>JAAFCE010005724.1:3670857-3882908 GCA_013389805.1 Trigoniulus corallinus
CTCCTCTCTCTCTCTCCCCTCTCTCTCTCTCCCCCCTCTCTCTCTCCCTCCTCCCTCTCTCCCCTCCTCTCTCGCCTCTATCTACCCTCCTCTCTCTTTTCTCTCTCTAACTCTCCCTTCTCTCTCCTCTCACTTCTTTCTTTCTCTTCTCGTTCTCTCTCCTCTCGTTTTTTTCTTTCTCTTCTCTCTCTCTCTCTGTCTTTCTCTCTTCTCCCTCTCTCTCTCTTTCTCTCTGATTTGTTTTTTCCTATTCTATTTCGGTCCTTTGCTGATAAATGGAGACATCATGTAAACGTAACAAGTCGGTAGAAGACAGACATTTTGATTCAAACTCCAGTTAGCATCCCCTTTTGTATCTGAAATCCAAGTTCGTATGGCGAAATTAAAGTTTATATCAACAAAATTCGTGTCTCGATAATTCATAAGTCGAAATACCACATTTGTCATTTCAGCATATTAAACATTTAATTAGAGTACTTCTAGTACAAATTGATTCTTTAAGGACCCTTTGAAAACGAATTCTACTCTCCCTTGTTACTGAATTTTGTTTGAAATCCAGAACCTCTCAGCAACTTTTTTCTATCAATAACTTATTGAGGGAGCAGTGGGCAAATGTAAGTAAACCAGAAATCAGTTAGATGAACGGAATGAACATCACGTTTAGGAGTGAAGTTGTCAACCGCAGTGGACATTTTAAGTTATCTGACAACGGGAATTCATAAATAAGGAATTTTCCATTTTTTGTTGTTTTTCAACAAAAAATCAGATGAGATTTAGAACTTTCATGGGTTTTTTTACCTATTTTCTGAAGAGATACAATTTCGAGGGCTTGCCGTTCCAGCTAATCAGTTAATAACATGTTTCATTCCAACTCAAAATGTCGGACGTTACTGGTTAGCTGTTAAAAGTGATTTGTAGCAAGGAATTGGTAGAATGGAAATGGACTCGTAGGAAGGGTTTCTGATTTAATGGATATGGCCCAGAAAATACAGCTCTGCTCAGGAATTGTTTAGGTAAATCTATTTGTCAGGCAGCAAGCCTGATGCATTATGTCAGGTTTTTGGCTTTTGGCGGGAGCTGCTGTATTGTGTTGGACACACCAGTTCTCGTCTGATCACTGGAGTTAAGCAACCCTAGCTAGTACACAGTGCTTGGGAACACAGTACTTCTAATACCCAAAACTCGTCGTAACAGTGTAGGGTCTTTGCAGACTTGGCGTTAGAACTACGCAATGGACGGGGCTCTAGTGACTTTGTAGTTGAAGAGCCCTAAAACACCAATGAATCTAAAAAAAAAATTCACTTTTGACGGTTTTAGCGTTAAGGTTGACTGATTTTCGGTCTTTTGACCTCCCATGAAATGACCGTAAGCTACATCTTCTTTTAGTATAGAAAACGTTGTGTGGCTCATTGTTAATTGAGAACTTTTCCGAACGGCTAGTCTTGCTGTAGCCCAAACCAGATACTATTCAAATAGGAGTAACTTACTTGGATACTTTTTTTGAGGCCCCTTTTTACTCTTGACTTGTGGCATGCATTGAATGGTGCATGTGATTCATTTATCAGCATTGAGCTAATAAAATTATGTTTCTATATAGGGAATTTTAATTCCAGAAGCTGTCTCTATATGCAAGAAATGCATATCGCCAAAACCACCTCGAACACACCATTGCAGTATCTGTAATAAATGTGTCCTGAAAATGGATCATCATTGTCGTATCCTTTTTTGTACTGTTTACGGATGAAATGTTAAAATTAATTTCCTGAACGATATCCTAGCGTGGTTAAATAACTGCATTGGGCATTACAATCACCGATATTTTTTTATGTACTGCATTTATATGGTTTCTGGAGCATTATTTCTTATTTGTTTCGGGTTTGATATCGTTTGGAGTCATTATTGCAAGTATAAGGTAAGCCCTAAGTAGTGGCTAATGTCCAGGGGTTGGCAAGCTGCATCTGGCTCTTTGGATGCTTATTTGTGTCTCCGCAGCACACTCAATGATTTTCTCTACTGTACTTGGAATCGTCTTCCGAACTTGTATCATGAGTTAAAAAGTTTGCAGTTAATGTTCTCAGTATCTTCAGGTCTATATGTTTGCGTGAAAATTTGTTTTCTAACATTAAGAGCGGCTTATTGCGTTGGACACACGCAACCCCAGCTAGTACTAACGTGGGCGGCCGCTTGGGAAACTTGGGTACTGCTAATACCCAATAACTCGCATTAGTGTAATGTCTGTGCAGTCCCTGCACCTAAAACTATGCAGTGGGCGGCGATCTAATGACCTTGTGGTTGAAGGACCCTAAAACAGCAACGAAACAAAAATATTATAACATTAATTTCATAAAGTGTAAATTAACGAGCCAAATTACTGATTCCAACCGGGAATCGTGCCTTAAATTTAAACGGCTAGAAAAGAACTGGACATTCAGAAACTTTCTAAGGAAATGAAAGCTCAATACTCACACTGATTAACCCCAATGACTTCAAATTATAATAATGTTATAAGTTGTTATGGCTCTTGAATAATTTTTAAATGTTTTCGTGTAACAGGTTTGGCTCTTCTGTCTGAAAAAGTTTGCCAACCCTTGGAATAGACTGTTATCACTCTACCTTTTCCCATTAATAGCATGTTCGAATGCTAGTTTGTCTATTGTTCGGACACACGATAGATCTGTTGGACGACATTTTTTACGAAGCCGGTTGCTGACCTAATAGTATTCTTGATGTTAGTATGTTACGCTAATGGGTTGGGAAGTAAGCCAAGCAACCATAACAGGCCGAACCCTTAGCAGGCTGCTCGCGGATGAGGAGGTAGGAGAGAGGAAATTAGCAACACCCAACGTTCACTACCAACCACCCTAATACTGCGAGTCCCTTTCGGAGATGGTAAAAGCTTGGACCCATCTCGGTGGAGAACACAGAGCCCTCTCGACAACTGCATCCCTGAATCGAGGTGGGTTGGGAAAGGGCTCCTAATGCACATTCTGTCAGATGGGAAGTACAAGAAAATATAGGTCTCAGGCATAGGAACTGGCCCGCTAGCGTCGATGAACGAAGTGTCCCGTCAATTAAAATAATCTGATACAGTGATCCCTCTGTTCACGAACATAATCCGTTCCTTGGCTCTGTTCGTGATCCGAATCAATTTTTCCCATTGCAGTTAATGCAAATCCAAATAACACGTTTTTGTCCTAGAAAATTATTACATGTTATGGCTTTATGTGTGGAAACACAGCAATATTGAAAGGAAATAGATATAAGCATGAGCACCACACGAACAGCACTTTCATTTTTAGCTATAATTTTATTTAGGATTTTTAACATCACCTTCACTAACACTTTTCACTTTTTTGAGAGCCATAGCAAGGGGTTAATGAAATAAAGAAGAACCTAAAACATCAACAGTTGTTGTTAGTACTCTACTAGTGGAGTAGGCCGGCATCCCCCCACAGACAACTCGGGCAATATTTCTTGTGGATTCCAGACGCCTGGCTGGGGTGCCCGCAGTCAGAGCATGTTCAGTGGACTCATAGACCCGACCCTGTTATAGGCGGGATAAGGGTATGATGATGGTGTTGTTAGGACTCTATTGCACCCTTGCATGATGGGTTAACTGGGTTGCTGCTGGGAGCGTTGTTGTGAGCAGGGTGTTGTGCACTGCATGCGTGCGTGTTCGTGAACAGAAGCAAAATTTGTTTGCAAATAGTGTTCGTAGACCGAGACGTTCGTGATCGGAGGTATCGCTGTATTTGGGTTGCCGGAATTGCAGCACATTAGGTTTGCAACCGACTGCCTACAAATGCCGTCCAATAGACCAATTTCTTTTGAGGCCTATTGTAGTTTCGGTAATGATCAATAAAAGTGGTCCTTTATTGTTTTTTTTGTTTTATTTCTTTATTGTTTTATTTTTAGGAAGTGGTTGAAATGTCAGCCATACCACACAGAGTGGAAGAGTTACCTGAAGAAGCGTTTCCATGGCAAAACGAGTCTTGGTATCACGGAATTCTGATGTATACAACTTTTCTTTGCTTTGGAGTTGTGGTGGGCCTTGGATCGCTAACAGTTTGGCATGCCAAGTTGATAGGAAGAGGAGAAACTAGCATTGAAGCTCATATAAATAAGGCCGAAACCAAACGTTTGAAGAAGGAAGGAAAAGTGAGTTGTTGCACAGTAGTCATGTGGTTCCTAAGTATGGTATTTGTGTTTTGGTTATCGGTAGCTAATTGGTTGTTTGAAATGGATTGTTCTCTTAGGTTTATGTTAATCCATACAATTTTGGAACTTCAACTAATTGGAAGCTGTTCCTTGGGTTACGTGACAGAAGGTATTTAATGCAACGTTTACTACGCCCTAGTTAGTAAAGTAACATTTAGTACGGTAACTGCTGTACTAACCCTTTTCTAACCTATAGCAGGATCACATACCCATATTTGTCCCTGCGTGACAAATGGGTGATATGTTGGACAGTATTTTTACGCTGCCGGCTGCCGATCTGTGCTTATTTCTCGTTGGCCCACTGTTCGTTGGAACACTCCATGATCCCAGAGCTGACGTCCACTACTGTGCCAATGGTTCCTGGTTTGATAGTAGTGAATCGAGATGCATTAGTTGGCTTCCGGGCGAGAGAAAAACCTCGAGTGCACCTTCCTTCGGATGGAAAATAGAGTTTTGGCCTGGTGTGGTGTATACGATATCATTTGTGCATAAAATAATCCTTTCTATTATGCGAAAAATATATCGACAAAATATCTAGGTTTAGTAGCTTGCATCCTGGCCTTCAGTGGAGTGCTCCAACGAACAGTAGGCTGACGATAAATAAGCATAGTCGTTGCAACTTAGGTTGGGTACCGGCTGTGTACAAATGCCGTCCAACAGATCACTCACGTATCTCAGAGCGGCTTATTGTGATTTAAAGTTTGTCATTAACACTTGTACCTCAGCTAACAACATGGCAATGAGGCATGCTTTAGACAACTCGTCAGTGGTTCCAGGTTCGAGGAGTGGCTTATTTTGTTGGACACACCAGTTCTCGTCTGATCACTGAAGTTAAGCAATGTAACCCAGCTAGTACTGACGTGGGTGGCCGCCTGAGAAACCTGGATACCGCTAATACTCAAAAATCGTCACATAGTGTCTGTGCAGTCTATGCATTAGAACTATGCAGTGGACGGGGCTGTAATGATCTTGTAGTTGAAGGGCCCTAAAACACCAACGAACTAACCAACCATGTGTCTCAGAGAGACAAAAACGGGTATTCAATAGGGGAAAGGATTAGTAATTGCTTCGCCTCGATTTGTTAGCTTTGATTGGAATTAATATCTATCTATAAATAGGTCATGGAAGACGCATATTCTCTTGCCTTCTTCACATCATCCACTTGGAAATGGTCTGCAGTGGCCAACTGTGAATGATGACCGGTCAAATATATAATTGGTATAATCAACATGCTTACATGTGTAAGTAATCTAAAGCGAAAAAAAGAATTATTCTGAGGTTCCTCTTTCATTTATTCAAGTTCTTACCTGTGAATATAGCAGTTTGAAGTTTTTGAAGAAATCTTAACAGCAATGTTGTCAATCAGTCTAATAATTATTTATCATCTTTGTAGCATTTAGTTTGAAATTCATGTATAAATTTTTATAAATTTTATTTTAAATCTGCTATGCAAGTCAGAGAATTTGTCTATATGAAGTCTAGTCACTCATTTGTCAAATTCCAAACAATATTGTAATAAATAATATTTAAAATCTTTTAATTGTAGTGTGTGAGTAGAAGGGTTAAAGAAATACGTAGACTGTTGTACACGGACAGATATAATTAGGAGTAAGTAATTTAAGGGCATTTTAGAATTCAGGTTATTGAAAGCATTTGGGGTAGAGGAAAGCCATCTTGGGAGCAGGTTGAAGAGAGAATATGGTCAGGAATGGTGCTAAAGCCTTCAGCGCCCACCTGCAAATTTCATGTAAATGCCCCTCTCCGGTTTTTTTTAATGATGTCAAAATAAAATTGCTGCAACATCGAAATGGTGCCATCTGTATTGGCGCCTGCCTACCGTGCAGGCTATGGTAGTTTGTGTGGTAACTGGAGACCTGGTGAAATCAGAACTCTCAAACTATCCTGCCATAAGTGGGACAACAAGCATTCAACAAGGGAGACAAGTTCCTACAAGCTGGAGCGGCAAACCAGTGGACACACCAGTTCTCGCCTGATCACTCATGTTAAACAACGCAACCCCAGCTAGTACTGACATGTCTGGCCGCTTGGGAAAACTGGGTACTGCTAATGCCCAAAAGTCGTCGCATTAGTGTAGTGTCTGTGCAGTCTGCTTTAGAACTACGCAGTGGACGGGGCTCTAATGACCTTGTAGTTGAAGGGCCCTTAAACACAACATCAAATCCTAACAAGCCTCTGGTTGGCCGCCGATAGGGTCTACAAGACATTAAGACAGCAATGGAAAGAGGGGGGTCTTAACGTAAACATAAAGAAGACAGAGTACCTAGCTTTCAATTTTAGTGCCAGGGGCAAAGGGGGTGAGATCCATTGTTGTGGTGAGGGTATACCAGTGGTGCAAGAGTTTCGTTATTTAGGGTCAGTTTCCCAGAGCAGTGGGGAGATTGATTCTGACGTGACCCATAGCATTATGCAGGATGGCTGAAGTGGAGACAGGCAAGTAGGGTCCTGTGCGACCGCAGGGTTCCAATAAAGTTGAAGGGCAAAATTTACAGAACTGTCGTTAGGCCCGCTATGCTGTATGGCTCAGAGTTTTGGGCAGTTAGGAAGAATCATGAAAGGCAAATGCAAGTGGCTGAGATGCGAATGCTGCGCTACATGTGTGGGGTGTCACGATCCGACAGAATCCGAAAGAATTACGTTAAGGTAAGCTTGGGAATGAGAGACATTGCGGAGAAGATGAGGGCGAATCCTTTGAGGTGGTGTGGGCATGTGATGAGAAGGGGAGAGGAGGAACTTATTAGGGCCATTGTGGGACTGCAGGTAATTGGGGGCAGCAGGGGTAGAGGACGACCAAAACGGACGTGGGAGCAGATGGTGCAGAGGGACATGGAGGCGTGTGGGGTAGTGGGGGACTTGGTGGGGGGATGGGTGGGAGTGGAGGATTAAAACCCGCAGACCCGACCCTGCCTCAGGCGGGTGAAGGGTTAGATGAAGGAAGACCGTATGAAATGTGAGAGTTGTATGAAGCTGTCGGAAAAGCTGGGCATTCCAAAGCGCTTTCGTCGTCTGCTTCAGCTTGCATGTGGCAGAAGCTCCTTTTAGAACAATGGCCATTCTCAGGTACGCTTTAGGATATCGAAGGCAGAATTCCTATCCTCTGAAAGTCGTAAGTTGACAATTAAAAGGGTTGCGGTACTAAGTCGGTAAGCAGTTATTCAAACCCTTCCCCCGTCCGACATTTCAATGCTAGACCGGAATGTCTTCCTTCCAAACTTCTCTGTCTTTTAAATAAGTTTGGTATCTGCCTACAGTACCTCATATTATTGCTTCTGCTTTGATGGGGCCAATTCATGCCTTTGTCATGTAGGTAATTAGTTAAAAGGTAAGAATCTGGATAATTCATGATTATCTGAAATTAATGGAAGGCCCATGCAATACAAGCTGTAATCACGTGCTATAATCACAGCCATTTCATTGGCTCATCACTATCCGGGTTTTAAGCAAGGTAAGGTGAATTTAGCGTTCTTCATTCCGTGTTCGATGAAGTGTGATTTGGTTGAGTTGCTGGAAGGTGTTGAGTTAATTTTTTGTGTTAATAGTTTTATTTAAAAACACTAAACCTCGACATGTCTGTGAAAAGCATACCACCAGGGTTTATTACTCCGCAGCAAGCGAGTGTTGAACACTCGCTAGCAGTGCAGAGGAATTACTTAACACAGCCGCGATTGAGTAAGTATTATTATGGAGATTATAGAATACATGTTAAAGGGAGTAATTTAGGTTGGTTATTTGCGGTATTTCGCTAGAAAATATTATTTATACGTTTTACGGAATAATGAATTATATTTGCGTGATGTTTGAATTAGCTGTACATTTTTAGTCGAAGGGCAGATCATGCATTGCATGAAAACAGTCGAACAGGTTGCTGCTTTGGAATTCCTACTTATTCAACCCAATGCAGTTTGCAAAATTAACCGAAATAACTATTGTAGATTTCTAATTTGATGTGCCGAATTTAAAAGTTAATCATGCCATCAAATGTTAAGTTTAGGTTAGTAAAATACCGAATACTTGTGTCGGCTTTCCTGATAGTGGCACGCCCCCTTCTTAATGTCGAGTTGGTTTTTTTAACATAGCGACTCCTGCTTGGTACTTCTCATTTCAATTACACCTTATTCAGCGTTGAATTGAGAAACCGCCAAGTAACTCGTTAAAAAATGATTGCGACATATTTATTAACTGGCAAAATCTCGCAAACGACCGGTTTAAAAAATAGTAATGGATTTATTGAAATGTTGTAAAAGTCTTTAAAGGAGGCGTAATTGAAAAGTAACATCCTCGATAGAATTTATCGTGAAGATAAATGTATTGACGTATATTGTCTAGTAATGTTTATCTGCCCGATAAGCTTGGATCGGTCATCGTATCATTTTTTCTACAGCTTGTTTAATGATAAAAGGGCAGGATTGAGAGAGTAAAGAAAAAAAGGACATTGTGACCATTAGGAAAAAAAGCGATGTGAGCAGCGTTGGGACCGTTGGACACACCAGGGCAGGGAGAGACCGAAGCAGACTCTACGTTGGAGCTACCCAGTGGACGGGACTCTAATGACCATCATCCTCATTATACCCATATCTCGCCTGTGGCAAGGTCAGGTCTACGGGTTTCAGTCCTCGACTCCCGCCTATCTCCCATCAGGTGCTCGACCACCCCACTCGCTAACATATCTTACGGACAACCTGCTCCCACGTCTGCTTCGGTCTCCCCCTGCCCGGCGTGCTTTCAACCAACTGCATTCCTGAAATACACCCAATGAGCTCCTCCCCTCGTCTCATTACGTGTCCATATCACCTCAGCCTACTCTCCCTCCTCTTTTCTGTGATGTCCCCCACCTCCAGGCTACCTCTAATATACTCATTCCTTACTCCATCAGCTCTAGATACTCCGTTCATATACCGCAGCATTTGCAACCCGGCTACTTGCTTTTTTACTGCCACAACACTCAGATCCGTATAGCATAGCTGGCCTAACCGCTGATGTAAAACTTCCCTTTCAACGTGATTGGGGCCCTACTATCACACAGGACTCCACTTGCCTGTCTCCACTTCAACCATCTCCCGTTGATTCTATGAGTTACATTCGAGTCTATCTACCCCATTGCTTTGGAACGTTGATCCTAAGTACTTTACCTTTTGTACCTTCGTCACCTGTTCGCCCCTAGAGAGCACGTCACCATTATTTCCCCGTCCTGCCCAATTGATAGCTAAATACTGTCCCTAATACTGGCCCTAAAGCATCATCATCATCACGCTTATCCCGCCTATGGCAGGGTCGGGTCTGGGGGTTCTAATCCTCCACTCCCGTCTATCCCCAACCAGGCTTTCATCCACCCAACATGCAATCATGTCCCTTTGTATAACCTGCTCCCACGTCTGTTTGGGTCTCCCCTTGCTCCTGATGCCACCCACCATCTGCTGCCCCATAATATACCTCATGAGCTCCTCCTCCCCCCTTCGCATCACATGCCCATACCACCTCAGCCTACCTTCCCTCATCTTTTCCACAATGTCTCCCACCCCCAAGCTGCCTCTGACATACTCTGTGCGGACTGTCAGCACGCGACACCCCACTCATGTAACGCAGCATTCGCATCTCAGCCACTTGCATTCTCATCTCGTGGTTCTTCCTCACTGCCCAGCACTCTGATCCATATAGCATAGCGGGCCTAACTACAGTTTTGTAAACCTTGCCTTTCAACTTTATTGGGACTCTGCGGTCACACAGCACACCGCTTGCCTGTCTCCACTTTAGCCATCCTGCATTGATTCTGTGAGTGACATCGGAGTCGATTTCCCCATTGCTCTGTATCACTGATCCTAGATACCTAAACTCTTTCACTGCTGGTAGCACCTCATTTCCACAACGAACTACGCCCCCTTGGTCCTGGCCGCTCCAACTGAAAGCTAAGTACTCTGTTTTCTTCGTGTTTACCTTCAGGCCCCCCTTTGCCATTGCTGTTGTAATGTCCTGTAAGCCCTGTTGAGCCTCCTCTTGGGACTCCTCTAACCTTCCTACATCATCAGCAAATACCAAGCACTGAGGGGCTCATTCCCCTACTCCTGTCAGCAGGTCATCTGTTGCCAAAGCAAATAGATATGGGCTGAGAGCTGATCCTTGATGAAGCCCTACCTCCACCTTGAAGCCACTGGTCTTCCCTCATACTGTCCTTACCCTATTGCTGGAACCATCATACATATCCTGTATTATTCTGATATGCCTTTCATCCACTCCCTTTTTTCTTAGAAAATCCCATACAACCTGTCGTGGGACACTATCATAGGCCTTCTCTAGGTCAACAAAGATCACATGCAGGTCCTTCTTTGCTGCTCTGTTTCTCAACCATCTGCCGTAGAATAAAAATGGGTTCCATTGTTGATCTACCGGGCATAAACCCAAACTGGTTTACCCGGACGCTAGTACAATTTCTGAGGCGACATTCTATGACCCTCTCCCACAGTTTCATAGAATGGCTCATTAGCTTAATGCCTCTATAGTTCCTGCAGTCCTGTGCGTCACCCTTGCCCTTGAACAGTGGGACAATGCAACTCTCCCTCCATGCAGATGGCATTCGGTCCCCACTGGCTATCTTATTGAAAAGCTTCCCCAGCCATATAATTCCTGTGGTCCCCAAGCTATGCCAAACATCAATGGGGATCTTATCAGGACCTACAGCTTTGTGGCCTTTCATCTGGCGGAGAGCCCTGACTATTTCTACCCCACTCACCAAGTCCACAGCTATTGAGGTGGCAGGGGTGTTGTTCCTGACCCTTTCACTGGTATCTGTGTTTAAGAGATTATTGTAATATTCCTCCCACCTCTTCAATACCTCTTCTGGCTGGAATAGAACCCCACCATTCCTATCCTTGATCGTTATGGCCCTGGTTTTGGCTAGTCAAAAAGCTTCCCGCTCACCCTCCTTAGTCCCTAAGCTCTCATATAAAGCCTCATACTTTTGGTGTTTGGCCTCGGCGATGGTCCTCCTAGCATGTTTCCTTGCCTGAATATACTCTGTCTTTGAACCCTGGTCCCCCATCTCCTTCCACCTATGAAATGCTGCCTTCTTCTGATGGGTAGCTGCTTCCACCTCCCCATTCCACCACAAAATCTGTCTACCCTGGTACGAGCCTCCTACTCTAGCTGTGCCAAACATTGCCTTTCCACATTGTGTAATCTTCCTGGCCACCCTCTCCCACATGGCATCCGCTGACCCTTCCCAATCCCAGTCCACCTGGCTAATAATCTCCTGCTGGAATTCATGTACATTTGGTCACTTCCACCACCTAATGACTGGTTCACCTTTCCATGGGTGGTTCCTATCTGCACCCCTCACCAGTACCTTCATGATGAGTAACCTATGCCACTTTCCTTCTGGAAATCCTCACTGGGGAGCACCCAGCAATCACAAATCTCGGGCCTATGCTGCAGAGACTCCCCTGGGGTGACTAAAAGGTGATGAGGTGCTTTTCCCTCTTCTGAAACCACGTATTGGCCAATGCAAGGCCATGTGCTTGTGCCGCATCAAGGACTTTTTGCCCCTCTGCTGAGAGTTGGCCATACCCCCATCCACCGTGGACAGCCCCATATCCTCGTCCCTCCTTGCCCACATGGCCATTAAAGTCCCCCCAATAATCAGACGATGAGATCCATTTCCCCGTCTTATTTGGTTATCTACCGACTGTACCACCTCATCAAACTCCCCCAAAAAATCCCTTTTGGTGGCCTCATCACAGCCTGCTTGGGGAGCATATGCACTGATGAGGTGGAGCCCAATACCCTGCCATACTAAAGTGACTAACATAATCCTGCTGTTTATTCTATGAACAGCTGTGATCCCCTGCTGTAATTCCCTACTCAATACAATACTCACCCCATTTCGCCCCTCCTCACTACCTGTATACAGTAATTTGTATCCGTCACCCAGAGCCTGTGATCTGTTCCCCTTCCATCGCGTTTCTTGGAGGAAGGCGACGCTAACCTTTCTATGCTTCAGGGTATTCACTAATTCCCCTGTTTTTCCTGTAAGGGTCCCCACATTCCACGTCCCACAACCGTAGCCTAGTCCCCTTCCCTAGTGGGACAGCTCTGCCTGGGGGCTCCCCAGCCAGACGCCTAGAACCCGCAGCAACAGTGACAGGGCTACCTGTGGGGGGGTGCCGTCCTACCCCACGGGAGACAGACACTCAGTAATTTTTGCATCCTTGTCATGTGAGCAGAGGTCCCACACTCACATGACACTCCACCCCTCACACCCTATACTGTAGAGGTGCAGTCCTATGACTGCATGCCCCCAATACTGGCCCTAAAGCGCCAAACAAAATACAGTAAGGGTTCTTTTCCACCAGACTGAGTGGCGCGAGAGGTAGGGTGCTCGATTGCTGCATCAGTGGTTTCAAGTTCGATACTGAATTGAGGTGAGTTGGCATCTTTCAGGCGAGAAAGAGGTGCCGAGTGCGCTTTGCCGAGCCGTGGCCCCGCGTGTTGCACGATGTCATTTGCGCATAAAAGAACCCTTTCTACTAAGCCTATATTTTATGCATTGCATCATTATTGCGCATTGCATCATTGGTTGCCATTTGAACTATATTGGATAGAGGCCTGACCAAAGGACTAATAATATGTTCATTTTGTGAATTTTACTTTATTTCAGTTTACAAGACTGTGTCGGGAGTCAATGGACCTCTAGTAATTTTGGATGACGTCAAAGTAAGGACCCATCTGTTCATTAGTGTTGTTTTGCGTTGTCGAGCTCGCAAAGTGCCTACTCAGCATTTTCAATTTGCGAATTTCATGGAATCTTCATCATCATAATACCCTTATCCCTCCTGTTGCAGGGTCGGGTCTGCGGGTTCTGGCCCGCGACTTCCGCCTATCTCCCACTAATTCCTGCCTGAAATCGGAGATTGCCCTAGAATTTCCACTGAAATGGAACTAAAGGGAGTAAAAGCAACTCTTTAACACATTTTCCATCTATGACAGTGTCGGGTACCCATTTTGACCCTCTGAATGGACACAAGGGCCATATATTGGACAGTGTTGTTCCACAGCCGTTTGCCGACTAAAGCTGCAACCCCCGTGCTTATTTATCGTCGGTCTACTGTTTGTTGGGGCATTCCACCGACGTCAGGGTGGCGAGCTGCTACACCTGAGAATTTTGCCTCATCTACCCGTTGCACAGTAAAGATAGTTCTTCTACGTGCAAATGCCATCGTACACCACCCTCGACCTCGGTTTTACATCTCATAGGAAAGAAGGCGCACTAGGGGCCCCTCACTCGTCCGAAAGAAGTTACCCCACTTCGGTCCAGACTCAAACCTAGAAATACTGACGCAGTTACCGAGTGTACTAGTCACTGCGCCACCGAGGCAAAGTTCAGTTACTGAACTTGTAAAACCCTAGAATAAAACTCGGCTACACTGACCGCCAACTGCACATACCCTGCCCCACCCAATAGACCCATTAACAAGAGAGATTTTTCGGTGGACCTATCAACATGCTTGTAATAATCTGCAGGTCGCGATCCACTTTTTTTTCCACGATGGCAGGGTCGGGTTAGCGTTTGTGCCTCGGGAACTGGGAACGCTGGGAACCCAATGCTATAACCCTAGGCTTGTTTAACTTCGACCTATTTTCTTCGTTAGGGTGCTTTTCCTTCACCGACGCCAGGGGGAGGCGTGAGCTGGTGTCGGTATATTACTTTCAGCAGTAGAGAGGCCGACCTTATTAACCACACTGTTGTTTATTCCATTATTTTGCGTGTAGTTTCCGAAATATGCCGAAATTGTACACTTGGAACTGGCTGATGGAACTATACGCAGTGGACAAGTTCTGGAAGTCAGTGGATCGAAGGCCGTCGTCCAGGTTTGTGGCTGTTGTCAGTGAATGGTATTTTTATAGAGCACCATCTGAATTCAATTATGTTGACCATAGGTTTTTGAAGGAACTTCTGGAATTGATGCCAAAAACACTATCTGTGAATTTACCGGTGACATCTTGCGAACACCAGTGTCTGAGGACATGTTGGGTCAGTACCCAATGAGTTGAATTGCTGAGTAACTGAATTTAAAGCTTAGTTAATTTCTGCCTTAATTGAAACAGGACGAGTTTTTAATGGTTCCGGAAAACCGATTGATAGAGGCCCTCCAGTTTTAGCCGAAGATTACCTGGATATTCAAGGTAAGTGCTTGACGGAGTGGGAGCAGACACACCTTGGTGGTGCAAAGGTAGCGTACTCTACTACTGCTATCCAGGGTCGATGCCGAGTTGATAGGCCCGGTGATCTACCGTATGGTGTATACGATGTCACCACTGTAAGGAAATTAACTTTTTCCATTGAACTTGTACATCGGCTAATTCGGCCTCAATAGCGCTGTGAGTAGCATGTTCGGTAACTACGTCAGTGGTTCTAGGTTCGATAGTGGACCGATAGTGCGCCTTCCTTCAAATGAGAAGTAAAACCGAGATCCCGTGTGGCATACCATGGCATTTGCACGTAATAGAACCCTCTCTACTATGTAACGGGTAGGTGAGGCACAAATCCCCCCCCCCGGCGTCAGTGGAATGCCTCAACGAACAGTAGACCGACGATAAGTAATCATTGGGGTTGCAGCTTTGGTCAGCAACCAACTGTGGAAAATCACTGTCCAATATATCGCACTTGTGTCCATTCAGAGGGACAAGATGGGTACCCGACCCTGCCATGCGCGGGAAAAGAATTAGAAGTTGCAGTTTGTGGATCGGTTAAATTTTAGGTGTAGGGGCTCGCGCCTGGGAAGGAGAGTGCACCACGATAAATATGTAACGGATTACTGCATTAGATCGGCAGTCGGCCGTGTCAAGCTAGCCGAATTTGCCAGAGTCAGAAAAAGGGTTAGTTGTTGAATTGTTGGCTGAAAATATTCTTTGCTCTATTTTAGGACAGCCAATCAATCCGTGGTCCCGTATTTATCCCGAAGAAATGATTCAAACTGGTATTTCTGCTATTGATGTAATGAACAGTATTGCTCGTGGACAGAAAATTCCGATTTTTTCAGCTGCTGGATTACCGCACAATGAAGTAATCGACATTTTGTGCCGAGTTCACCGTTAAGCCCTCTAATTTTTTCTGTTTCTATTCTGAAAATTAATTTATTTTTTGTTTCTCAAAGATTGCTGCCCAAATTTGTCGACAGGGTGGCTTGGTGAAACTTCCAGGCAAAAGCGTTTTGGATGACCATAGTGATAACTTCGCCATTGTATTTGCTGCTATGGGTGTGAGTAATCCAATAATACTTTTCTCAAAAATTTCTTTTCTTGAAGATTTATTGAATTTTTGTTTTAGGTCAACATGGAAACTGCCAGATTTTTCAAGCAAGATTTTGAGGAAAATGGTTCTATGGAAAACGTCTGTCTTTTCTTGAATTTGGCCAATGATCCAACGTGAGAAAAACTTTGGGACTTTTTCTATAATTCAGCCTTTTCACTGAAGCCGGGGTCGGTGGTTTGCTTTCAGTCATGCAGGATGAATTAAAATGCGGCTTCTATCATATTATAAAAATGGGTCTACGCCAATTTGACGTATACCTCACCTAAGTTTGACGAAATAGACTTTGTAGCCAAAAGAAACTTCTAACCCTTTTCCCCCTATGATGGGTAGGGTACCCGTTTGATCCCCCTGAATGGACACACGATTGATATATTGGACGGTCTTGTTCTGCAGCCGGCTGCCAACCAAAGCTGCAATCCCCATGCTTATTTATCGTCGATCTTCTGTTTGTTGGGGCACTCCACCAACGCCGAGGGGCCAACTCCTACCCCTGAGAACTTTGCCTCATCTGCCCATTGCATAGTGCGGAGGGTTCTTTTATGCGTTGATGCGATGGTACACCACACGAGACTTCGATTTTACTTGTCATCCGAAAGAAAGGGCACTCGGGACCTTTTTCTCGACTGAAAAGATAGGGAGAGTAGATTGATGTGGTTTGGACATGTAATGAAAAGAGGGGAGGAGGAACTCAATAGGTCCATTATGAGAATGCAGGTAGTTGGAAGTACCCTGGGCTAGGGAAGGCTAAAGCAATTGTGGGAGCAGGTTGTACGTACGGATATGGTAGTGTGTGGGGTGGATGGGGACCTGGTGGGAGTTAGGCGAGAGTGGAGGGCTAGAACCCGCAGACCCGATCCTGCCTGCCACAGGCGGGATAAGGGCATGGATGGGCACGTTTCCTCCACTGAAGCAAGGGGACGAATGTGCAGGGCTGCAAGCTCGATTCTGGCTGCACTGGGCACCCTCTTCAAAGCGATCAGTCGAGGAAGAAAGACGGTGTGTCTAAGGTGAGAGAAGCGGGGGCCAGCATGAATAATCTTCCATTAAATGAAATGCCTGGTCAATCACATACTTTTATGTGTTTGGTCTATTGATACACCAAGGTTGGGGAGAGTCACCAAGCTGGAGAGGCTACCAAGCCGACGAGGCTACATTTTTAAGTTATATATCCTGCCACCCATGGCAGAAGTTAATGAAGTAGTCAAAAAGTAATGACACTTTCAACTTCAGGGATCTTATCAAGGGAATTTTATGTGAAATGAAAACACTGCCTCCCTGATAGACCAAAATGATCAAGACAGGGCACTGCAATTGAATCGTTGACTATCTCATTAATGAATTGTCATGAAGTTAGCAAATCATTATGAATTTCACTTTTTCTTTTCTTAATTTTAAGATAGTTGTAAGGAAGAAAGTTTCACTTTGAAATTTATACCAAGAATTTGTATTCTATAGTATTGAACGTATCATTACTCCTCGTCTTGCACTTACAACTGCAGAATTTTTGGCCTACCAATGTGAGAAACACGTGCTGGTCATCTTGACAGACATGAGTTCATATGCTGAAGCTTTGCGTGAGGTAAGTGCTGAAAAAACTCATCATGTTGTACTTACTTGTGTATGTTTTATATGGTAAAATTTCCTTAACGCCCAATAACATCGTGGTAAAATTCAGTTCAGTAGAGAAGGCTAAAGAGGAGCAATAGAAAAGTGAGGGCTAAAGATAAACATGAAGACGTAGTATTTAGCTATCAATTGGGAAGGACAGGAAAATAATGGTGACGTACTCTCTAGGGACGAACTAGAGGACGCTTACTAGAGGACGGCGTTTATTAATTTTGTGAGCCCTCATAAACGATAATAATGGATGGTAAAATAACAGTGATATATTTTCTAGGGGCGAGCTGGTGAAGAAGGTGAAAGAGGTCAAGTACTTAGGATCAACGTTCCATAGCAATAGGGAAATAGACTGATGTGACCCATAGAATCAATGTTGGATGGTTGAAGTGGAGATGGGCAACTTGTGTCCTGTGTGATAGGAGGATCCCAATCTAATTGAAAAATAAGTTTTACAGGTTGATGGTTAGGCCAGCTATGCTGTATGGATCAGAGTGTTGGGTAATGAGGAAGAGCCACATCAATGGAATATGTAGCTGAGGTGTTAATGCTGCAGTAAATGGGTGGGTTGTCAAGAGCTGATAGAATTACGAATAAGTATATCTGAGGTAGCCTGGGGTGGTGGACATCGCCAAAAAATGGGCAAATAATAAAATTATGAACACGTAATGAGAAGAGGGGAGGAAGGGCTCATTGGGTCCGTTTCAGGAATGCAGGTGGTCAGAAGCGCCCAAGGCAGGGGGGAGACAGGTTGTCCCAAGGATATGGCAGTATGTGGGGTGCACAGGGACCTGGTGGGAGTGGCAGGCTAGGACGTCCATACCCGACCCTGCTGCAGGTGGGATAAGAGTATGATGATGAGCAAGGGCAGAGGCGATTATTGGAGGGCGGCGTCTATTATTTCACGCTGTTGATGCGGCGCTTATTAGAGGGCGGCCCTTATTGGAATAAATACGGTATTCGGATATTACCCATAGAATGAATGGGGAATGGTGGATGTGGAGTCCTGTATGATAGGAAGATCCCAATTAAGTTGAAAATGAAGTCTTACAAGGCAGTGGTTAGGCCAGGTATTCTATATGGATCTGAGAGTTGGGCAGTAAGGAAGATTGACGTAAATAGAATGCAAGAAGTCGATGCTGATAGAATAAGGAATGAGTATATTAGAGGTAGCCTGGGAGTTAGGGACATCGCGGAAAAAATCAGAGTAAATTGAGGTGATATGGGCGCGTAATGAGGAGAAAGGAGGAGAGCTCGTTAGGCCGTTAGGGCTCGTTAGGAGGAGGTGTTTGGAAGCACCCGAGGCAGGGGGAGACCAAAGCAGACGTGCGATCAGGTTGCCCATAAGGATATTTTGTGTGTGTGTGTGTGTGTGGTGGACGGGGCCCTGTGGAGAGAACAACAATTTGTCAAAACAGACAAGATACTAAAAGCCCAAAATCACCCATTGCCCACCATGGAAGCTGTAAGGCCTCAACGCACAGAGTGGTATAACGTAGTGGCGAGCGCAGCAGCATGCCATCAAGGGTACAATGCCACTACCCACTTCTCGTGAGGTCAAACAGCAGCTGTAACGACAAGGTTGGAAGTGGTGATACGTTCAGTAAAGTCGTTCTTTGTTACCGCACTGCTGGGCGACCGCGTTGAAAGCTGTAGCTTGTCACAACTTTTTGTGTTGCAGCAGTACTGCAAGGAACTATGTGGTATACCACGTCCTATGTGCCAATCAGATGCAATGTTGTGCAATACTAAGAAGCGGTTCTAACGTGGCGTTATAGTACCACTAACCGCCTTGGTATACCCAAGGGCTGATCAAGGGGGAGCGCTTCAAAAACCGGGCGCCCGAAATATTTTTAAATATTCAGAATCCCTTGTATAATTCTAGCTAACAATTGCAATAGGTCCTCTACTGCCCGTTAGACAGTGTCCCGTGTTCAGTGGTTTAGCCAACTGCAAATGACACTGCAACTGTTGGACTGGCAGTATAGAAATGGGGATAGCAATGCAAAAATGCCACATTAATTACAAAGTTGGATCATGCATCAGTTGAAATATGCGCCCTATTGAGGCACTGAGGGGGGGGGGGGAAATTGCTGCAATGCTCCTCCCTGTGGATCCGCCCCAGGGTATACCGCTGTGAGTTCGGTCTTTTAATCGCTCACTAGTTGGCGGTACAGACCAGGTTGACGACACCTGTGCTAATGCAATATAACGTTTCTTCCTGGTTAATGAACTGCTATTTTATTAAGGTCTCTGCTGCCAGAGAAGAAGTGCCAGGTCGTCGTGGTTTCCCTGGCTACATGTACACCGATTTGGCCACAATTTATGAACGTGCCGGCCGTGTTGAAGGCCGAAATGGCTCCATCACACAAATTCCAATTTTGACTATGCCCAATGATGGTAAGTAAAAGAATGGACGTAGTTTTGTGCTAAACGTGGTGGCGCTAACCCTTCGATTGTTTTTTCCTCAAGATATCACTCATCCTATTCCTGATTTGACTGGATACATTACGGAAGGGCAAATATATGTTGACCGTCAATTACATAACAGACAGGTTCGTTACTTAAACCGAGTGCAAGTTGTGGCAAGCCTGCTTGTTTAACCCTAGAATCACAGCATGACTTTTTCATGATAAACATCACAGCACGGGGTCATATATGGCTCCCATTTTTTAAGCCAAATTCTTAAGTGGACAGTTATTTTGTATAACTATCACAATTTCAAACAACTTTTAGCTATATGCAAGCTACCGGTATTTCTAATTCTAATTGAATACTGAAAGCAGTCCTGATAGGCGATATTGGAAGTGGAGAGAATAGCTCTCATCCCTAATTTCTAACTCATTGAAAGCTCCAAGGAACCTGAAGCATAGGATCTATTCTCCCACCCATTCTCTACCCGCTATTATGGCACCTTCTTTCAGAAAGTTCCTCACATTATCCTCACAAAGAGCATTCCATTGCCGAATGACCCTTGGGGAGAAAAAAGTTCAGTAATATGAGTCTGTTCGTGACCTGATCTCTTGCAATTTGAAAGGATGATCATTTCTCCCCCTTTAGCTGCCAACTCGAGCACCCTCATACCCTCTTTACAACCAACAGTCTGTTTGAAAGCTTAATGCTATCACATACCCGCCTCTGATGTAGTAGTGATTCCCACCCTGGTAAAAAATTAATTATAAAAGTCAGTTGATATATAAAATGCCAAAGTATGATAAATGGTCAATATTTCCTTTTATTAAATTGTAAGGATTAATTTTAAAAATGCATTGCAACATTCTACCAAATTGTGTGATTATGTCTGAGACACTCGGTTTATGAGAGAAGCGATGTAGCACAATTCTTGCACTCATCTTTTGGATCATTTCAAATACCAAAGATAAACCCTGCCGAAAGGGAAACCAAATTGGATTACAGTACTCCACAATTGGCCGTACCAGCGAAAATTAGGCTGTTTCTTTTACTTCCTTTACTTCCTTAGGGTCGCCGGTGACCCCATGTTGTGATTCTAGGGTTAATTTCATTTCAGCATATAAAGCAAAATTATGCAGTTTAATTTAATTTGTCGTCTATTGGTATTAGATTTATCCTCCCATAAACGTGTTGCCATCACTATCTCGATTGATGAAATCTGCTATTGGTGAGGGAATGACGAGGAAAGATCATGCAGATGTTTCTAACCAACTGGTAAATATGTGTTTCATTTCGGCGTTGATGTAGGGCCCTACTCAAGGTTTTGATGTGATTGATGGGTTCAAGAAATCTGGTAGTGATGCAAATGACTCAAGGGGAAGTCCCGCAGCAGTGGTTCTAATCCATTTTATGCACTTTCGACCCCTCTAATTGTTTAAGGTTGTGGCTATTCCCAAGACTTAACAAAAAATTGTTGTGGATCGAGGAAAACCTACTGTTGCTGGAACTGTAATTTCAGACTGCTGTAGGGAGCGGCAAATTGCGTTGGACACACTAGTTCTCGTCTGATCACTGAAGTTAAGAAACGCAACCCTAGCTAGTACTAACATGGATGGCCACCTGGGAAAACTAGGTACTGCTAATACCCAATAATCGTCGCATTAGTGTAGTGTCTGTGCAGTCTCTGAATTAGAACTATGAAGTGGACGGGGCTCTAATAACCTTGTAGATGAAGGGCCGTAAAACACCAACGAACAACATCAGACTGCCATCTGTGGATTTTTTAAATGATTGCCCTGTGATTTTGTGGCGGGTCTCTAATGACCTTGTAGTTGACGGGACCTTAAACACCAACAAACAACAACAACCCTGTGATTTTGTGGTGAGTCCTTTAGTTTGAGAATAACTGAAACTGGCCCCTAATCAATTTTTGAACCAGGTAACTATGATGAAATTATCAAATGACAGAACTGCAAGGACACCCTGCGAGTGCCTTGCAGATCCCTGGGAGGTCCTTGTACTATAGGGTAGGAACAACTGTTCTGCAAGGAATTTGTCAGCCTGAAGTGCAAACGAGCCGTTAAAATTAAAGTGAGTAGCAGAAATGCCCAGTACGAGTTAAGGTAGGTTTGCACGCTCATGCAATTTGGCTTGCGCCAACAAATGTATTGCGTTGGATCTACCAGTTCTCGTCTGATCACTGAAGTTAAGCAACGCATTTCCAGCTAATACTGACATGGGGTGGCCACTTGGGAAAACCGGGTACCGCTAATACCCTAAAATCGTCGCATTAGTGTAGTGTCTGCGCAGTCTGTGCATTTGAACTACGCAGTGGACGGGGCTCTAATGATCTTGTAGTTGAAGAACCCTACGACACCAATGAACGAACAAAAAATTGGGTATAGCTAATAATAACCGAAAGACATCGCATTATCGTAGTGTCTGTGCAGTCTATGCATTAGAACAGTGGGTGGGGCTCTAATGGGTCTCTAATGACCTTGTAGTTGACGGGACCTTAAACTCCAACAAACAACAACAAAAAGGGGCTCTAATGACCGTTACAGTTGAAGGACCCTAAAGCACCAGCGAAAAATAAAACTGTGCATCGTAATTGAAAGATTTTATCTTCGTTTTGTAGTATGCTTGCTATGCCATCGGTAAGGATGTGCAAGCTATGAAAGCTGTCGTGGGTGAAGAAGCTCTGACATCTGACGATTTGCTTTATTTGGAATTCCTTACCAAATTTGAAAAGAACTTCATATCACAAGGTTTGTTGCCAAGAACTTGAGGTGTGACGTTGGAGTTGGATTGATGCTCACAGCTGCATTTTTTTTGGCGGTGTGTCTTTGTAGGAAATTATGAGAACCGTACAGTTTTTGAATCGTTGGACATTGGATGGCAACTTCTTCGTATCTTCCCGAAGGAAATGTTGAAACGTATTCCGCAAGCGACCCTGGCCGAATTTTATCCACGTGATAGTCGTACTGCACAATAATGAAGTTGGTCCAGTTGAATAGCATGTACATTAGATAGTAAAAATGGTAAAAAGTTTCATTGTACTATACATTCCAAAATACACTATACAAGTTTCTAAATAATTGCTCAGGTTGTTCCGCAGGCTATTTTGAAATCGGTGACTTCTTGACGGATTAATTATTGTTTTTCGAATTATTAGTAGTTGTTTGAATTGGGCTCTCGAGCTGATGATCAAGACCCTCAAGGGCATCAACCTCTGCAGGATCATACTGAGGTTTCTTGCATGTTCAAAAATATATTTCCTCATAAATAGATTTAAAGTTTGTCATTAACACTTGTACTACAGCTAACATCGTGGCAATGAGGGCGGGGTCTTCCTAACCCTTTCATTAATGTTGCCAGCATGACGTTTGTCAGCCAATGATGCTTTAATGGTGATCAGTGTTGTAAGTACTAAAAAAATGTGAAGTTCAACTTGGAATGCTCTCTGTCTTAATTAATTTAACACTGTTAATACTAATTGATGTTTATTTTTTGATAACTAATGAAATAGTTAACGTTTCTTGCCTTGATTTTGGCAAAATGGAGTTTGAAATGTTTGTTTGCTAGTTAAAATTATCATTAGGCAGCCGATTGGAGCGCGCCTTGGTGGCTTACAAGTAAGGTTCTGGACTCCTCAGTGGCTCCATATTCAAGTAGGGGCTCATTGCGTTGGACTCGCCAGTTCTCGTCTGATCGCTGTAGTTAAGCAACACACCCCAGCTAGTACTAAAATGGGTGGCCGCTTGGGAAAACTGAGTATTGCTAATACCCAATAATCGTCGCATTGGTGTAGTCTCTTTGTAGTTTCTGCACTGTAACTATGCAGTGGACGGGGCTGTAATGACCTTGTAGTCGAAGGACCCTTAAACGCCAACGAAACAAAAAATCCAGGTTCGAGTCAATCGAAGCGGTTGACTGGGGCTCTGATGACCTTTGTAGTTGAAGGGCCCTAAAAAAGCCAACGAAACGAGAAAAAGAGGCGGTTGGCCTCTTTTAGGAGAGAGAAGTAAAGCCACTACACTACCGTGTGGTATGTATGATGTCAGTTGCACGTAGAAGAACCCTTTCTATATGTAGATCGGCCAAATTCCCAGGTTTAGGGAGCGATTGTATTGCGTTGGACAAACCAGTTCTCGTCTTATCACAGAAGTTAAGCAACGCAACTCCAGTTGGTACTAACATGTGTGGTCGCTAGGGAAAAAGTCGGTACCGCCAATTCCCAAAAATCGTTGCATCAGTGTAGTCTGTGCAGTCTACGCGTGGACGGTGCTATAATTACCGTTGTAGGTGAAGAGCCCTAAAACGCCAACAAAACAAAAACGGTGACCGTTTACATATTAGTCCACTGAGTGGTTGTCGTAGACGCCCCCATAACACACTTATGTGGCCAGACGCGCATAATGCGGTTAACACGGCACTCTTCAGAGGGACAAGTCAGTTGTTGCTTTGCTTTCGTAGAGTTCTAGTAACGCATGAAATGCTACAAATCATTAAAAGTCACCAAATAAGGGGGGAAGGAGGAGCTCGTTAGGTCTATTTCAGGGACGCAAGTGGTTGAAGGCACCCACGGCAGGGGTAGACCGAAGCAGACGTGTGAGCAGGTTGTCCGTAAGGATATGGTAGTGTGTGGGGTGGACGGGGACCTAGTGGGAGATAAACGGGATTGGAGGGCTAGAGGGAACGGCAAGTTGCGTTTGTACACACCAGTTCTCTTCTCATCACAGAAGTTAAGCAACGCAACCCTGGCTAGTACTAACATGGGTGGCCACTTGGGAAAACTGGGTACCGCTAATACCCAAAAATCGTCGCATTAGTGTAGTGTTTGCGCAGTCTCCGCATTAGAACTACGCATTGGACGGGGCTCTAATGACTTTGTAGTTGAAGGGCCCTAAATCACCAAGGAACGTACGAACTGGTGCCTGCAATCATCTCTCAAGTTGTTCAATGCACGTCATTTTTTCAAACCCCGTTTTTCCGCCTATGGTCGACTCTGTTAACAACGATTGTCCTACCTCTCTGCCTCTTTTATTCCATTCATTGGGGTACATTTCCTACGTGGACCGCAGGGAGCGAACCAGTGACGTGCCTAGAGGATCGGTCCACCGCAGGTGGCGCTTTGGGATGCTTTATACTATCGGACTGTCATAACCATCATCGTCATATCCTTAACCTGCCTTAGGCAGGGTTGGGTCTGCGGGTCCACTGAAGTCAACACCCCTTGGCGTTGGTGGAATTCCCCAAACAACGAACAGTAGATCGACGATAAATAAGCATCGGGTTGCAGCTTTGGTCGTCAACCGGCTGTGGAAACACAGTCAAATATTTCGCCCTTGTGTGCATTCAGAGGAACAAGATGGGTACCCGACCCTGCCATAGGCGGAAAAACGGTTAGGAGCTGCTTGTTGCTCTTTTCTTTCCAAGATCTAAAAATTTCTAGGCGTATTTCTCCTACATCAATAAGTGAAACACACCAGGAGACTGGGCAGCATGAGCTTCATCACTACTAACTAAATATTGACAGTATAACCCCCAAAGGTCAATATATGGTCAGCATGTTGGTTCCGCCCTTATTTGTGACAAAATCATTTCACGACGGTGAAAGTATATCAGTATACTGACACTACATCAGTATTTGCCCTCAGATACTGTAATTAGTATTATTGTCAGTAATGTGAAAAACTGACAATAATACAAATCGTCTGAGGGCTGCTTAAGCAGCAGGGACTATCAAGTCATCTCTGCATTAGAGCTACGCAGTGAACGGAGCTCTAATGGCCTTGTAATTGAATGACCCTAAAACATCAACGAAAAGAATTGGAGGGTTAGAACCGGCAGACGCGACCCTGCCACAGACCCTGATGACTACAATCATCATCACACCGTTATCCCGCCTCTGGCAGTGTCGGGTCTATGGGCTCACTGAACATGCTCTGACTGGGGGCACCCCAGCCGGGCGTCTGGAACCCGCAGGAAATATTGGCTAATTGGTCTGTGGTTTTCGTAGGTAGATTAAAGGCTCCCTCACACCAACGCGAATAAAACGCAGTCGCCGCGGATGTTTCGCGGCGAATTATTCGCATCAAACACCACCTATGAAGAGCAATGGTCATGTGTACACCGAAGCGAATGTATCGCTCCCGCGGTTGCGAAAGTGCAGCGATTTAGTTAACATCGCTGCACGCACGGTTTTAAACGTCATCGTTGTTCGAATTCTGATAGAAAAAGATGGCGCTCACCTAAAAAAATAATAGAATTAATGAGAACAAGCTGGTCAACAAAAGAACTAAACTGACGCGTTGGTGTGCATATCACGGCGAATCCACCGCGTCGCAGCGCGTGCTCCTGTTCGGTGAGTGTTCCTGTGACGAAAATTCCGCTGCGACTGCGATTGTTTCGCGTTGGTGTGAGGGAGCCTGAATGCTTTGTTGGTTATAAAGGCTCCCTCACACCAACGCGAATAAATCGCAGTCGCCGCGGATGTTTCGCGGCGAATTATTCGCATCAAAAAACGCTACCCAAGAAGAGCAATGGTCATGTGTACACCGAAGTGAAAACGCACGGTTTTGAACGTCATCGTTGTTCGAATTTTAATAGAACAAGATGACGTTCACCTAAAATATAATAGAATTAATGAGAACAAGCTGGTCAAAAATGAACTAAACTGACGCTTTGGTGTGAGGGAGCCTTAAGGCTCCGCGAAACAATCGCAGGTGCAGCGGAATTTTTGCCACAAGAGCAGGAGCCCGCGCTGCGACGCGGTGGATTCGCATTGATATGCACACCAACGCGTCAGTTTAGTTGGATACATTCTTATTAATTCTATTAGTTTTTCTGTGAGTGCCATCTTGTTCTATCAAAATTCGAACAACGCTGACGACTGAAGCCGTGCCATGCAGCGATTGTAAATAATTTAAATCGCTGCACCTTCGCAACCGCGGGCGCGATACATTCGCTGCGGTGTACAAATGACCATTGCTCATCATGGGTAGCGTTTTGATGCGAATAATTCGCTACGAAAGATCCGCTGCGACTGCGATTGCTTCGCGTTCGTGCGAGGGAGCCTTTAACATACGTTTTTCCTTATAGCGTATTAGAGGCTTGACGCTCCACGCGGTCACTTTGGACATCGCCATTTAAATGTATTGGTTTGTCCGCTTTGAGGAGTGGAATATGCCCGCCCGCTCACGCTGAACGCTGCAACTTAGGACCTAGACTCATGCCTGTGATGATGATTACAGTATGAAAGTGAAAATCGCCGTCCATAACACCACCATAAAAACTTATGGAGGAGATGGTGCTGCTCCTATCGGATTCGGCATGTCAGCGTCGCGGTTCAAAAGCTCCGCGGAAGGTAGCGATTACTGACCCGCTCTACAACGACTTTATGGCAACGGTGTTATTGACACTCGAGCCATTCCGTAGATAGTGGAAGTTCCTGGTAGAGTGTGTAGTTGGTGCGTTCGACGTTTTTGAGGGTAGCCGTGTGTGCTTCAGCATTACAATTAACAATCTGGAATTTAATAATAGCCAACGAGGTTCTTGTGGACAATTTTAAGATCCTATATTATTAAGTGACAGTTGAATAGCTAATGATATTTGTGATTGTGGTGACATAACATGGACTTTGATGAATATGAGACATTACCAACTTCAAGAACCTCTATCCACATGATGGCCGGGGCCTTGGCAGGAATCATGGAACACTGTGTGATGTATCCTTTGGATTCTGTCAAGGTGTGTGTCTCTTTCTGTTGCAAATATTCATTTTGGAATTGATTGGATAACTGTAAGGATAATGCCACATGTTTTGTTGCAAGTTTGGAACTCAAGCGTAAGCTAGACATCTAATTTGATTTCTTAATGCCACGCCATGGTAGAGCATCCTGTTGGCCTTGATGGTGCGATGGGTCAGACACGTGGGTTCGAATTTAGATTCCAAATGTGCTTTAATGAAACTTTTTAGCGCAAATGCTCGGAGTAGTTCATCTGACTACAGGTAGAGTATTGGTTAGCCGAAATGTTCAGGGTTTTCCACACAGGCGTTGTCGCTCGCACTTTGAAGTTATCCGAAAATTTTATTTGATACGTTAGATACGCCATATACACATAACCGGAGTAACTCGAAAGGTAAGAACAACAACAACAAACCACAAACATAGGCGAACATGGGCATTTGTTCAGAACAACCCAAGGGTTTCAAGAAATTTTCGTAAGAGTAATCAACCTTGTACATTTCCCGTATTCAGTTTAGATTTCAAGGCAAGAGGACGCGTTCTGTATTTCATTTAAAATTCTGCCCCACATTTTTTTTTTGCACGACGAGAGCATTCTTCCGAGTGTAATTATGTTTCTATGATGTAGTTTGCTCGTCAGTAACATTCTCACCCTGGTCGTGATTGGGTCAAGTCGCGAGCAAATCCTGGCAGACAAATCTGCGAATGGAACACCGTATGCCAACATACTGTTGGCTCCACCTGCGGTTTTCTTCCTGGAGAATCTTGAGACGAATTATAATAATTCTCGAAAGAAAGATCACTTTATTTGAATTCCGTCTAGCAGAGGTGAATATTAAAATTTTATTTCGCCAGACTGATGCAGCGAGACTTGAGAGATACTAATTTGATGTTCTGTATCTAAGGACATTTAGAAAGCGACTTGAGCAGGAGCGCCGCAGTTGCCATCGGCGGCGGTGCTGAGATCCGCAAGGTCATGGGCATCCGCAGAGGATAACAAGCGGGGCACTTCCACTTTCTCCCCCGGGGTCGAAAATATCGCAGGCTGACGTAAATGGCATCTCATCGTCATGGGGTGCCGATGTTTGTCCCATTGGGACACAGGAGCCATCTGTTGGTCGGTATTTTTACGCAGCCGGCTGTCAACGAAATACTGCTACCGCCACGCGCGGACGCAGGGTGTGGTTTTTGGGGTTGCAACCCCCCCCCCCCTCCTATGCGCTTATAAACTTATTCGCATAATATATGCGAGCTTTAGCTCAAACCCCCTTGACGAAAATCCTGGATCCGCCACTGGCTACCGCTGTGCTTAGTTATCGTCGCTCTACTGTTCGTTGGGGCTATCTCTTGCTGCATTTCTGACCCACCCCGGTGGCCGTGGAGATAGCATGCTCGATTGCAGCGTCAGTGGTTCTAGGTTCGATACTGAATCCAGGTGATTTGGCTTCTTTCGGGCGAGAGAGAGAGAGAGAGTCCGAGTGCACTTTCCGACGGATGGAAAGTCAAGCCGGCCCACTACCTTGTGATGAATGATGTCACCACGGCACGGAAAAGAAGTCTTTCTACTATGCAGCGGGTAGATGAGGCAAAATTCCGAAGTGGGGATGGCCTAACGAGCAGGCTGCGTCAAAATGCCGCCCAATAGACTGCCCATGTGTCTATTCAGAGGTTCAGAGATGGTCAACTGACCCTGCTATAGGCGGGAAATGGGTTGGTAGGTACATTGCTTTTTTATTATTCCATGTTGTAGGTTCTTTTTTCTGAGGTAGGTAAACACTGGGGGTGCCCACAGTATGTTCTGGGTTCTTTATACTGCGTGAGGCGGGGACAAAGGCTGGAGTTGATAATGACCCGGATTTTGGTTAATCCAATTTGGCTCCAAATTCCACGTTTGGCGCGGAATTACGTAATCACTGTGCCGTAATGTGGCTTCTAATAAGGGATTATCACTCAGAAATGTTTTTAAGAAGCCTTATGCATTCCCTTACCGTGTATAACGACGGAAGTCATTGGTTGAAGGTTCGATCCTGGAGTCCTGGTAGATCACTCTTTTTCCAGCTGCAAGGGAAGCCCTAAATATACCTTCTGTCGGATGGGAAGTAAAGCCGTGACCCTGAATGGTTTACGATGTTACCGCTGCGCATAAAAGAACCCTCTCTACTATGCAACGGGCAGATGAGGCCAAATTCCCAGGTGCAAGAGCTCGCTCCTCGTGCGTCGGGTGAGTGCCCCGCCGCGCAATCGACATCGATTAATTAGCATAGGTCGGCAGGCTAATGTGCCTAGTGGGACAGAAATACGTCTCCCTCTATGTTATAAAGGGAAAGGGTTAGGATGCGAATAGTGCAGATCAGCGAAATTCCCAGGTGTAGTAGATCCCCGAGCGTCGGTGGACGAATAGTGTGCCAATTAAGGAAAATGGACCTACAATGATTAAGATCGCCCCTGGAGTCGCCTGAGTGGAGACCGACGGTAAATAACCATAGGGGTTGCAACATCAATTCGGCAGCCGTATGTGTCAACATTCGACTCAACAAATTGACCATGTGTCCTAATGAGACAAAATGACTACCCGATCCTGCCATAGGCGGGAGAAGGGTTAGTAGTTGCTTTTTGTATTTCATTCCATATAGAAAAGGGTACTTCCTGTTCAGGTTCGATATTGGATTGAAGTGGGTTGGCTCCTTTCCAGCGGCGCACGTCCCGAGTGCGCCTACCGAGTCCGGATGGGAAGTAAAGCCTTGGCCCCGTGTGGCGTACCACTGCGAATAAAAGAACCCTCTCTACTTGCGCAGTTGTAGCTGTTAACTTTGTCATAGGCGGGAAAGGCCGTATATTGTGTATGGTCCGTTTGTGCCGCGGTGAGGAACTCGAAAAATGAACTTTTCTGGAAATGCGCAGGTTTTTTTTTTCAATTTTGTGTTGCAATATGTTATTTAAAATTAAAAGGAAGACCTTGAATTGACGTCATTTTTGTAGTAGTTATTTTGACTGCAGGGCTTTTGTGACAAACATGCACCAGGGATTTCATCACTAGGTAGCGCTGGTGACCCGCTGGCCGCTTGTTTTTTTGGTGTTTTAGGGGCCTTCAACTACAAGGTCATTAGAGGCCCGTCCACTGCGTAGTACTAATGCAGAGACTGCACAGACACTACGCTGATGCGACTTTTTTTGGGTATTAGCAGTACCCAGTTTTCCCAAGTGGCCACCCACGTTATTACTAGCTGGGGTTGCGTTGCTTAACTTCAGTGATCAGACGAGGGCTGCTGTGTCTGAAGCAGAAAGCCGCTCCCAGCAGGGGTTTTATAATGGTGACGCGACCCGCACAATCGATACCGTGTACTTTATGTATATGACCTACTACTCAGAGACATACCGAGAAGGGGACAGTAGTCCCCGGGCGCAGTTGGAAGTGGGCGCCTTGGGCACTGTATGGCCCTCATGACAACGCATATGTTACTAATTTGGCCTTCGGTGTACCCCCAGTTTGACATGCCTGCCCTCATTGATTTCAAGCCGCTTTTGTGGCCATAGCAACAGCAGCATTTTCGTTAAAGTTGCATAGCAGTCGACCAGCTCACTGAATTGAAATGCCCTGGGGTTGGGCGTAATTCAACAGGTGGCCTGTGGCACACTGCAGGCCTATCCCGGGCGCAAGAACAGGTTGGCCCCTAGTTTTACCTATGCGAAATCAGTAGTAAATTTGCTGCGGTATGTTTCAGGCTCATTAAATGCTGCGCAGGTAGCGTACTCGGTTACTGCCTCAGTGGTTCCTGGTTCGACACTGGATCGGGGTGGGTTTAGCATCCTTGGGGTGAAGGAGAGGCCCACGGATGGGAAGCTAAGCTGGGGCCCCGTGTAGAGAGAACGGACCACAAGTTCGTTTCGACGCGAATACGCAATAGATTACAGGCAGGCCCTGGAATCCCCTATGGTAAATTATTGCATTTATGTTCTTCAGCTACTGCGTCAGTGGTTTCAGGTTCGACCCTGGTCCAGGAGGGTGAGATCCCAGTGTGTCTTCCGGCAGCTGGGAAATAAAGCCGGGACCCCTTTACAATGGAACGCGAAGATTGGTGTTGTTGTGCGGCCCCTGGTGCTGATGGTTAAAGCTGCTGCCCAGTAGGGGTCCTACGCACTACAGTTGACCAAAAGTAGGCACCCAACCCTGCCATAGGCGGGAAAAGTTTTACAGTAAAACCCCGCTATAACGATCTCGGATGTAACGAATTCTTGGATGTTACGAATGGTTTCCATGGTCCCGGCAAAAGGATAAGAGTTTGTATATTAAAAATATCGGATATAATGAATTGGATATAACGAATTTCCTGGTAATAACGATGAAAACTTATAAATGTTTGGATAATTTGGTTGGATATAACGAATGATGGACCTTATAAATAATTTTTATTTATGGATTTAACACAAACTTCCACTCACTGGTCACCACATATTGAATTGAACACCACTTACAGGAATGCCTTGTCATACTTTTTATTTTACTAAGGCAGAATGCACAAATGGCTGATGATATTAGAAACGTTCATTTTCTCATCATCATCGCCACCATACTCTTATCCCGCCTGTGGCAGGGTCGGGTATGCAAGTTCTAGCCCTACACACCTGCCTATCTCCCCCATGATCCCCCATTCACCCCACCATTACCATATGCAGGAATTAGATAGACTGGAGAAATACTCTCCCCACTCCTTTACCTCAGAAGTATGAAACAAGACTCTACCTTTTCTATCCTTCACTGTTATGTCTCAGGGTATATCTTTAATCGCCCTATCCCTGGTCTTGTCCAGGCTGCATTCTTCCTTCATTCCCCCTTTGTCTCTATCATAGAGGACCTCATACTACTGATGTATGACCAAAGAAATGATCCTCCTAGCTGTGGCCTTGGTCTGCCTGTAGCATATTTTAGAATCATAGTCTCCTATCTCCATCCACCTATGGAATGCAGCCTTTTATTTTTTGGTGGCTGCCTCTATTGCATCATTCCACCACTATGTCTGCTTGCCCTGGAGTGTACCTTCTACTCTAGCCTCACCTAAAATGGCGTCCCCAAATTTTCTAATTTTTCTGGCAAACCTGACCCACACTGCATCAGCTGTCTCTTCCAAATCCCAGTCTACTTGCTTATCTACTTCCTAGTCTGGGAGAATACCAACTGTAAAAAAACTAAATCAACTGGCATTAAAATAGTAAAAAAACATGCAGAAATGTTTCATTGGGGTTGTTTGCAGAACTACCAAAACCACAATTTCTTGATATTTGGGGTAGTATCACAGACTACCGGTTAGCTATCTGGGGTTAAAAACAGCTTTCCTAGTTGTAACGAATTCCTGGCTATAACGAATGTGATTGCAATCTCCTACAAATTCGTTATAGCGGGGTTTTACTGTAATGATTAATAAGGAATAAAATGTAAAACGGGACTGCAGCATGTGGCGGCGGCCAAACATGCTGCAGATGAACCAACATGAAATTGTAAAGTGGACTGCAGTAATTAGGCCGGCAGCCGGCTAGCGTAAAATTACCGTCCTAAAGATCACCCGTGTTCCCGATCGCCCAGTCGTGCCATAGGCGGGAAAAATGTTAATGATGTATGCACGTTGTCGGAGGCTAGTAAAGGATTGTTCCATTTCGCGGAAAGCCATTATCCGGGGTTTTGGAAATTCGGATTGTAGTGGAGGTCTTACCGGCATGACATTCGTTTCTTTAATCCAGGGGTCGACAAACTCATCGGTCCAAAGAGCCAAATATCAACAATACAATGATAGAAATTTCTTTTGAGAGCCAAATTTCTAAACCTTAACTATCTAGGTAGTAACACCATTATTAACTTAATAATGATCTCATTTATTGATAAAAATTAAATTTTTGGAAATGGCTGGTTAGAAAAATACAGGTAACTTTGTGCTTCAAGACGATACTTTTGCCGGATGTGTGATTTGTGGACGCGTCAAGCACTGACCCACTTTACACAATGAGACTGCTGACTGAATGACTTACTCAACTCGTGCATAAGGCCCTTCATCCACTGACACAGCGCATCTGCCACTCGACTGAAAAATAATCAAATTTTAGTTCCTTTTCAGTTGGATGCTAGTCTGACTCATGCTAATGATATGCAACGCAATGCAAAGGCAACTGGTTGGAAACGAGTTGCGTCGCAACTGAGCATGTCAGTTTCATTGCAACTGTCAAGTAATTCGCACCATTCGCACAATGCTCTCTTCATCTGAACTACTCAGCATCATAAGTGCAACTATTGCCAAAGAGTTGCATCTGTGGACGAAAGTGACATTGCAATTAACTTTAGTTGCATTGCATTTCAGTTGAGTTGCAGTTGCATTGCGGTAGTGGACGAAGGATCTTAGTCAACTGTGCCTTCCAAGCGCCACATACCGCCTGTGCCACGTCTTCTGTCACTCAAACGATACTGCTGTGCATGCCTGTGCACCAACACAGTCATTTGTGGAAGAGCCGGTTTCAAGGGGCCAAAGAGCAGTAGTTTGCCGACCCCAGCTTTAATCAGATCGTCGCCCACCCCGCATAATCCTCTAGGGCTAATGTCCTGTACAACATTCTGTCCGGATGCTTGCTTTGATTTACCGCTCTACCCACGTCTTCCGCCCTTGTTGCTCTAACAGCTGGCCCATGTGTTCACGGTGTCCTATTTTTCTTTCCGCTTACTACCCTGAAATAGCAGCCTCTCCAGTTTTCAAGTCTGCCATAAGCCAGACTAGAGTTTACAGTCACTTTAGGGAGCCTGTCTGGTCCTGCCCTAGGTGGCAAATTGGTTTTTAGGAGGAAATAGGGGTTTGTTTTGGTGATGAAATTTGTAATGTAAATCGTTAAGTGCTGAGTTGTTAGAGACTACAGGACTTTTTCCCGGAATTTGGAAACTTTTTCCCGGAAATGTTGGGAGGAAAATGTTGGCAATTTGCCTCTCCTTTGTATGATAATCATCTGATGCTTATCGTTATTACGCACCAGCAACCAAATGGCAAGTGACGTAATAATTGTTTGGTCATCACCCTCATTCCTTACCCTTTTCCCCTAGTGGCAGGGTCGGGTGCTTATCTGTCCCACTGGAACGGGAAATACATTGGTGAAATGCTGGGCAAAATTTTGGCGCAGCCGGTTACCGACCTAATGCTGCAACCCCCTTGGTTTATTTATTGCCGGCTTTTTTTTTTTTTTTTTGGCGGGAGCAACTTCGTTCCCCGACTCCAAGATGGTGGAAGTCTAATGGGCCACCGGGTGTCTAATGACCATTGTAGTTATAGGCCCTAATTGACCAACGAACACGAATTGACGCAGCCGGCTGCTGACCTACTACTGGAACCGCGTTCTTACTTTACGTCGGTGTATTTTGAGTGGAGACAGTTACACCGACGCCAGGGAAAGTGGCCCGTACACCTGGGAATTTTGTGACTTCATGACTAATCCTTTTCCAGCTTATGGCAGACTCGGGGGCTGATTTTTCCCTCTAGAACAGGGAATACCCGGGCCAACTGTTGTCGATATATTGTTGCGGCCGGCTGCTGACCTAATACTGGAACCGCCTTCATATTTAACGTCGGTCTATTTTCTGAGTGACGACACTTACACTAACGCCAGGGCAAGTGACCTTCTACACTTGATAAATTGGTCGCATCATCACTAACCCCTTTTTTCCACCTATAGCAGGGTGGGGTGGCCATTTTTTCTCATTGCTACATATGGACGGTGTTTTTACGCATCCGTCTGCCGACCTGATGCTGTAACCGTTTGCTTATTTAGCGTCGGCCTGTTTTCATAGTTGCGGTAGATTTTCTTTCCTTCACTAACGCCAGGGGGGGGGGGGTTCTTTTCCGCGGAGTGGTGACATCGTACGCTTCACACGGTGCAACGACTTTACTTACCATCAGGCTAGTTCAGCACTCCATCCTCTCCATTCCACGGGAATGCACGGAATTTGGGAAGAATTCGAGAGGAAACAACGAATAGGTTGCTGGAATGTGGTCAGGTATTGTGTAAACGCTGCTGACGTGTGTAACCTAATTTCCGGTAACGCATAAGGAGTTTCGTTGTCTACTGCAGGTTACCTAGACAGCGAGAGAGCGACAACAGCGCCTGCGCAGTTTAGTTGGTTACATGGACTTCGGTAGGAAAATAGATTGGATTTTTACTTGTTGATCAGCTGACCCGAGTTCAGTTCCCAATTGTGGTGATCATTTGTTGTGGTACTTGTGAAACACGATCCACTGCTAGTTCGTGTTCCCCCTATGTGGGACACATGCGCAACCTGCTGAACAGTAATTTTACGAACTCCTGCATCTCGAAATTTTGCCTATTTGAACCAAACCTCGGATTTACTTGCCCCCCCCCCCCCCCCCCGATGGTCCGTGGTTACAGGTTCGATACTGAATCGAGGTGGCTTGGATTCTTTCGGACGACAGAACGAGCCCCGAGTGCTCCTTGTGTCGGATGGGATATAAAACCGGAATCCTACCGTGTGGTGCGTGACGTCACCCCTGCGCGTTAAAAACCATCTCTACTACGCAACGGGTAGATGAGGCAAAATTCCCAGGTGTAAGACCTCGACTTCTGGCGTCGGTGGTGTCCCAAAGAACAGTAGATCGACGATAAATAACCGTGGAGGTTGCAGCTTTGGTCGGCAGCCGGCTGCGGAAAAACACCCTCGGATGTTTTACCCTTGTGTCCATTCAGAGGGGCAAGATGGGTACTCGACCCTGCTACAGGTACCCGACCACAGGCAGGACAAGGGTCAGGAGTTGCTTTTATTTCCTCAGGAGACCCGATACTGCCAAAGTCGGGATGAAAGTGTGAGAAGAGGTTGCAGCTTTGCCAGCAGCCGACTCTGGAAAAATACCTTCCTATATATCACCCTTGTGTTCATTCAGAAGGGCAAGATGTTTACCCAACCCTGCCATGAGTGGGGAAAAGGGTTAGGAGTTGTTGTTGGTTGCAGCCTTAGGTCGGCAGCCGGCTGCATCAAAATATCGTCGAACAGTTCGCCCATGTGTCCTAAGCAGGTGGTACACGCTCAGTCCGGCTTCAGTTCAATCCATAACCTTGATCATGAATAGACTGATGGCAAACTGATAGATTGATGGATGACATTACATCATCAGCCCCTCAAAAACTGTGCAAAAAACGATGGACTGTAATAAGAAAAAGGCTTGTATTGAAATTATAATAGGTTTAGCAACAATACAACGTGTGAAAAGGCAACGTTGGACCAGGGGCGGATCCATAGGGGGGGCAATGCAGCAATTACTCCCCCCGCAATGCCCCAACTGAGGTGCAACTGACGAGGCATTTTTTCATTGCTATCTCCATTTCTATACTGTCAATCCAACCGTTGCAGCCTAATCTACAGTTGGCCAAACCACTGGTTATTTGGACATTCTCTAAGGGGCTGTAAGGACCTATTGTAACTGCTAGCTAGACTTATACTAAAGGATTCTGAATATTTGAAAATATTTGAGGCACATTTTTTTTGAAGTGCTTGCCCCCCACATCCACCCTGGGATCCACCACTGGGTGGACTAAAAATGGCGACAGAAAAGGGATTTTTCTTACATTTGAATCTGTTAAACGAAATCAGGACATGCAGGAAGCAGAGGACCTGGTTCTTTCAATTACTTGTTAGAAATGGTGAAGCCAATTTCGACAAAGCAAGATAGAGCAGCAAATTGCGTTGGACACACCAGTTCTCGTCTGATTACTGAAGTTAAGCTGCGCAACCCAACTAGTACTGACATGGGTGGCCACTTGGGAAAACTAGGTACTGGCACTAGGTACAGGCAATACCGGATTTTGATGGGAGCGGCGAGTTGCGTTGGACACACCAGTTCTCGTCTGATCACTGAAGTTAAGCAACGCAAGCCCAGTTAGTACTGACACGGGTGGTCGCTCGGGAAAGCTGGATACTGCTAATACCCAATAATCGTCGCATTAGTGTAGTGTCTGTGCAGTCTATGCATTAGAACTACGCAATGGACGGGTCTCTAATGACCTTGTAGTTGACGGGACCTTAAACACAAACAAACAACGGATTTAGATATTGAGATCCCCTAGGCTATTTCAATTTTCAGGCCCTTTTCAAGTTTTGAACCTTGCTAAATGTTGCAGCCATAGGCTTCAGTCTACTGGTAAATCCAGCACTGGTTCCAAGTTGACTGGGGAGGGGTTAAAACGCATGTCTCTATTGCTATCCTACCAGTGACTGACACCAGACTGAGGAAAGGCGCTCACACGATCAATCTGACGTCAGTCACGCACAGACTGACAAAAATTATCAAGATATTTAAAAATCCGTCATTCCATAAGTCCCATCAGTCATCACATTAAACAATCAGTCTGGCGTCATTCTGACCACATTCATGGACTGAACTGATGCCAGACTGAGCGTGTAACACCCCGTTTATGGGTGCAAACTGCGTACCAGACGTAGTTAACTTCCGCAACAGCAGGTCGGTAGCCGGCAGCTCCAAAATATCGGTTTTCCTGGTTCTCATTGTTCGTTCGTGTTGGTCTGCGCGAGAGTCCGAAGGTGGCTTAAATATTTAATTGAGGTCGACATTTTGAAGTACCGTAAGTCTGGTCATTGGACGACATTGGTATCAAAATTCAATTGCCACTTCGTTTAAGGTGCACATGTTCGCTTCCCGAATGAGGTCGAATTTTTATTCTTCAGACAATGGGAGAATTTCAAGTAGTGGTAGGCGAATCCGTGGGATCCATGTCACGTGGTCGTAAAATGTTATGAAAAGTAGGGCCTACATTACTTTACACTCGCCTCGGTGGCGCAATAGGTAGCGTGCTCGATTTGCTGCGTCAGTGGTTCCAGGTTCGATACTGGATCGAGGTGTGTTGGCTTCTTTCTAGCGAGAGTAAAAGAAGCCTCTCTCCCATGCAACGTGTAGGTGTAGGAGCATGACTCCTGGCGTCGTTGGAGTGCCCCAACGGCGATAAAAAAACATAGGGGTTGCAGCTTTGGCCGGCAGCCAGCTGCGGAAGAACACCCTCGTATGTACCACCCTACTGTCCATTTAGAGGGACAAGATGGGTACCTGACCCCGCCATAGGCGGGAAAATTGTTCGTTGTTGCTTTATGTACGTTCCTGAACATGTAGGCAGCTTTCAATCCTAATCCTTTTCCCTTCAATGGCAGGGTCTTTATTGCGGCACTTTTTCGCCACGCAAACCAGGGGCATCTACAGTTGGGAAATTTCCGATCTAACATATATTTTCTCTTTCCGGGTAAAGAGGGTTCTTTTCCCTGCAGGTAACATTGGAGTAACCACACCAGGCAACTGTTTTACTCTCATGGAGTAGAATTTTCCTGTATATTGCCCAAATTTCCAGGAGCAGGAGATCGCCCGGGAACCGAAATTGTCTTCCCCAAAGAAAAATTACCCGACGTTAAATAAGCAAGGATTTGCAGCATTAGGGCGAAAGCCCATTGCATGAAAATACCGTGCAACAGATTTTTCTTTGATCCCGGAGAGATGTTGCCAGGCCCGGGTGAAAAATACTATTTTTGGGATAAAATATTGAAAGCTGAGCCTGTCATAGGCAGAACATTGGTTTCAAGGGATGATGACGTAAAAAGCCACACGGGATTCAGGCGGCGTTAGGTTTGCAACCCGCTGCGTTTAAGTACCATCCTGCAGTTGATGCGCGTGTGTTTTCTACCATAGGCAAGATAAGGTTTTCAAGATGACATGATAAGCACCACCGGCAGTTTTGATATACGGCGTTGTGTTCCCTGCCACAGGCAGCATAAGGTTCTCATGACGTAAATAGCTTTTTTTTTCGTCCAGCGATGGCATGATACTCTTCACACGGGGTCACAGCGTAAAGTTTGCAGCCCGCTGCGTAAATATTCTGACCGTTAGTTGGTGCGGTTCTCTGCTACAGGCAGGACAAGGTTTTGTTCACTTCGAAAGCTCTTTTTCCTTCGAGCGATGACATGATGCGCACCACTCTACGTCACAGCGTTACTTTTCATTCGGGTTACAGCGTTAGATTGGCAGCCGGCAGCGTGCATATTACCGACATTTAGTTTGGCGCTATGTCGGGGAGCGGCGAATTGCGTTGGACACACCAGTTCTCGTCTGATCACTGAAGTTAAGCAGCGCAACTCCAGCTAGTACTGACATGGGTGGCCGCTTGGGAAAACTAGGGCTGCTAATACCCAAAAATCGTCGCATTAGTGTAGTGTCTGTGCAGCCTCTGCACTAGAACTATGCAGTGGACGGGGCTCTAATGACCTTTGTAGTTGAAGGGCCCTAAAACACCAACAAACAACAATTGGCGCTATGTCCCCTGTCTTAAGCCTTACATATGGGTAGTGAGCCCTACCATGATGAGATAGAGAAGGATAGAGATGACGAATGATGAGATAGAGAAGGTTCATTTTCCCTTGCAGCTTTGGCGTACGCACCGGTGCTACTTCCCATTAGCTCGGCAGCCGACTGCATAAAAATACCGTCCTAAAGATCGCCCTTGGGTTCCCATTTGCGATTGGAGTAGTGGGAACCCGACACTGCCATAGGCGGAAAACGGGTCAGGAAATGTTAATGATATTAGTGGAGTGAGACATTGTAGCGTAAATAGCGGATTCAAGATAATTTCACTAACGACAACATTGTATGATTACGGTTGTTTATTTCTGAAATACGTGCGAATAGTCATGATGTGTTCGCTCATCTTTACACCTAACCCTGGAGTATGATGTTCGCCAAAGGAAGGTTTTTAAACAATGTACTCCGGCACTTGACAAACGTTTAGACTCCACTTTCGGTTTGCAAGCATTTACCTGCGAACTCACCCTGATTCTGTCTAACAAGGAGGCTCTGACTTCCAAACCTCAAAACTGCAGACGTTCGTTGATGTTCTCATGGCGATTGGAATGTAATTGAACGTTTTTGAGCGCACACATGACGTTTACACTAATAAATCAACATGTTTGCGAACGTTCTTAGTTAGCATTCGCAAACGCTTAGTACAGTTGGTAATAACCAATTTTTATCCACCTATGTGGGATCGTAAGGTTGTCGAGCAGGTTGTACGTAAGGATATAGTAGTGCGTAGGGTGGATGGGACCTAGTGGGAAATAGGCGGGATGGAGGGCTAGAACCTGCAGACGCGACCCTGCCACAGACGGGATAAGGAGATGATAATGACTGGTGGCCCGTTCGGGTAAGGGTGCTTATGAGTGATGAAGTTCGAAACCGATTCCGTGTGGAATTGGGTGGTGACGATGGACACACTTGGGACATCCTTCCCTTTCGCTCGAAAGAAACCATCTGCCTCGTTGGGGATCGAACCTGGAACCCTGCTTTTCTTCAGGGGGTCATCTCTCTTGGCCAAAGTCACCGAGATAGAAGCCCCTTTTCCACCTATGGCAGATGAGGAATGTCTGTTTGGTGGTATTTTTATGCAACCGGCTGCCAACATAATGCCTGTTTTGATTTGTTGGGGCACTTTTACTCCACCGATGTCAGGGAGGAGGCGAAATTACGTTCAAATGACTTTTTACATATCACGCGGGTTGGAGTCATGACTTCCAACTCGAGGCCTCTCGGAACAAGTCAGCCCGCAATGATCCAGTATCGAACCTGGAATCTACATGGATCGGCAAAATTTCCAGATGTAGAAGCCCGTCCCTCCCTCTGGCGTCGATGAAGGAAAAGAGCCCCTACCTCGAAAATAGCCTGGCGTTAAATAAGCATGGAGTTGAAGCATGAGGTCGGTAGCCGGCTGTTTTCAAATACGCTGTTTAAAAGTTCGCAGGTACATACCTGGTTCTAGCAGGAAAATGGCATTGGTCTGCGCCTAGTCCTAACGGGAAAATGGTTACTGGACCCTGATAAAGACGGAAAAAGAAGATGAGTAGTTGACCCTGAAATAGGCGAAAAAAAAGGAATGGATACCGGAGCTTGATATAGGCGCGAAAATGGATACTGGAGCTTGATATAGGCGCGAAAATGGATACTGGACCTTCATACAAGCAGAAAAAAGGACGGTTACCCGACCTTGACATAGACGGAAAAGGGAATGGTTACATAGACGGAAAATAGGATGGGTACCCAACCTTGGCATAGGCGGAAAGAGGATAGGTACACGATCATGGCATAGACGGAAAAAAGGATGGGTACCGACCTTGACAGTGACCGAAAAAGGGGTCGGTACTCGATATTGACATAAGCTGAAAGAAGGTTAAATTGTTAATCAATGATGAGTACACTAACCTGCCGTAGGCAGAGAAAAGGTGTAGAATGGGGTGCGGTGAAGGCAAAAAAAGTACCTGAAGGGGCACCGTTGAAATAAAGTCCAGTAATTTGTCCGTGGGTGTTCCCTGGTGCTGCCGGAGAAATGGCTACTGAAAAGCAGGTAGACAGAAAGAAAAGAGACAGAAAAGTGGTTTGGATAGATGGGGATGAAGATCGCTTGAAAAACACCACCCTGCTGTTCCTGCCTTATCTCCCCTATCCATCAGAACAAACTGGTACTGGACCCTGTCCTAGGAGAAAATAAAAGTCAAGAAGAAGGGTTATTTTTCCTGGTGATGGAGGGTATAGTAGAGTAGAATTTTTTCAGGTGATTGAACTGAGAAAGCACGCAGATAAGGAAATATGATAATATCGAGGATTTGATGAATTGTATGACGCAACCGGAAGCCATGTTCTTCGCGTATCATGGTAGTACAGGTGCAAGGTTCTGTTGACACACCTGTGTATCTACTGAACAGGTAAATCGTCACTTCAGTTCCTGCTCAACGGGCCAAGCTACCAGCCCTTATCTTTAATTACAAAGTTCAGTACAAGCGACTCCCGCCAGGATGTACTCAGTCGGGCTGGTCGCGATTGTTATCACTGACGACCTCTTTAGTGCACAGCAGCTCTAGGGCAGCGGTTCCCATTCGGAAATTCGACAGCCCCCCTCCCCCGTGCTCCTTCCAATACGGTTGGGAAATAAAGCCGTGGTCCCATGTGGTGTATATGAATACGATTTCACTGCCGCCTAAAATGGCCCTTCTACACGAAACATGTAGATCGGGGAAATGCCCATGTCTAGGGACTCATCCCCTAGCGTTTCTGAGAAGCTGTGCAGAAGAGCCACGAAATTAAAATGACCATAGCTGAAACGCCCTTTCTGAAGTACATGGATCGGGTATAAAGGGCAGATAGAATTTGGGAGTGGGGAAGTTTGGAAGATTGGGAGAAGTTTGGGTATTAGGGGCAGTTTAGGAGTGGGGAAGAAGAAAATAGACTGAGGTGATATGGGCCACTCCACGGTTGGAGGTTGTAGGATGAGTTAAGGACAAACCTCCCCCAACTTGTTGTTAGAAGCTTGGAAGTTGATTGCGGTTCTGGAACGGCCCTGGATCATACGGGGTGGCGCAGAGTCAGTGGGCCGGGCTACTGCGTCTCGAGGTGAGTTGGCTTCTTCCGGACGAGAGAGAGAGAGGCCCCGAGTGCTCCTTCCGTCAGATGGGAAATAAAGCCGTGCCCCCGTGTGGTGTACGATGTTACAATTGCCCGTAAAAAAGAACTCTCTACTCAGCAACGGGCACATGAGGCCGAATTCCCAGGTATAGGAGAGGAGCACGCCCGTTGCATTGGAGGAGTGCCTCAACGAGCAGTAAGCTTACGATAAATAAGCATACGGGTTGCAGCTTTGGTTGACAGCCGGCTGCCTCAAAATACCGTCCAATAGATCGCCCATGTATCCATTAAGAGGGGCAAAGATAGGTATCCGAACCTGCCATAGGCAGGGAAGGGTGAGTAGTTGCTTTTTCTTTTCTCAAAAGAAAAAAGATCCATTGTGCAATATGACCCTATGACCCCTATTTACAAATTACAATACCCACCCAATTTTCATTGTTAGTTTTAATTCAGATTTAATGCTTTATTTCCTTAGTAGCAAAGACTTGCCTCGATGGCACAATAGGTAGCGTGTTCAATTATACTGCGCTAATGGTTCCAGGTTCGATACTAGATCGAGGTGGGTTGACTTCTTCTCGAGCAAGAGAGAAGCCCCAAGTGCACCTTCTTTCGGATGAGAAGTAAACCCGAGGTCCCGTGTAGGGTACGACGGCATTTAGACTAAAAGAACCCTCGCTACTATGCAACGGATGGATGAAGCCAAATTCTCAGGTGTAGGAGTTCGTCCCCTGGCGCCGGTGGAGTGCTCCAACGGACAGTAGACCGAAGATAAATAAGCATCGGGGTTGCAGCTTTGGTAGGTAGCCGGCTGTGGAAAAGCGTCGTCCAATATACCATTCTCGTGTCCATTCAGAGGCACAAGATGGGTACCCGACGAATACCCATTATTAATTTTTTCCAGCAGTAGGTAATCATGCCCTTGTCCCACTCATGTGACATGGTGAGGTTTTCGGTTTCTGCCTCCCTCACCCCACCCCATATAACCTGCTCCCACGTCTACTTTAGCCTTCATCTTCCTCGGATGTCACGTGAACCCAATCAGTCAGCCTTCTACCAGAGGACACCAGGCACCCTTAGCTAAGGTCCACTTCTCTGAGAGCATCTGCTCCGGGCAGAATTAAACCTGCACGAGTCACTCCTTTTCCCGCAGTTCAAGTGTTCACGAGTATTTGTTTGGGAGCCGCTGAATTGCGTTGAACAAAGCTGTTCTCGTCTGATCACAGTACTTCAGCAACGCAACCCCAGCTAGTTCTATCATGGGTGACCGCTTGGGAATACTTAGTACTGAAAATACCCGAAAATCGTTGTGACAGCGTAGTGTCTGTGCAGACTCTTCATTAGAACAACGCAGCGGACGGGACTCTAATGACCTTGAAGTTTAACGGCCCGAAAACAAAAAAAGGCAACACAACCCCACTTAGTTCTAGCATGAGAGACCCCTTGGGAACACTGGGTTCTGCTAATACCCAAAAATCGTTGTGACAGCGTAGTGTATGTGTAGACTCTGCATTAGAACTACGCAGTGGACGGGGCTCTAATGACCATTGTCGTTAAAGGGCCTTAATTAAAACTCCAACGAAACAAGAAACACGAGCATGTTTTTGCACACAAAGTCGAATTTTACTTTCTGCTGTTTAACGGTCGATCAGAGTTGAGAACCTGCATCCCTTGAATTCAAGACTTGGGCCGCTTTACTCTTAGAGATCGGATGCCAGGGAAGCTTTTTGCTGTAAATAGGAAACGTGCGTCACTCGTAGCGAATTGTCATTTCGTTGAACGTTTGCCAGAAACAAGTGACATAAGTCAAATTTGAAGTATTTTAAGGTTTTTCCTGCTTCTACAGGGTGCTTTTAGGCCTGTGATCAGTTAACTTTCATGTTACAACTGTCTCTTTATTTTATTCCACCAACGCGAAACAGTCGCGGGGTATTTTTCGCGGCGAATTATTCCTGTCAAAACTCTAGCCATGAAGTGCAATGACTATGTGTACACGGCTGCGAATATATCGCGCCCACGTTTTCGAAAGTACAGCGAATTAGTTACAGTCGCTGCATGCACGGTTTTAGCCGTCATCGTTGGTCGAATTTTGATTGTACAAGATGGCAACTATTAGAATTAATAAGAACAAGCTGATCAAAAAGGAACTGAATTGACGCGTTGGTGTGCGTATCAAGGCAAATCAACCGCGTCTCAGGTTAAGCGGAATGTTCCTTCCACGAATCAATGTTAAAACCCTGCTTCGGTGACTCAGTAGATAGTGTGCTCCTTTATACTCTGCCAGTGGTTCCACGTTCGATACTGGATTTAGGTAGGGAGCGGCTGTATTGCGTTGGACACACCAGTTCTTGTACGATGGCATTGGTGCGTAAATGGACCCTCTCTACTGTGCAACGAGTACATGAGGCAAAATTCCCAGGTATAGAAGCTCGCCCCCTGGCGTCGGTGGAGTGCCTCCACGAAAGGTAGATCAATGATAAATAAGCATAGGGTTTGCAGCCATTCTAATGCTGAGGCAGCTGTGTTTATTTAACCTTTAATCTTACATAACCTGGAACATTAGATCAGCAGCCGCTGCAAAGGCTGGAAAAGCTCGCGAAAGCTGGAAAGGCTCTCGCCATAGGCTGGAAAATTACCCTAGAGAAGAAAATAGAGGTTGGCAGCCAGCTGCGTAAAAAACACTTTTTAATAACAGTTCACACGTTTGTTCCAGGTTCCAGTTGAGGAAATTTGTACTCGACCTTGCAATAGGCTGGAAATGGAAATTGCGGGAAGGTGGTTCTTTGATGTAGTGATATCCCACTCCCCAATGGACCACAGCTCTTAAGCCGCAATTCCACCAAGGCAACCCTGAACGACATGAGGCATGCTACTTGGGGTTTCCGCTACTTGTTTCCTAGTGTTGCTTCATTGTGAGTGTACGACGATGTCGCACAAAATTAAAAAATGTCGTACGCGGATTTTAATTCTCCAAATCGCATGCGCTTTGTGGTCCATGCTTGTAGCATGCGTCTACAGGCGCGTTCTCACGAGTCAAGTTTTGTTGACCAATTGTAGTTGTTCAACAAAACTTGAATGAAAACTGTAGTGGGAACCTTTGTGTCAATCGAGTTGTTCAACATTTTAGTTGATCAACAAAAGTTTGACCCAGTCAAACTTTTCTTGATCAAGTGGTGAGTCATTCACCATTACCCTTCAAGTGAACAATAGGTCTTTTGTTTAAGGCCCTTGTAGATATTCAAAACTGGACCCATCAGAGGGGTGGACCAATTGGGGGTTAACCAAACTGCTTTTGACCCCATTTGTAATGAAACTGTAGATCAGTTTCTAAGTTTGTTGAACAACTACAATTGGTCAACGAAGCTTGACTAGTGAGAACGCGCCGTACAGCAATTCCATCCCGGCAACACGAACACTTTCAGTTTTGTTCAACGTGTCTTTGCAAACAGTCGCAGCTGCTGCTTATTTGGTGATAGCGTTGAATAAAAAAAGGAGAAAGCCACGGTGGTGGTGAAGAGAACTGGGGGTGGGGACATCGCCTAAAAAAATGAGGGAGAATAGGCTGAGGTGGTATGGACACGTAACGAAAAGAGAGGACGAGGACCTCGTTAGGGCCATACCAGGAAGGCAGATGGTCAGTAGTACCTGGAGCAAGGGGAGACCAAAATTGATGTGGAAACAGGTTCTCTGTAAGGATATGGCGGTGTGTGGGGTGGACAGGGACCTGGTGGGAGATAGACAGAAGGGGAGGGACAGAACACGCAGACCCGACCCTGCCACAGGCGGGATAAGGGTACGATGATGATGCTTGCTGCCAGGAAGATCTGCCTCGGTAGAGCAGAGGTAGCATGATGCGTCAATGGTTCCTGGTTTAATGCTGGATCGAGGTGGGTTGGCGTCTTTCGGGTAAGAAAAAGTTTGTCTTCCATCAAATGGGAAATAAAGCTGTGGCCTGTGTGGTTTTATAGTTCCCCACTCCCGTCTGTCATATCCCTTCATAATCGGTGAGACCTCTTTGAATGGGGTGCACTCTTCCACCAATTAAGGCAGTGGTTCTCAAAGTGTGTTTTGTGAAACCACTTCAAGTGTTCTGCAAACAATTTAATGCACAAATAAAGCAATGGAGAGATACTCTGATGTAACTCGCAGAATCAATGAGGGAGGGGGTCACTGAAGTGGAGACAGGCAAGTGGAGTCCTGTGTGATAGGAGGATCCCAATCTAGTTGAAAGGGAAGTTCTACAGGACAGTGGTTAGACCAGCTATGCTATATGGATCGTAGTGCTGGGCAATGAGGAAGAGCTACAGTGAGTGTAAAAAGTATTCATACACCATGACGTTTTTCAGATAATGCTTATAATAACATAAAAATAGGGATTAAATAGTGGAAAAAAGTGCAATAGTATCACATTATGTGAGCTTTTCCACAATCATTGAAAGAAATTTACCAAACTAAAATATAATTTTCACAAGATAATATACAACATTTGAGTTGCAAAAAGTATTCAAACACCTGCTTTCTGGTATGGTAATTGAATAGTAACAATATACAGATATTGGAAAATTAGTATTTTGTTGGAAGCCCTTTGGCATCTAGCACTGCCTGAAGTCTTCTAGGCATTGACTGAACAAGATCATTGGTAACAGATGGTGGAATTTTCTCCCATTCTTCTTGTAGGCCTATGACCAAGTCATTTTTATTGCTGATGGGCCTCTTCCTGATTTGTTTGTCCAAAATACTCCACAGATGCTCAATAGGATTGAGATCTGGTGATTGAGGTGGAGAATGGAGCTGCCCAGGAGTGTTGTATAATAACCATTGTTTTGCATTTAGAGCTGTGTGCTTTGGGTCATTGTCTTGTTGGAACAAATAACTGTTATTAATATCCATTTTCACAGCACTACTGTGGAGATTATTTTTCAGAATATCAATATAACCATATTGATTCATGGTTCCCTCAATGATGTGGAGATTACCAACCCCAGAAGCACTCATGCACCCCCACACCATCACTGATCCACCACCATGTTTTATTGTTGGGACTAGATTTTTAGGGTGAAACTCTTAAAAAAATGCAATCTTAAACTAAAATTCGAAATTTTAGGCCATGCTTTTCCGAAAATCTATTAAATTTCTATCGTTGATGTCCTCCACAATGCATAGAATCCTTGCTGAAATTTTTGAATTTTTACCTTACCTATTCCTTGAAACACTCAGAAAAAGGTCCGAACGAACAATGCTGTTTTTCTAGGTAAAAATCGATTAACAAATAACACCGGCCAAAATAAGGTAAAACTCAAGGGCTGGCATTTACTCATGGGTCAGTTGGCACTGACCCTTCATTTTTACCTTACCTAAAACAGAATAACAAAAAATAACAAAAAGAAACGGACATTTGCCCTCCCAGGGGCAAAATGTTCGGTGGCGAAACGTCCGCGGGACGAAATGTGTGGGGGTGAACGTTTCGGATGGCTCTCAGCTGGTACACCTGGGAAATTTTGTTGATACCTGCCAAGGGGTTTTTTTCCTGAAGTAATGGCATCGGACCCACCCCACGGGTTCCCGACTTCCTGTCCGATGGAAGCCGAACCCCCTCGATCCATTGTCGAACCTGGTACCACCGCTGCACCTATGCATTGCATAGTAGAAAGGGTTCTTTTCCGTGTTGTGGTGGCATCCTACACCATAGGGCACTGGCTTTCATAGGGCACCGGCTCATTGAGTTGGACACACCAGTTACCGTCAGATCATTAAAGTTAAGCAATGCAACCCCTGCTAGTACTCACATGGGTGGCCACTTGAGACAACTGGGTACTGCTAATACCCAAAAAATCGTCACATTCTGTGCAGTTTCTGCATTAGAACTACTCAGTGGACGGGCTTTAATGACCTTGTAGTGGAAGGGCCCTAAAACACCAACAAATGTGAGCGGCGAGTTGCATTTGACACACCAGTTCTCATCTGATCACTGAAGTTAAGCAACACAAGCCCAGTTAGTACTTACATGGGTAGTCGCTCGGGAAAGCTGGGTACTGCTAATACCCAATAATCGTCGCGTTAGTGTAGTGTCTGTGCAGCATATGCATTAGAACTATGTAGTTGACGGGACCTTAAACACCAACAAACAAACAAACTAACTAATGAACGGAAACCCATTTGACGCGACGGAAGGTACGTGGAAGGCCCACCTCGATCCAGTATCGAACCTGGAACTAGTGGTGCAGTAGTCAAGCACGTTTTACAGTTGTCCAAATATTTGTTAGTTGACTGAAATGCTCAACTGTAATCTTCTATTGTATTGTAATGCCTCGCATTACGTCACTCAGATTATCGTTTGCTGATTACAGCAGAAAATAATCGCTGGCCAATGTTGTCAACTTACAGGTCTAAAAATGTTACTATAAATTCCCTATGAATTATTTGGGTAATAGAAGTAGTATGTAACGTCACTGCCATATTCCCTACTTCCGTCATGGTGAGGTGACTCGTAAGTCCTTTTGTATGACATTGTCAGCACCTGTCTTTTGCTTTTGTAACTTTTGTTATTTTCAAAAATAACCCTTTGAGTTTTCCGGGAGGCGAAGGAGGGGCAACTAGCCTGTGAGGTAACTGAAAGGTTGTGGCATTCTGTCTGGAGCCAACCATGTTGTAAGTCCGCCCTTGAGTTCTCTTCCTCAATTTCCTCCCTGCTATTTCTGTCTTCCCCGTTTTATCCTGTCAGTTTCTATCTTAAGCCGGGTGTAGCACGCGATAATGTGTTTACGAATAATGAAAATCGTTCGCCGTTGAGTCCGAAACAATCAAAAACGTTCACAACCCCGATATATATTAGCTTTCATAATAAAGACGTGACGTGTGAGGTCCCGCACAGATCACTCGAATACTGAAAACGTTCACAAACGGAGTAATATTTTTTTAGTGCGAACATCACGCTTGAACACAGAACAGTGAATATTGAAAACGTTCACAAGCGGAATAATACTCTTTAGCGCAAATTTCTCTTGAGCACTGAGCACTCGGCTATTGAAAACTTTCGCAACCTGGGTAATACGCATCAAGTCCAAGTTTCTCGCTCGAGCACAACACTCGAATACTGAAAACGTTCGCAAACTGAATGATGTTTTTATTGAGAACGTCTCGCTTGAGCACACAGCAGTGGATATTGAAAACGTTCATGAACTGAATACTCCGCTTCAGCGCAAATTTATCGCTCAAGCACAGAGCACTCGAATATTGAAAACGTTCGCAAATTCAACAATGTTTTCAGTGCGAACATCTCGCTCGAACACCGAGCAGTAAATATTGAAAACGTTCTCAAGCTGTATAATACTCTTCTAGTGCAAATTTCTCGCTGGAGCCCAGATCACTGGATATTGAAAAGTTCGACGGCCGGCTGTGTCAAAATACTTTCCAATAGATCGCTCATGTGTCCATTTAGAGGTACAAAGATGGGTAGTGGACCTTGCCATGGGCGTCAAAACGACTTGTAGTTGCCTTCCACCCCCACCCCACCCGTTGACACCAAATATACCGGGAACCCAAATTACGATGGCGCACATGTGTGCGGACGCGACGGTACCAAAATGAATTAGTAGTTGCTTTGCCGCCTGGGATTCGATCCAGGAACAATGGCTACTGCAAGTTAATACGTCACGGCACCACCGTGACAGACTGTGTCAATATGATCAGCAGTTAGATAAGTGACACATTTATTTTCAATTAGAGATCTCAGCTTAATAATTATTATTGCTATGACGATTGCTTCTTCGTTCGAATACCGCCAGTCGCGACGGTGACAAATTCGTAGCGTGGAAATCGTTTCTTCTGGTTGACCTTGAACTGAATTCCTATTTTAGAGTGCGGTCTATTATTTGCACCGACGCACTGTTCTCTCATTCGAGACCCACCTCCCTCGGTGGCACAAGGTTTTAGCGCGCTCGGTAACTGCGTCAGTAGTTCTAGATTCGATGCTGGGCCGGTTACTCGGAATCCAAATTACGGTGGCGCACATGTATGCCGACGCGACGGGAGCAAAATGACTTAGTGTAGTTGCTTTGCGGCCAGGGATTCAATCCAGGAACAATTGGCTACTGCAAGTCAATGCCCAAGGTAACTGCGTCAGTAGTTCTAGGTTCGATACTGACCCTTCAACTACATGGTCACTAGATCCAACAGGCCAAATGGCTCTGCGCCGATCCAAAACTCACCATGTGTGGGGAACTCAAATGAATTGTTGTGGATCGGCAGGCTCGACTAATTTTTCATCCAGTCCAAAATCCATGACACCGGGCCGAGGCTCAGCCGTGTGTGGGAAATCCCCGCGCTGAATGGAGTCGGGAAACCTGCCGGCCTCGCCATGTGTGTGCTATCCCCGATCCAAATGCTTTCAGTATGAAATCTGACCTCAAGTCGGAACGTATGGCTTCTAGCAGCCCTGAGGAACGGCGAGTTGCGTTGGACACACCAGTTCTCGTCTGATCACTGAAGTTAAGCAACGCAAGCCCAGTTAGTACTGACATAGGTGGTCGCTCGGGAAAGCTGGGTACTGCTAATACCCAATAATCGTCGCATTACTGTAGTGTCTGTGCATTAGAACTATACAGTGGACGGGTCTCTAATGACCTTGTAGTTGACGGGACCTTAAACTCCAACAAACAACAACTAGCAGCCCTGTCTGTGGCAATGCGAACTGCAGCGTCAGCTAAGCAACTACTAATCCTTTTCATTTCTCTGGCATGGTCGGGTACCCATCTTTGTCCCTCACAATGTACACATGGGCAAATTACTGGATTATATTTTTACACAGCCCGCTGCCGACCAAAGCTGCAACAGCTATGCTTACGGTATTTATTGTAGACCTACTGTTCGTTGAGGCGGTGGTGTACCTAGGATATTTTGCGCCCGGCTACAAAATTTTCAGCTAGCGACCCTTTGGTAAAATATACAGCTAGATTACACCTTAGGGACCTCTGCTTTAAGTGGATTACAGTGGGTATCACAACCTAAAAATTTATTCGCTAAATCACAACGGGGAATCAAATTGATTCCCATGGCAAAAAGTGCCTTAAAACAAAAAAGTTTCCTCATTTGATATAAACACAAAATTACCATATTTATTCCAATAAAGGCCGCCCTCTAATAAGCTCCGCATCATCAGTGTGAAATAAACAACAGACGACGCCCATCAATAATCGCCGCTGCCCTTGCAGTGCTTATGGCGCTTGCCGCTTGCAGGCGCTTATTGAAGGACTCTCATCCCAATTGCTGTATTAGTTTTTATCATTATCATCTATAAAATCATCATCATCATACTCTTATCCCACCTGCAGCAGGGTCAGGTATGCAGGATCTAGCCTGCCACTCCCCCCCCTGTCCACCCCACACACTGCTTTATCCTAATGGACAACCTGTTCCCACGTCTGCTTCAGTCTCCCCTGCCCTGGGTGCTTCTGACCACCTGAATTCCTGAAATGGACCCAATGAGCTCTTTCTCCCCATTTCTCATTGTGTGTTAATATTTTTATTATTTGTCCATTTTTTTGGTGATGTCCATCACCCCAGGCTACCTCAGATATACTCATTCGTAATTCTATCAGCTCTTGACACACTATCCATGTAGTTCGCCCCTAGAAAATATGGCACTGTTATTTTACCATCCAGCATTATCATCTATGGGATCACAAAATTAATATGCGCCACCTTCTAATAAACGCCGCCCTCTAGTAAGCGCTGCGCTAAAAACTCCACGAAATAAATAAACGGCGCGGCGTTTATTGGATGAAATACGGTACATACTGTATGTAAAATGATCACGATGAAATTGTTTAAAACTAATCATTTACCTCATGGATCACACTGAGAAAATGCCAATATGCAAATTCAATAATACACATCATGAAGATGGGCCTACCAGACTAGTTGTGAAATTTTTAATTGAAGCCAAAATAACGAGTGGGAGTAAATTTTACTCCCGGTTGTGATCCTAGGGTTAAGTTAAAAATTCAAAGATGTACACTTCCTGGTGACATAAAGCAAACTGAAAGTTGTCTGGTTCCCTGTGGATTGATGCGGTCGTCAGTGACCCTCCGATTTGAACTGAGTCCAAATGGCCTCAGGCCAAATGGACCGATCGTGTGTGGCCACCTTAATGCAGACACTACACTAATGCGACAATTTTGGGGTATTAGCGGTACCCAGTTTTCCCACGTAGCCCCCATGTCAGTACTCATAGGGGTTGTGTTGCTTAACTTCAGTAATCACACGAGAACTGGTATGTCCAACGCAATAAGCCACTCCCTATACTGGACCAAAGTGGGTCTTTTGGATGAGAAGTAAAACTAAGGTGCCGTGTGGTGTACGATGACAACCCTCTCTACTATGCAATGGGTAGATGAGGTAAAATTTCCAGGTGTAGGAGCTCGCCCCCCTTGCGTCGGTGGAATTCCATTTCGTTCGTTTGTTTTCGTTTTAGGGCCCGTCATCTACAACAGGGGTGGGCAACTTTTGTGCACATAAGATCTACTTTTTATCTTAAAAATGTGTCGCGATTGACTTGTTGTCGTAGGCGTAGTCAAAGTGGGGAGGGAGAGGTTCGATACTGGACTCACCTCAGTCCAGTATCGCACTTGGAACCACTGACGCAGACCTAGAAACGCTGAGCTACTACGTCACGGAGGCGGATCTTAAGTCAACACATCGCGAGTGATCGACCAAAATTGGCTTCATGATCGACCGGTCGATCGTGATAGACTTGTTGGCCACCCCTGATCTACAAGGTCATTAGAGCCCCGTCCACTGCGTAGTTGTAATGTTCAGACGCTGCACCAATGCGACGATTTTGGGATATTAGCGGTACCCAGTTTTCCCAAGTGGCCACCCATGTCAGTACTAGCACGCCCGGCTTGTGAGTTTCAAGTGCCCTAGGCAAGTTGGCCCATGGCCGCTCCGCCATTCAATTTAATGGTTAAATTGTCCGAGCCCTCTTGGCATTTGTTGCTTTACTATGGTTCTGCAGCAAGGCGCCTCGAGAACGCCAAGATTTAGAAAAGGCCCCACCAATCAGAACAGGTTGGGAACCCCAGGACTATGAACATTTTAAATGAAGGATAGACTTCATGAAAGGGAAGCACCTCTCAAATTAGCCGCCCTAGGCAGCCACTTAGGTTTGCCTGTCCCATGAGCCGCCTGTGCCAGCTGGGGTTGTGTTGCATAACTTCAGTGATCGGACGAAAACAGGTGTGTCCAACGCATTTTGCCGCTCCCAAGGTGGAATTCCCCAACGAACGGAAGACCGGCTTTGGAAAAAACACTGTCCAATAGATAGCCCTCATGTCCAGTCAGAGGGACAAGATGGATACCCGACGATGTAATAGGCTGGAAAAGGTTAGGAGTTGTTTCTGCTTTGCACAGTTCTCAGGTTTCTGAGCCTATTTTTGTATACGTTCCCGGTTGACATCCACCCGTCTGGGTGGCGTAAGGGTTAACGTGCTCGATTACTGCATCAGTGGTTCCAGACTCGATGCTGTATCCAGGTCAGTTGGCTTCTTTCGAGCGAGAGAAAGGTCCCGAGTGTGCCTTCTGTCGAAAGGCATTTAAAGCCGGTGCCCTATTGTATTGTGTATGATGTGACTGTTGCATGGCAAGGAACCCTTTCTACTATGCAATAGGTACCGAAGCAGCTCCTAACCCTTTTCCTGCCTATGGCAGGGTCGGGTTGGCCTTTGCCTTTTTATTTGTGTCTGTTTAGTCTTTTGTCTGTTTAGCTTTGTCTGTTTTGGCTTTTGCCATTATTTATTCCGCGTTATTTATTTGGCTATTGCCTTTTACTTTCATTACTCTTAGTGGGCTTTTCCCCTTATTTATTATCATCATGGTGGGTTGGCCTTTTACACCCCCACCATGGTGATTGGCTTTCTGGGCCCTAATGACCTTTGTAGTTGATGGGCCTTAGAACACCAACCAACACACAACAAACAGGGTCGGGTGCCTATCTTCCCCCTCCAGTGCCCATTTAGAGGGACAAAGATGGGTACCCGACCCTGCCATAGGCAGGAAATACGGTTAGGAGTTGCATTTTTATGGAAAGGGGTGCGCCTGTTTGACTTACTGGAGGGCAGTCATCTGTTCGGCCAGGATCGATTCTGTAATCTTGGGCTCGCGAACAGGTGAGCCGCGTTCTATGATGTTCCCACAGCTGAAGTCTTGCCATTAGACCATCGGCAAACATTCAAGACCGCGTTTTCCTGTTACAACTTGCTCAAGGTCATTCGCGGTGTCGCGATCATTCGTCATTATACCTACAGCTTCGTTTGCTTGTCACTCAATTTGTTGGCAGCTGCCTAATTATTAATCGCTTTTCTATTTTTTGTCATTTAAATAGCCACTTACGACAACGAACACTTCGCGCCGTTGATAACGAATGGGGGCGAGTACAATAACGTGAGCATTTTTGATAAGCGTCCCAAATTCGACGTTATTAAAAATGAATGAAAGCGGTCTCCTTATCAAGGTCACGTGAATAATAGAACGAATGTTTTTCAGGAACACTGAAAACGTGATGAATGCTTGAAGTGTACCACCTCCCTGCCCTAATGATTAGGGGTGTTGGAGAATGGTGGGACCTTGAAGACATTACGTGACTTGAATAACGTCTAGAATTCGTGCACGAAACCACTTCTAAACACAGTTCTCTGTCCCACTAATGGAATTTCTAGGGAGCGGCGAGTTGCGTTGGACACACCAGTTCTTGTCTGATCACTGAAGTTAAGCAACGCAAACCCAGTTAGTACTGGCATGGGTGGTCGCTCGGGAAAGCTGGGTACTGCTAATAACCCAATAATCGTCACATTAGTGTAGTGTCTGTGCAGTCTATGCATTAGAACTATGCAGTGGACGGGTCTCTAATGACCTAGTAGTTGACGGGACCTTAAACACCAACAAACACCAACAAACAACAACAACAAAATGGAATTTCTGAATTGGTCGAGACTTCCTCAGAGGTACCTCTAGCACTCGCCTCGAGTTTGCAGAGATAGCGTGCTGGATTACTGAGTGAGTGGTTCAGAGGGACAAAAACGGGTGCCCACCCTTGCCATAGCCGGGAAATTGAATAGTGGCCATTATTACTGTTGTTGACGCCAGGGGGTGGCCTCCTTCACCTGGCAAATTTTCCGATCTAAGTATATATTTTTCTCAATGTAGAAAAGGTTCTTTTCTGTGCTAAGGTGACGTCGAATACACCAGGAGTGTCAAAATGGTGGGCCACAAGCTCCCTTGAAACCTAGAGTTTCTTCCCGCAAATTTGACACCATGTAGTATACATTTGCGCCCTGCCTCTCAGAGCCGTAGGGAGAGGGGGATAGTAGCCCAGAGCGCAATAAGGTGCAAGGGGGCGCCATGGGCAATGTATTGCCCACATGACAACGCAAATGATATTACTGTGGCCCTCGGGGTACCTCCAGTTTGACATGCTTGCTATGCACCACACGATTGGCAGCCGGCTGTGTAAATACATGTGCCAACTGTATGCCAAACGTAAATACATGTGCAAATGTGTATACTGTGCCAAAAGATCGCATGGGACAAAAACTGGTACCTGGCCCCTGCCATAGGCAGGAAAAGGACTAATAGTGGTTAGACTTCAGGAAAAGGGTTTTAGGTCACGTTCTTCTGACATCATTTTGTTGGTCTCTCACCTCTACATCCCTGGCATATGAGGCATACATTGGCAGTGAACTGTTGGCACGAATTTAGGAATCATACAGAAATGACGTCATAGAATATTTAAGAGTTTTAAGGGCCGTGCCCTTTACCCTCCATGTCAAGACGTGATAACGTCTCCCACTTTCACTCACGACGCCACAGCCTCAATGAACATATTTACAGCAGCTCACTGATTACAGACTTCACTTTTGAGTTGGGGAAACTTGCAGTCTTGGTGGTTGAGTAGGAAGCTATTGTCCCAAGTGCTTACTCAACCTGTTGTCCCCACGAATTCATATAACTCACGATGACGTCCCATTGATGTAACTCGCGAAGAGGGTGAGACTCTTGATTGGGAAGACGGTTTTTAATGTTTTTTATCTGTGTAGTTCTGATGCAGAGGCTGCACAGACACTTAGCTAATGTGACATTCATTATCTTGATATTAGGGTACCCAGATTTCCCAAGCGGCCACCTGTATATTGGCTAGCCCCGGGGTCTCAAATATGCAGCCCGCAATGGTCTCTTTTGCAGCCCACAAACAATTTTCAGAATTATAAATAACCCTTAACCCGTGACCTGCAATTCATGGTACATAAGTAGTGAGGTGTGGTGCCAGGGACCATGTCAATTATTCACTAATTTGAATTAACTATAGCTTCTTTCTCAATGTCCGTTATGCAATAGGCCAACAGGGTCCTTATAATTCAGGAAACACCTTGAAACGATTCCTATAATCGTTTTTTTTTTACCAAAAAACCAAGGTAATACCAAACATTGTAAAATTTTACAAGATTCTGTATAGGTTTACTTAAACGTATATTTTTTAAAATAATAAATTGTTTTACACAAAATATCTGCTGTATTGCTAACAGAATAGAATATATTAAATTATGAGCATGAAAAGATTATCATAAACTGAATAAAAAGTACTTTTTGCAAATCTCATGCTAATCTCAAATAGCATATAACATTGTCAAATAGTTACATAATCAGTGAGGTGAGGTCCCAGGGACCATGATTTCTCTGTCTACAATTTCCTTTATTACCTAGGGATCTTGACTGACCAGAATTCTACTAGATAGTAAAAGATATGAAGGTACTGAAGGAATGACCCTTGTAACTTTATTGTTCTAAAAGTTACTAATGAAAATTTAAATGACGTGGTCCAAGGGACCATGCGTCACGGGTTAAGGGATAAATTAGAAAAACATTGCAGCAAGAAGTTCCCTTTTGGAATTTTGTTTTTGTGGACTATCTGACTATCTGAACCTCTGACCATTAGAACAATTGATTGAATACAGCATTATATGAAAACAATAGATCACAACCGCCCTATTCCAGTTGTCTAATATTGTACCGCATTTACACGTTTGCAAATAAGATGAGTCGAATGACGAGGCGAGACTTTCGTTGAAATGTTCGTATTCATACTTTGGATGAAGAATGGCTGTTCACACATTCGCCGAATGTCTCGTCAGATGGTCATTCTCTGATCACCTCGTCGCTAGCGCCCTTTGACTCATATTGTCTCAATAGATAGTCATTCTCAAATCGCCTCAGGTCACTCGCGTCCTTTGACTCGTGTCAAAAAAACTGCTTTCAACACGAGTGCCACGAATGGCGAGGCAAACCACAAGGTGAATGACGAATGTAGTGTTCACACATTCGTCAACATGCTCGCCTCGCCACTCGCCTCGTCATATTCGCGAATGTGTAAATGCGGTATTAGATCTCACAATTTCATTCTTATGTCCCAATGGTCCCTGTTACCTTCTCCCAGCTGCCCAAAACTGGTGTAAGCAAATGCACTGGTGTGACTGTGTCCTTCCACTGCTTTTAGCCTTAGTCATCATTTTATTAAAGGAAAAGTATTATTTCTAAGTAGGCCAGATAGTCATGAGGTGGATAGTAGAGAGTGAACTTTGGTTTCATTTTTTAAATTTACCTGTTTTAAACTTTGGTGTTGTGCATCCAAAAACTTCAGTGTACAGGTGTGCACTGCTGTATGCATTTGACGAAGGACTATTTTTCAAAAAGGAAACACGTTAAATCTAAGCACAGAACATGACTTTCAACACTGCATCTACAGGCCCTCTCAAAGATCAGTGTAACATCCCTTCCTATTGATTCTCAAATTGTTGCTGCAGAATCACAAAAGTGAATGCCTGTTTTTACAATTTGAAAAAAATCAAATTATTTAATATGAATATTGTGTAATTTTAGAAATTATTGTTTTTTATTTATTTTAACATGTAATGTGGGATTGAATGGCACCCCCACAGGTAGTACCGCCCACTATTGCTGTGGGTTCAGGAGATCTCACTGAGGTGCCCCCAGTCAGAGCTGTCCCACTAAAGATAGGGGCTAGACTAAGGCTAGGAACATGGAATGGGGGACGCTCTCAGGAAAAACTGGGGAGTTAGTGGATATCCTCAAACATCGAAAGATCAGTGTTGCATTCCTTCAGGAAACCAAGTGGAAAGGGAATAGATCATGGGCCCTGGGTGAGGGTTACAAACTGTTCTACACTGGTAGCAAGGAAGGAAGAAATGGAGTGGGCATCATGCTGAGTAGGGAATTGCAGCAGGGAATCACTTTAGTCAAGAGAATTAGTAGCAGGATAATGTTAGTTACAGTAGTTTGGTAGGGTATAGGGCTCCACATCATCAGTGCATATGCCCCCAAGCAGGCCTGGGTGATGCAACAAAGGTAGGTTTTTGGAATGAGTTTGATGAGTTGGTTCAGTCTGTGAACCGCACAATTAGTCAAGGCAAGGGAAATGAGCGCTTTATTATTGGGGGTGACTTTAATGCCCACGTGGGCAATGATGGTTTGGGATATTAGGAGGTACATGGGGGAGTAGGGTGTGGGATAATCAACCCTGAGGGGCAGAAAGTCCTGGAGACAGCAGGAGTGCATGGCCTTGCATTGGCCACACATGGTTCAAGAAGAGGGAAAAGCACCTAATAACGTTCCAGTCCCCACAAGGGAGGTCCCAGATAGACTTTTTCATGGTGAGGGAGCAACATAGGGCAGAGATCCAAGATTGCTGAGCACTACCTAGTGAGGATTTTCAGAAGGAAAATGGCCATAAGCTGCTCATGATAGAATTCCTAATGAAGGTGGTAGTTAGGAAACATACCTGGAAAGGTGAATCAGTCATTAGGTGGTGGAAGTTGCCCACCAAGGCTGATGATTTCAGGCAGAGGTTCTTAGCCAAGTGGACTGGGATTGGGATGGGTCAGCCATTGCCATGTGGGACAGGGTTGCTAGGAAAATTAGGAGATGTGGAGAAGCACTGTTAGACATGGGTAGAGTAGGAGGCACCTCACAGGGTAGGCAGACATGGTGGTGGAATGAGGAGGTAGCTGCAATCAAATTAAAGAGGGTAGCTTTCCATTTATGGAGGGAAATAGGGGATCAGGTGTCAAAGACAGACTATGTTCAGGCAAGCAAAATCGCCAGGAGGACCATTGCACTGGCTAAGTACCAGAAGTATGAGGCTTTATATTAAAAGTTGGAGACACAGAATTGAGAGAGAGCAGTTTTTATACTGGCTAAGACCAGGGATAGAACTAGTAAGGGTGTTACCAGGGCCATAACAGTGAATTATACCAATGGTAGGGTCCTGTTTGAACCAGCCGAGGTAATCAAAAGGTGGGAAGAATACTACCATAGCCTCTTAAATGCTTCCCAATGTGCAATGGCCGCAGACAGCAACCCACTCACTCCACAGGCAGTGGACAGGGTGAGTGATGCTGAAATAGTCAGAGCCCTCCAAAAGATGAAAGGTCAAAAAGCAGTAGGCCCTGATAAGATGGCTGTGGATATCTGGTGCACTTTGGGGACCCCCAGAATTACGTGGCTAGGCAGGCTTTTCAATAAGTTAGCCAATGGAGACAGGATGCCAACTGCATGGCAGGATGCCATCTACATGGAAACTACAGGGGCATTAAGCTGATGAGCCATTTGCTGAAGCTGTGAGAGAGAGTCATAGAAGGTCGCCTCATAGCCCGAACTAGTGTCTGGGGAAATCAATTTGGGTTTATGCCTGGTAGTTCCACCATGGAACCAATCTTTATTCTAAGACAGATGATCAAGAAGCATAGAGCAGCAAAGAAGGACCTGCATGCAGTATTCGTTGACCTGGATAAGGCATATGACAGTGTCCCTAGACAGTTAGTATGGAGCGTTTTAAGGAAGAAAGGGGTCGATGAGGGACATATTAGGATAGTGCAGGATATGTATGATGGATCGATTGCTGGGGTGAGGACAGCCTGGGGAAACACTGCACGCTTCAACGTGCAGGTGGGCATGCATCAAGGGTCGGCTCTTAGCCCATATCTGTTCACTCTAGTAATGGATGAGCTGCTGAGAGGAATAGGGGAATGGGCCCCTCAGTGTCTGGTATTCGCTGATGATGTGGGAAGGCTTGAGGAGTCCAAGGAGGATGCACAAAAGGGCCTACAAGACATTAAAACAGCAATGGAAAGAGGGGACCTTAAGGTGAACATGAAGAAGACAGAGTACCTGCCTTTCAATTTTAGTGGCCAGGGGCAAGGGGGTGAGATTCGTTGCGGGGGTGAGGAGATACCAGTGGTGCAAGAGTTTCGTTATCTAGGATCAGTTTTCCAGAGCAATGGAGAGTTAGATTCCGATGTGACTCATAGGATTAATGCAGGATGGCTGAAGTGGAGACAAGCAAGTGGTGTCCTGTGTGACCGCCAGGTCCCCATAAAGTTGAAGGGCAAAGTCTACAGAACTGTCGTTAGGCCCGCTGTGTTATATGGCTCAGAGTGTTGGGCAGCTAGGAAGAACCATGAACGGCAAATGCAAGTGTATTAGACCGATATGGTTCTTGGTTCCCTTTCGACCAAGCATGGATGAACGGTGACCACATCCGTCTTGCAGGATGTTAGCGGGACTTCTGAAACGCCCTGTATATCGTTTGCACAGTATGTGTTGCAGTTTGTATATTTGGCGCTTGGTAAACTAATTATCAGACTAATTACGATAAGAATAATTATTGAATAATAAACAGGTAATCCGGATGCGGTAATAATCACCAATCGGCAAATCTTCGCCATCATGCATTCCTCCCGTTTGTGGCAGGGCGGGGTTTGCGGGTTCTAGCTCTCCACTCACACCTATCTCCTACTATATCCTTACGTACAACCTACTCCCACAGCTGCGCTAATCTTCCCCTACCCCACGTCCGTTGTCCTCCCGTCTTCTCATTTCATAATCGGCAAATCTACGTAAATACCGAAATTACAGTCGTAGACTTTTTACATCTGGTTCCTTATCTAGTTATCTAGCCGCAATAAAATTTTGACTTGATGATCTAACCGGGCCATTAATCCACTCTTATAATTTCCTGTTTTGTGCACGACTCAGGTGTGTCACGCTCCACCTCAGGTTGGATTACCCTAGCACTGACGTATTCACTCGTGTTCAGCCCTTTTCTGTGTAGTCCTGGCATTTTTACGTAGCCGGCGACCGACCTACTGCTACAACCCTTTGCGCGTTTAACGTCGGCGTATTTTGATTTGTTGGGGCACTTTACCTCCACCGACGCCAAGGTGCATGCTACTACACCTAGGAATTTTGCCGATCTACACGTAATTTTAATCCGTTTTGAAAGGGTTTGTGGTAACGGAAGGGCCACGTCATTTTACGGTAAGTGCACTTGGGGTCGAGCCTGCACTGCGCGCAAGAAAGACGGAAGCAAAGCATTTCCAGACACAGCTGCCGTTCTGTTGAGTACTGTTCAAGTCCCTGTTCCACTTCTGACAGGGTTGGGTTGCCAATAAAACTGGGATTTGATTGATTTGTAGGTGTTTTCGGGCCCTTCAACTCCAAAGGTCATTAGAGCCCCGTCCACTGCATAGTTCCAGTGAAGAATCTGCAAAGACACTATGCAGGTACGACGATTTTTTTGGGTATTAGCGGTACCCAGTGCTTCCAATTGGACACCCTTGTCAGTACTAACTGGGGTTGCGTTGCTTAGCTTCATCAATCAGACGAGAACCCGTGTGTCCAACGCAGTATAGGCGCTCTCCTAAAAACAAGGAACACACCTGCCAGTTGTTTGACTATTTCTACTTAGCCGGCTTCTGGTTTAAAACAGAATTTAATGTTCGGCTTCAGGACAACTTTGGTCATCAACGCCCGGACAGTTTTATGAATCTGTACGTTTATATTATTCCGTGTAGAAAAGGTTCATTTACATGCACACTTTCGGCACAGGTTCACTTTTGATCAGGACTTTTCTCTCGTTCTAAAAGAAGCCATATCGACCAGGATCGATTTTGCAACCAGGTTGCACTGGGACATGCAGACAGATTACTGTAATTACTAATGACATAATCATCCCCGATTATTTTGCCCGGCTGTTCGCCTTTGGCGGGGTCGGTACCCAATTGTGCCATCTAAATTCTGATGGGCAATCTTTTGGACGTTATTTTTACACAGCCGGCTGCCGACCTAAGCTGCGAGCCTATATGGCGTACTTCTTTTAACGTTGGCGTACATTCTTGTTGAGGTCAAGGACATTTACGATGGAAGACGCACTCTGGCCTTCTCTCTTCCTCACTCTCTCTAACTGTCTGTCTGTGTGTCTGTCTCTCTCTCCCCCGCTCCCCCGATCTCTGACTCACCCGAGAGTTCATCCGCCTCGGCCAGGATTGAACCCGGGACCATGGACTCACGAGTCAAGCACTCTCGGAAGAGAACGGGCATGAAATTATTGAACCGGGAAGAATGTGTGTCAGTTGTGGATTTGGGTTACTGGCATCAGTGACGATAGAAATGCTTTTCACTATGTGGTGTACGTGAGCAATTGATATTCTTTGAATTAGGTCACCTTAATAGGGGTTCAGCACCTTTGAGTGTTGTTCGAAACGTTGTTTTTTGTTGTTGTTTTTGTTTTTGCGTTCGTGACTACCCTTAAAATAACCTGAAGTTTCTCTTGAACTAAAAATTTTAATTTCTGGTTAGGTTCATTACGGGGATGCAGTTTGTTGAAAGCATCCCGGGCAAAGGAAGACCAATGCAGACGTGGAAGCAGGTTGTACGAAGAGATATGATAGTGTGTGGGGTGGATAGTGACCTAGTGGGAGATAGGCGAGAGTGGAGGAAGCAGAACCAATTCTACCACAGGCGGAATAAGGATATGATGACTTGGATGCACTGCAAACTAATCTTTTAACAATGAGTGCCTTAAAACTGCGGGGACTCAAACAGGGCCTGCTGAAACGTTGATTTTTGCTGTTTCAGACCCAGGTCTGAGGGGTCTGACAGCAAGCTCTTCTGACCCATTTCTCAGAACATTTGATAATATGTATTGCACATGCATTTAAGGTCTATTAATGCTTTAGTTTGTGTTCAGTATTGGGGAGCAGCTAAATCACCTGCCCTAAATTATACTCAGTCTAACAAGTCTAGCCTAACAGAAAAACACCTTAACCTCGTCTATTCAAGCCTAAACTAATCTAACGATATTACCCTAACATTTGCCAAACTTAAAATGCCTAACCAAATCCAACCTAAGCTAAAAAAAAAAAAACTCTAGCCTAACCAAAATTAAACCAAATCTAACCTAATTTTAACCCAGCGTAACCAAGTCTTACCTAAACCTAATCAAGTCTTACCTAAACCTAATCAAGTCTTATCTAAACCTAATCAAATCTTACCTAAACCTAATCAAATCTTACCTAAACCTAATCAAGTCTTACCTAAACCTAATCAAAACTAACAAAGTCTAGCCCAACCTAACCAAGCCTAAACTAGCTTAACCTAGAGCACCTAATATCACATAAGCTAGCTTAACCCCTCCCTACCCTTGGTTATTTCAGCAACTGGAGAACTGGAGCTCAAGATGGCAGCCTTTAACCTGGAGATAGCTTGGATCTGAGCTAGCTCCAATTTTAAGAGCTTGCAGCCCTCACACTGTGCAACTTTCTTTGGAGACATTGTAATATGCTGAGCTCTCAAAGTGGTGCACCATTCCCCTATGTAGAGATAGAAATATCAATAAGAGGCCCCTAAAACAATTTACAGAGCCCTACAATTTTACGTGTACCCTCAAAAGTCCATAAACTATTTTACAAGTAATCAGTAGATGACTTTTGTCAATAAAAATCCAAACATTCAAATATAAGGCAAAAACGTAAAGAAAAGCACTCCCAAGTAGATAGAAGAGTTCGTCAGATAAGTATGATGAGTCACACCACGTGACACGAACACTGGTAAACAACACACACAACCACAATAATCCCTCAAATATAATGCCAATCCAAAAAAGACAACCTTAATTAATATTATATATAAAAACCCATCGTCATACCTTTATCCCGCCTGTAGCAGGGTCGGGTCTGTAGCAGTCGTCGCCCACCAGGTCCCCGTCCACCCCACACACTGCCATATAGTTACGGACAACTTGTTCCTTCGTCTGCCACGAGCTTTCAACCACCTGCATTCCTGAAATGGACCTAACGATCTCCTCCTCCCCTCTTCTCATTATGTGCCCAGACCGCATCAAACTACCAGCTCTTGACACCCCAGTCATGTACCATGGCATTCGCATCTCTGCTTCTTCCATTCTATTGACGCGGCTCTTCTTCACTGCCCAACACCCTGGAAAATTCCCATTTCAACTTGATTGGGACCCTCCTAGGGAGTGGCAAATTGCTTTCGACACATCAGTTCTCGTCTGATCACTGAAGTTAAGCAACGTAACTTGGTTTGGTTTGTTGGTGTTTAAGGTCTCGTCAACTACAAGGTCATTAGAGACCCGTCCACTGCATAGTTCTAGTGCATAGTCTGCACAGACACTACACTAATGCGACGATTATTGGGTATTAGCAGTACCCAGCTTTCCCGAGCGACCACCCATGTCAGTACTAACTGGGCTTGCATTGCTTAACTTCAGTGATCAGACGAGAACTGGTGTGTCCAATGCAACTCGCCGCTCCCAAGCAACGTAACCCCAGTTAGTACTGACATGGGTGGTCGCTTAGGAAAACTGGGTACCGCTAGTATCCAAAAATCGTCGCATTAGTGTAGTGTCTGTGCAGGGTCTGCATCAGAACTACAGTGGACGGGGCTCTAATGACCTTGTAGTTGACGGACCCTAAAACTCCAACGAACGAACGGGACCCTCCTGTCACACAAGAATCCACTTGCCTGTCTCCACTTCAACCGTCCCCCAGTGATTCTATGGGTAACTTGGAAAACTTTTCCTAAACGTGAAGTTTATGTGCATTTTATTGTTAGGGTCGACTTACTTTCTGTCTATTTTGTCCCTACCCTTTAAAGGGACCTTAAGGCCAAAACTTCCTCAGACCCCCGTACAGTCGCCAACCGGCCTGGGTCGCGGATGACGAGCGCCCTGCTTTCAAGAAACGAAAAGGTGTAGTGGCGATGTCACCGACGCAAACTGACCTGTTACCTGCTTTGGGGCGACGTGGTTACAACCTTGGAGTTGGGCGAAGGGGACTGAGGCCGCATTTTTCAAGTTATTGCGTGATTTAATTGTTTGTTTGTTAATTTTTTTGACAGACTCGAATGCAAAGTTTGACACCAAACCCTCATGCCAATTACCGAAGCATTCCAGAAGCACTTTATAAAATGGTTCGTTACGAAGGTGTCCTTCGACCTGTTCGAGGTATGGCAGCCGTTGTTGCAGGCGCTGGACCTGCCCATGCCTTGTACTTTTCGTGTTACGAAAAAATGAAACGAGTACTTAGTAGTTCAAGAGGTCATCCGCACCATTTAGCTCACGGTAAGTTCTAAAAGTTTGTTCTATGACTCGTTGTATCAGAAACCAGAACAACAAGCAACTCCTAACCCTTTTCCCACCATTGGCAAGGTCGGGTACCCATCTTGTCCCTCTGAATGGACGCAAGGGTGATATATTGGACAGTTTTTTTCCACAGCAGGTTGCTTACCAAAACGGCAACCCCAATGCTTACATATCGTCGTCTACTGTTCGTTGGGGGACTCCACCGACGCTAGGGGGCGAGCTCCTACAAATGGAAATTTTGGCTCATCTACCCGTTGTGTAGTAGAGGGGTTTTTCTTACGTGCAGATGTCATCGTACACCACACGGGACATCGGTCTTACTTCCCATCCGAAGGAGGGCTGTCAGGAGCCAGATCGAACATCGGAATTGGCATGGGCGAATGAAACTCTGGTTGGACCACTTTCCCGTGTTGACCCAAATAATCAACATGCTCATTGTCAGTCATCATCCTTTGGACCGACTTTCGCCTATGGCACTGTCAGAACATCTGACGTTGCAGTTCGCCCATAAGTTCATAATGTGGGAACAGCAGACCGCCTGCATAGCAACTACTAACCCTCTTCCCGCCTTTGGCAGGTCGGGTACCCATTTTTGACAATCTCATTGGACACATGAACGACCCATTGGACGGTATTTTTATTCAGCCGACCAAAGCTGCAGCGGTTGCTTCACCTAAACTGACATCGTACACCACACGGTAGGACACCGGCTTTACTTCCCGTCCGACGGAAGGCGCACTAGAAACGTCTCTCCCCCGAAAGAAGCCAGTCCACCTCAATCCAATATTGAACACTGCCGCCTATCTCACAACAGATCCCCGTCCAGCACACACACTACCATATCCTTACGCACAACTTGCTCCCACGTCTGCTTCGGTCTCCCCCTGCCTCAGGTGCTTTCAACAACCTCTTCTCATTAGGTGTCCATACCACCTCAACCTATCAGCTCTCGACACCCCACTCATGTACAGCAACATTAGCATCTCACTGCCAAACACTCTGATCCATATAGCATAGCTGGCCTAACCACTGCCCTGTAAAACCTCCCTTTCAACTTGATTGGGAGAGTAGCTTATTGCGTTGGACACTCCAGTTCTCGTCTGATCACTGAAGTTAAGCAACGCAACACCAGCTAGTACTAACATGGGTGGCCGCTTGGGAAAACTGGGTACCGCTAATACCCAAGTATCGTCGCATTAGCGTTGTGTCTGTTCAGTCTCTGCTTTAGAACTATGGGGCCCTCATGACCTTGCAGTTGAAGGGCCCTAAAACACCAACAAAGCAAACAGTTGATTGGGAGCCTCCTATCACACAGGACTTCAGCCATCCTTCAGTCTATCTCTGTATTGCTTCCGAGCGGAATTATAGTCTATGATTAAAAAATGTGACCGACCATTGTAATTATTTGTCAGTTGTAACTTTTGTTTGGAACGGCCATTGTTTGCATTTAACGTTGATTTTCTGAGGAAGACTGTCAGAACTGCTGACAGAATGTCAAAACATGAAAGACGGTTTACTGCACACTTTTGTCAGAAGCTGATTTTCTACGCCTAGTCTTAATTGGACGTTTTGTTACCCGACAGTGTCCGCCCTTCCCCCGAAAGGGAAACTCATTCGTGAATGAATGTTGTGTGCTTGTGGGGTTATTTTTGAACTTTCCTCATAATTCTCTTATAATAGCCATCTCGTGGTTGTAATTTGATGCTGATGACGTCAATTCTTTTTGTTACCCTGTAGGTGCTGCTGGCTGTTTAGCTACGGTACTTCATGATTCCATAATGGCTCCAGCTGATGGTGAGTATAATACCTGTGTCATTGCAACCTGTCAAGGACACAGATTGTTGCATTACATCATGAGAAATAGGCGATTGATGTTGACGTTGTGCAAAACATGTCTTTCATCAATCAAGCTTTACTGCATGTGCTGACTACTACTCAAAAGAATGCTTAGGCATTCTGCATTGCCAGGTGACATGGCACACTTCCATATGGAATCACAAAGTCAGTGTACCATTTCCACCGCCACACTTTTATTCCCTTTTTCAGACGGTACCATGTCATGATGTCCAACACTGTGATAACTTTAGAGGTATCAGGCTTATGAGCCATTCTATGAAGCTCTGGGAGAGAGTATTAGAATGTCGCCTCTGGGATAGAACTAGTGTACGTGGAAATCAGTTCGGGTTCATGCCAGGTAGTTCCACAATGGAACCAGACTTCATTCTGAGGCAGATGATAAAAAAGTATAGGGCGGCAAAGAAAGATCTCCATGCCATCTTTATGGACTTGGAGGAGGCTTTTAACAGTGTCCCACGACAGGTAGTTTGGGAGTTATTATGCAGAAAGGTTGTGGAGGAAAGGCATATTTGGATAGTGCAGGATATGTATAATGGTTCCATAGCCAGGGGAGGGCTCCCTAATGAAGGGTGGGGTACACCAAGGGTCAGCACTAAGTCCATACCTTTTCATTCTAGCTGTGGTTGAGCTACTGACAGGAGTAGGAGAATGGGCCTTTCAGTGCCATGGTATTTACCTACAATGTAGGAAAACAGCGACTGCAGAGAACAAGTAGAGAGGGCCCTAAACGATTCTAGAGGCGCTACAGAAAAGGGAGGGCTAAAGATTAGCATGAAGAAGGCAGAGAACAGTAGATTGCCTCTTATCCGACCTAATTGGGACGGGCATAATGTCGGATAAGCAAAAAAAGTCGGATAGTCCGAAATGCATAAATAATTGTTATTACATTAATTGATATATTAAAAATGATAGCAAAACAAGCATTTATTGTTCCGAACATTTAATTATGCATGCATACATGTAAATACATTTTTAATATTTAAAGAAATTTGTTATCACACGTTATTTTCCACATTGGTATCTCTTTCTGGCAGCAATATCATTTCAACGGCGCTAAGGGAGACTGCCCAGAGGGTGTCGGTTAATACTGTACTGTATTTAGCTTTCATTTGGGATGAACAAGAAAATAATGGTGACGTACTCTCTAGAGGCGAATTGGTGGAAGGTTCAAGGGGTAAAGTAGGGGTAAAGCATTCCAAAGCAATGAGGAGATGGACTCAGATATGACCCATAGAATATATCAGGGATGGTGGAAGTGGAGAAAGGCAAGTTGAGTCCTGTGTGATAGGAAGGTCTCAATCAAGTGGAAAGGGAAGTTTTACAGGGCGGTGGTTAGGCCAACTATGCTAGAAGGATCAGAGTGTTGGGCAGTAAGGAAGAGCCACTTCAATAGAATGCTAATACCCGAGATTCCAGCCCTCCACCTGTGCCTATCTCCCATCAGGTCACCGTCCACCCCCAGCACTGCCATATCCTTATGGACAACTTGCTTCCACGTCCGCTTCAGTCTCCCCCTGCCCCAGGTGCTACCAACCACCTGCATTCCTGGGATGGACCTAACGAGTTCCTCTTCGCCCCTTCTCATGACTCGTCCTTACCACGTAAGCTTATTCTCCCTCATTTTTGGCGATGTCCACCACTCCCAGGCTACCTCTAATATACTCATTCCTAATTCTATCAGCTCTCGACATGCCACACATGTACTGCAACATTCGAATCTCATCTACTTGCATTTATGTATTGTAACTTTAAATTAAACTACAGTATTATTGAATTGTCCCACACCCCTCTTATGGGTGCACCCCTGTGATGGGTACACTTTGGCCGGGTCCCACAGGTGTACCAATTTGAGAGAAATCAACTGATGATTCAACATTTGTGATGTTAGTTGAACAACAAAAGTTAAACCCCTTTCAACTTTGGTTGCTTCAACTAGCCAGTTGTTCAACTACTGTATGTTGAATCAAAGTTCGCATGATTCAATGTAGGGTCAACTGACCATCAACTGGTAGTTGTTCAATGGTAGTTGAATCCTGTGAACGCACCTTAATCCACACTTTTCCCACTCAACTTCATCACGGATCCACACCTTACCTTCATCTTCCACAGGTTAACACGGAACACCAATTTTATAACACATTTTCATTGTCCCTCCTAATGTTTTCTTACAAAATATCATAGGTCTCTCCTCCATTAGCAACTTACTCGATTTAGGTTCGCCTCTGACTGAGATGGAATGTTTTGTGGCGGAAGGGAAGAACCGCCTAGCCCCCTCGTTCTGTTTAATGTGTCACCTTTGCGTTTCATAACCCTTTCCGGTACCCGAAGGGTTGTGGCAGTAGGTTAGCAACCGGTTTCCCCGTCATTAGGCTCAGTGAAACAGAGCACATCATACCATGTCATTGTACTTTTCGAACCTTGAAATACTTACAGAAGCGTGACGCAATTCGCGCCTAGCTGGCGCGAACCCATGAACGATGACACAATTGCACAAAAGAAAGACCTTTAGCCTTTTTTGTGTTATTATTACTAATATTGTACATTTTTACTTGACACAACAGAAATTAGTCCTTCCGCAAAGAGCTTAAGAATGCCACCACCACCATGGTGCAGGTCTCCACAACTGGGGGTTTGAACCGAGCACATCTGCATGCGAATCACTCAACCTGCTGGGGACAGAAATAGGATGGGAGGTGAAGCCTTGACTCTCTGCGGGTGTGTACGATGTCACCACTGCGCGGAAAAGAGCCCTTTCTATGTGTAGGCCTACAGAATTCCCAGGTGTAGAAACTCGCTCCCCTGGCCTCAGTAAAGAAGTGCATTGACCAAGAGAATAAACCGACGCAAAATAAGCAAAGGGTTTCAGCGTTCGGTTGGCAACTGGCTGCATAACAAAAACGCCATGCAACAGTTTACTCATTTGTTCCTGAATCTAGAGGCGTCACCAGACCCGGGGTGGGCAGGAAATATACATGAACCCCAAAAAGTCGCCTGGGATGATGCTCGAAATCCTTTCCGAGCACGGGGAATTTTACTCCGTTATCCCTCTCGTGTCTACTTTGCGGAATCCAACGCGGATGAGCGGCCGTATTGCGTTGGATACACCAGTTGTCGTCTGATCACTGAAGTTAAGAAGCGCAACCCCAGCTAGTACTGACATGGGTGGCCGCTTGGGAAAACTGTGTACTGCTAATACCAAAAAATTGTCGCATTAGTGTAGTGTCTGTGCAGTGTCTGCATAAGAACTATGCTTTGGACGGGGCTCTAATGACCTTGTAGTTGAAGTTTCCTAAAACACCAACAAAACCAAAGGAACCAAAATCGTCGTAACAGCGTGGTGTCTTTGCAGATTCTACATTAGAACTACGTAGTGGGCCCTAAACACCATTTTTTTCGTTTTCTTTCGTTGCTGTTTTAGGACCCTTCAACTACATTCAACTACAAGGTCATGAGAGCCCCGTCTACTGCGTAGTTCTAATGCAGAAACACCACCAAGAAGAAGTACGCAGTACAAATCCAACTCGGGCAAATGGTTACTTCGACCATGTCCTAGACGGAAAAGAAGAAGTGTTCGAAATGATAATGTCAGGGAGGTTAACTTTGTTTTATTGTTGCAGTGATCAAACAAAGAATGCAGATGTATAATAGCCCTTATCAAAATTGTTATGACTGTATCCGAACTGTGTATCGAACTGAAGGATTAAGGGCCTTTTATCGCAGCTACACAACCCAACTCACCATGAATGTGCCCTTCCAGAGCATTCACTTTATGATGTACGAATTTATGCAGGACATAATGAACAGCGAACGGAGATATAATCCATATGCTCACATGATGTCTGGAGCAGTGGCTGGTGCATTTGCCGCTGCTGTAACCACTCCTCTCGACGTCTGCAAGACATTATTGAACACCCAGGAATTGAAAGTTTTGACCAGGACTCAACGTACGCATGTCAATGGTCTCATAAGTGCACTGCAGTGTGTGTACCGATGTCGAGGATTCCGAGGTTACTTCCAAGGACTGAAGCCAAGAGTGCTCTTCCAAATACCGTCGACTGCAATCGCTTGGTCTGTATACGAATTTTTCAAGTACACTTTGACGAGGACTCCCAGTCATCTAGAAGACAGTTTCGGCAGGGTGAGCATGCCTACAGCCATGGAGGAGGTAGCTGCCACAGCCTCTCCAAGATAGTCCAGTGATGGTAAGCTGTATTTAGTTTTGTCCGTGTTGTTGTTCACAAACATTTGAGACAGGTGTGATTACTCTGGTCCGCAAAAAATCATTTGTAGAGCGTACTTGCCTCTTGAACAGTTGCCCCAATGAACTGGGCAATGGTTCGTGGTGATTACTCTATGACAGGGTTGCCAAACTTTCTTTTGATCAAAGTAGTTACCAGGGCGGTAAAATTATTTAGTTCTGCTTTGCACCTAGGATAAATAAGTTGATGTTCATCGTTTAGATCAGGGGAGTTACCCAAACGTTTTCCACATCATCGTCATACCCTTTTCCCGCTTGTGGTAGGTTCGGGTCTGCAGATTCTGGTCTCCCACTCGTTGTCATGTGTAGTGGGTGGGGACCGTCCACACATCACTAGGTTCGCATCCACCCAACACACTGTTGTATCACTTACTAATTCTCCTGTTTTCCCTGTTAGGGTTCCCACATTCCACGTCCCTAATCTAAGTTGTGTTCCTTTGATTGGTGAGATAGTTTGGCCTGGGGGCACCCCTGCTAAGCGTCTGGCATCAAGCAGGAATATTGCATGGGTTGTCTGTAGGGAAATGCCTGCCTACATCACGAAAGACACTCGACGCATCATCTACCATACGAGACAAGCGCTCCGTTCCCATGGCTATGCGAATGCGTAATGACGACGGCCCAGGGTCTGCTCGCGCATATCTTACGATTGCGGGATTGGGAATCTAGCCCCCTGTATCGTAAGTCCCCCTCTCCATTTTTTATTTTGGGATTTGGATTCCGGGTACCTACCCTTAGTGTTAGGTCCATTGGGGTGGGGGCTATTTTATTTCGCTCCTCCCTCTACCTGTGAAAGAACTGATCAACCAAGTTGCGTTGGACACACCAGTTCCCGTTAGATCACTGAAGTTAAGCAGCGCACACCCACGTCAATACCAACCTGGGTGGTTGGTAAAGAACGTTGGGTGCTGCAAATTAACCCTCTTCCTCGTCCTTTCACCTACCTCCTCATCTCCCGTGGGCAGCCTCCTAAGGGGTTGACCAGTTACAGCTGCCTGGCTTACACCTCAACCCACAAACTAATCCAATCCACCCTGTGTGTAGTGGGTGGGGACCTTCCCGTTCGCCACCTGGGAACCCGCAGAGCGGCTGTATTGCGTTGGACACACCAGTTCTCGTCTGCTCACTGCAATCTAGCAATGCAACCCCAGCCAATACTTGCGTGGGTGACCGCTTGGGAATACTTGGTACTGCTAATACCCAAAGGAGCAGCTGTATTGCATTGGACGCAACGCAACCCCAGCTTGTACCAACATAGGTGGTGCTTGGGAAAACTCGGTACTGTAAGTACCAAAAAATCGTCACATTAGTGTAGTGTAGGTGCAGTCTGCATTAGAACTACGCAGTGGACGGGGCACTCATAACCTTGTAATTGAAGGGTCTTAAAACACCCACGAAAGAAAAGAACAGCTAATACATTACCCCAGTTGTAGTAACAGCGTAGTGTCTGTGTAGACTCTGCATTAGGACTACGCAGTGAATGGAGATCTAATGACCGTTTTAGTTGAAGGGCCCTAACACACATCGGATCAAAGCCGGATAGTACTAGCATGGGTTACTGCTCGGGAACACTGGGTACTACTAATACCCAAATCGTGGTAACAGTGTAGTTTCTGTGCAGACTTTGCATTAGAACTACAAAGTTGACGGGGCTCGTAATGACCATTGAAGTTGTAGGGCTCTTAAACACCAACAAAATTTCTAAGACAACACTGCCGGTAATGTATAGAAATTTGTGTTTCTTTGTTCTGTTGATGTTTTAGGGCCCTTCAACTAAAAGGTTATTAGAGCCCCGTCCACTGCTTAGTTCTGATGCAGAGACTGCATAGACACTAATGCGACGATTTTTGGGTACTAACGGTACCCAGGCTTCCCAAGCAGCCATCGTTACTTACCTTCAGGGATCAGACGAGAACTGGTGTGTGCAGCGCAATAAGCAGCTCTCCTGGAAATTTGGCAACCACTGAGATAGAATGTGTTTTTGTGTTTTGGCAAGGTTCACTGGTCATATTCTCGGTTTTTTTTTGGTTGTTTGCAAGCTGACATTTGACCCTAATAACATTTGTTTCTAGCGGTTAACTTCTTTCTGCCAAATATTTTGATGCAGATGTTGTGATGGTTAATTTGATTGTTACTGATACTTTCTAATTGCCATTTCACTAAGCATCACTAGCTGCAGGCAGTACTGAAGAAGGACGACTATTCGTTGTGAAGCCTCCAAGTTTTCACATCTGTCACAGTCCAGCTCTTTACTACACCATTCGCAGGCAGAGTACTTGCACGGATGTAGGGCAGCTGGTCATTCCGACATGTGGACCGGACCGAATTTGGACGACAGAGTTGCGACCAGGTGGGCTTGCAGGTCAAGACGGTGGCTCGAGCTCTGCAATGATTTCAGACTTGCGATTATTTTTCAATCCATGCTTGCCTATTGTTGTTTGCACACAAACACCTTCCCCCTGCCTTTTCCTCACCCCCGACACCTCCATCGTCTCCCATCCTTCATTAAATTTGTATCATATCTTTTGATCTGATTGATAATTTGTTTAAATTGTCCACAAAATAGCTATAAGCAATTTTTTTCTCCCCTTCTATCAGTGGCGGATCTAAGGGGAACAATGCAGCAATTGGCTCCCCCCTCAGTGCCTCAATGGGGCTCATATTTCAACTGATGCATGATTCAACTGCCTTTGCTATTTCCATTTCTTTACTGCCAGTTCAATCTGCAGTTGGCTAAACCACTGAATATGGGACATTTTCAAGGGCCAGTTGCGGACCTATTGTAATTGCTAGCTAGAATTATACTAAGGGATTCTGAATATTTAAAAATATTTGGGGTGCACTTTGTTTGAATTGCTCCCCCTTGATCCGCCCCTGCGGGGGCCTCTTCACGTTTCTTCTTGATTGGAATCTTCCTAGTCCTAGTGATAGTTAGGTTTGTTGGCCCTACCCGCTTCCTTAATTTTAGTTTTTCAATTTTGCTTTCCCCATCACCTCCTAGATACGTTCTGTTTTCTGTTAAGTTTTTAAAGGAAGTTTGGTATTGCAAGTTTTACAGAAGGAAGAAAGAAATTGATCTAGTTTTTGAAAGGAACCTTTTTGTCCAATATTCAGAATTGAAAATAATCGAATAGGCTGTTTGAACCCAAACTGAAATCTGTGGAAGAAAGGATTGAGGATTGTTTTTTGCTTGTAGATAGTTGTAAGATTGACTTATCGAAATTTCTTGTGATCCCAACATATCAACAATATTTCGTTGAATTTGAAGTCATGTTGTGTTGAACTTGACTATGTCGGACATCCAATGTCCTGGCTTCCTTAAGAATGACAGAAAATTGATTACCAAATAAATATTTACAAATGGAACAGCATAATAACCAAGATGTTTCTATGGAATTGATATTGCAAACTGTTGGGGACAACAGGGATTTTGCGATTTTTCGAAAAAAAAGCCTGGTTCCATGGCTTGTAACAGTGATGCGAATTGTGCAAGCAGATGAAATGCCTCAAGCTGGTGATGTACGAGCTCCACATTTTTGATAGGGTAGTGTAAAATCAACCAACACGTGGAGTTGAGAGGTAGTCAACTACATTTGTCACTCACAAATGTTGCACCCATCTGATTATCTGTCTCTTTTTAACAACGTCTGCTCTTTTAATTTCTATTGGCTGTTGGATTTTTGTGCTCTGCATGCCGGCTCACAGTCATGTTTAGAAACATTGAAACCTAGTGTGATTTCTTTAGCACCTGTGATTAAAGTCATAATTTTGTCATCTGCTCGAGTGCCATGTGCCACAGGACCAGGCTCGTTCCTGGACAAAAGACAAGAAGTAAAAAACTCGTCCTTCCAAGTAGTCTTCGATACCATAAGGTCAAGAAAATCACAAATAAACGTTCTTCTTTCTCATGACGAATTGGTCTACCTGCGACTGGCTAAATGCTAATGAATACACACATTACTTCTGTGGTATAGCAAAATATGTTTTTTTCTGGTACTCACCAGCTGGCACAAAATTAACAGAAACAGATAATTATTTGCAATGTCACAGATGCGTTCCCTCTGCACCGCCAAATATAATTTTCACTGGCATTGTTTGTAGTCGAAAAGCATTCTACTTCAATACACCATTCCAACCGATAGGAATGCTCATCTCCAACACTCTTTAATATACAGTCAGGTCTCTTTTTATGCGGGGGATATGTTCCTCAGTAAAGTGCATAAAAAGAAATTCGCATAAAGCCAAAATTTAAAATTAAAATTAACGTACAACTGCATAAAAAACTTTGTTGATATTAAAGGAAATAGTTTTCTTAATATATTTCTTTGGGAAGCTGAAAGATTTATATAAATCCTTAAGTAAAATTGTAATTTGATTCAGTTGTCTATCTGGTAAGGGTATGTACCATTTGAAAACTGTTTGTAAATCACATTAATCATCAGAATTATCTGTCTATGCAATAGAACTCATTGGTGTAGGCGATAAATTTGCACAAACATAGTTTTTCTCACTCTCTGCAGACTTTTGTTCAATGGCAATGTAACCTTAAACTTTGTGATGACGATTTACCAAATTTTTATAGACCATCATGAATTAATTTTGCTGCGAGAGGGGCTGGTCTTTCCTCAATACCGTTTTCACTTTATGGATCTGCATCTAAAGTTAGCCTAATAATGTCATTGTCATTTAAGACATCATCTACCAGCAATTCTTCTAGATCATCATGGTTAAAAATGTTCAAATCAGCTCCAAAAAAAGCAAAGCAACTCCTATCCTCTTTCCCGCCTATGGCAGGGCCGGGTACCCATTTTGTCCCTCTGAATGGACACAAGGGCGATATATTTGTCATCATTTTTCTGCAGCTGGTTGCTAGCCAAAGCTGCAATCTTTATGCTTATTTATTGTCGGTCTACTGTTCATTGTTTGGGGAATTCCACTGACGACAGGAGGCGAGCTCCTACACCTGGAAATTTTGCCTCACCTACCCATTACATAGAAAGAGGGTTCTTTTACGTGCAAGTGACATTGTACACCAACATGGGACCTCGGTTTTACTTCTCATCCAAAGGAAGGTGCACTCACGGTCTTTCTCTCTCTCACTCTAAAGATTCCAACTTACCTCAGTCCAGTATCGAACCTAGAACTACTGACACAGTTGCTGAGTGTTCTAACCAAGTATTGCTACACAAGTATCACAAATGAAATTAAATATCAATTTGTCATTGTTAAGTGTCATGTTCAAGTGGGAATCTCCTAATGTATACCGGCATGCTAATTTCTGACTGGCTAATACAATGGTCGGTGGATTTTATCTCGTGACCCCATGAACCACACCAGTGGTTCACCATGCAGTGGCATTGGCCCTAGACTGCCTGTACTTCCTGAACAAGCATACAGTATGCATATTTGGCCATTTTTTTTAATTAAAATGGAAACTGCACAACTTCAAAATTGCATAAATATAAACTGCATAAAAATCGACCCCACTGTACTATCCCTGAACTAGTTACATTGTATATTAGCCAACAAAAATATACAGGGGGTATCAAAAGTGAACGACCATACATGATTGTCACACATTTTTTGTTTGTAAATAAAAATCTAGTTTTTCAATTTCTACTCTTACATGTTATTAATGCCTGGTGAAAAAAATCAGAGGAAAATATATGCAAATTATTGGCTAAAACGCAATTGTGTATTGATATGCAAACTTATAAGAGTCAAAAGTCAACAACCATGTATGATTTTACCAAGTATTTTGCAATGCAATAGGACATAATTTTGTCCTCTTGGCAAAAGTAATACTACAATAACCAGTGGCATTTTCCACAAAATACTATTTGATATTTGTCACAAAATGGAGAAGAGAAAAGAAGTCAGTAATGATTTTAGAAAAGTCATCATAAAACTTTGAGATGAAGGTAAAACAGTTGCTAAAATCACAGAAATTCTTAATATATCCCCATCAACTGTAAAAACCTTCATGATAAAATACAATAACACTGGAAACATTGAAAGTCTGCCTCATTCTGGTTGCCCAAAACACTTTCTGATGCTGAGGAACGTGCAGTGGTTCATGAAGTCCAGAAAAATCCTTTGGCTAGTGCTGTTACTATCTCAAAAAACCATTCATCTATCAGTGAAGTACCAGTTAGTGCCAGCACAATAAGGTGGGCACTACATGATGCAGGATTACATGGCAGAGTACCTAGGAAGAGGCCATACACCTCCAAAGTGAATAAACAGAAGAGCAAAAATTGTGACTCCGTTTTGGACTAATGTTATTTTTACAGATGAATTTAAATTTGAACTTTTTTGACCTGAAACAAGACCAAAATATGGAGATCACTAAACCAGGAGTATCAACAACACAACATTCTGCCAATGGTGAAGCATGGTGGAGGTGCAGTAATGGTGTGGGGGTGTATGGCTTCCTCTGGAGTAGGAAATTTAGTGTTTGTGGACTCTACTATGAAAATAGATTATTTGAAGATTCTGCAAGATAATCTGTTGATTAGTGTGGATCATTTAAAGCTGGAACCAAGTTGGATCTTTCAGCATGACAATGATTGAAAGCATAAGTCCAAGTTAATGATGGAATGACTCCTTTATACATCAATCATGTACACGAAGGAGTGTTGACATGTGTAATTGTGCTTCAGGTTGGTAAGTGGTGTCTTTGGTTAAAATTGGTTATTTTTGGTGAGGTTTTCTGTAGATATTTGTTGGGTATATAATCTCTAAATCACTTCGTTATCTTTAAAGATGTGTGTACACTGTAGAGAAAAATCAAGATAGAGGTCGCTGCTCTACAGCAAGAAGTCTACTGTAGGTGTTTACACTGCCATAGACTTTCTATCTATATAGAGCATTAGGATACTTCTAGAGAATCTCTAGTGAGACTTCTCTAAATTGCATTTACACCTAACCACATGGAAGCTACATAGATTAGATTATAGAGATAGTAAAAACAGTGTACAGTGTGAGTTCCTTTTTGAAATTTTTTAAATGTCTAGAATTCCTTAGTAGCTGCAAATGCTGTGATACTTTTAGGGAAAATAAAAATAAGAGACAGACTAGAAATAAAAGAAATTGGCTTATTAAGGGTGGGGGCCATGGGGGATTGGGGTGGGGTGGCAAATTTGAGAACTGACCTGTGTCATAAGCCCTAGCTATGTTCCTGGGGTAAAGTACATTCATCCATTAATAAGTGGCATAGCATGGGTGGGGGCCATGGGGCTGGAGTTGGAACATTTGAGAACTGCTTCATGGTATAAGCCCTAGCTATGCTCCTGGGGTACAGTACATACATCCATTAAGAAGTGGTGTAGCAAGGGTGGGTGAGGACCATTTTGGGGGGGGGCAGCATTTTTGAAAAGGAATATAGAAATTCAGATGTAATGAATTAATAAATATGCAGTCGTTATTTACAATAATAGTCCCAAAATGTTAAATAATAATAATAATGTCTTCTCATTTGTCTAGAAATTTGTTCCACTTGACATTTTCTTTATACAACACTGAATCTGGTCTATTCAGTCTATTTGATTAGACAAATAGACCTAGAGTAAATTTTTTCTGTCTCTCAGTGCTGTTTACACTATGATCTAATTGGACAGTAAGTACTCTATGGTAGACTGGGGTGGTCTCTAGTTAGACCACTCTTTAGCTAGAGCAAATCTAGCAAAAAAGTCTATAGTTACATGCTGCTTAATAATAAAGAATTCCTGTAGATTGTATATGGTATTGCTTACACAAGGTGCCATGTGGTGTTTAATTGGTGTGATGCATTTTAAAGGAATTTGCAGTTACTTGTAGTTCTCTGTTTGTGTGTTTCTTTTTTTTAGAAGTTTGTTTTAAATTGACAGAAAGTTATCAATTGATGACTTTATGACGTTTTAAAGTATTTTAAGGGTGCATGTAATAAGTGACTGTGCCTTTTAATTGTTTTAGGTACCACTTACTGTTATTTATATCTCATTATACTGGGATATTGCACTACTTTAAGAGATCATATTACTGTGCCTCCAAAGAAAGTTGCAGAGTGTGGTGGCTGCAAGCTGTTAAAATTGGAGCTTGCTAAGAACCAGGTGGAGATCAGCAGGTTACAGGCTGCTGCAGCAGGTCAGCAGCTAGATTAACCAAGGGCAGGGTGGGGACTCCAATTTTCATTCCCATCTAGTTCACCTAGAATATCATCAGGTAGCAAAGGGGACATCAAGATTGATAAGGCATCCTTCAGACCAATGTCAAAAGGTATCAAGGGGAGAGGGGAATTTCAGCAACAGGATAATCAACAAATGCTACCCAGATTGCAAGGGAAGGTGGTTAGGGAAAGGGATGCAGGGATAGCCATATGCCTGTCTCTATACCACAGGATTGGATTATACCTGTGGAGTATTGGCAGAGGCTATTGTAGGGGGCACTACATTGGTACAAAACTCATGACCTGGCAAATCCATTGTTGTATTTGGGACACAAACTTAAGAGGTGTTGATAGCTGAAGGCCAGAAGGCTGAAGGCTGAACTACCAGAAGGGCTAGAGAGAGGGTTAGTGTTGCTTCCCTTCCTGATGTGAGGTTGGAAGACATAAAGGGTAGGATTGAAAGTATAATTAAAGGGGAAAGGGAGGATTGCATGATAATTTACAGATAGGATCAAATGACATAATCTTTGATAAACCTTCAGTTGAAGTCCTTGAGGGAATTATGGATATAGCCAAGTAGGTAAAAAGATTTAGGCCCAAGGCTAGAGTTATGTTGTGTCCTGTTGTTGAATGACAGGATAAAGGCAGGTAAGCTACAACAAAGGCCAGGTGGATAAAAGGATGTTTTCTGAAGGTCAGGCTATTGGAATGAACTACTAGATTACAGAGCATGTCTCTCAGATCTCCAATAAAAATTAAGGAGTTTATTGCTGATTTTTTAGGAAAGGTACCAAGTCATCTTATGCTAGGTTAAGACACAATATCAATGGGAAAGGACTGCTAGGCATTAATAGGGAAGGGATAGGTAAGTATTTAGCAGTAAGTGATCCAATAACTTTGCTTGTTGTAAATTGCAGAAGCATAGTCAATAAAGTGGTTGAGTTCAATGCCCTTGTTGCTACATCAGATGCTGATATCCGAATGTACCCCCATAGAAGAGCATGCGAAAAACATACTTTGTGTGATATTTTCTCTTCTATACATCACAGAACGATAAATCTTAGCCAGAATGTAGAGAATGTGTTACTCCATAACGTTACCAAATGACATGACTGTAGCTTTAATAGGTTTTGAGAAAAAGAAGCATGTATTTTAGGGGAGACATCAAATCAGCAGAGATCTTAGATAAGTTTGCAGTTTACAGAAAGGATAGGGAAGCAGGGAGAGAGGGTGGAGTATTTATAGCCAATTGGGCTATGAGGAAGATTGTGAAATGGTATGTTGTCATGTTGCAGGCTCTTGTGGTGGAGGATTTATGTGCTGTAAAACCCTGCTATAATGATTTAGTATTTACAAATGTGCCCAGCTCTATCAATAATGTAGAGTGTATTAAGGGAATTAGTGACCATGCAGGGCTTAGGGTGGAGATAGTGAAAAGGTTACCTAGACAGGTGGCACCAGACAGGGTGGTATACCAATATAACAAGGACAATTGGAAATATTTTAAATCATATCTAGAATATGAGTTAAATGATTTTTATACCATTACTAATACCTATGGTGTTGAGGAATTTTGGCACTCTTAGAGGAGGGCACACAACTAGCTATCCCCACTTAGACTATAAGGAATAATACTTTTCCAGAATGGTATAATAAAGAGGTGAAGGTAGCTTTGTGGAACCAGCAAAGGGCTAAGAATGCACTAAGGAGAGGGAGGGATGTCAACAGTGAGGTAGTTTATAAGGGGTCCCACAAAATGATTAAAGTGTTTATGAAGAAAGCTTACAAGAATTTTCATGAAAGCAATCTGAGAAATAGGCCTAAGAAAAATCCAAAGGCATTCTGGGGGTATCTAAAGAGGTGAAGGAAAGAGGGTTATAGGGATACAGTGGTTAAGGATGAGTCAGGAAATTTAGTTTAGGATGGTCTTATGATTGCCAATCTTTTCAATGATGCATTTTGCAAAAAGCTTTGCAAACAGTAGAATGGACAAGGTTACTATCACTAGGGTGGGAATCAAGCAACTACTGAGTAAATCAGTGGTTTATAATGATGCAGGCCCTGATGGCATTTCTCCATATTTTGGCTGTGGCTTTCTGGGATACTTAGCTATTACCTAGTGCAAATATTTAAAGTCATTAGACATGGGCATTGTTCCATCATGATGGAAACTGGCTAATGTGGTACTAATTTTCAAGTCAGGGGATGCAGCAGACCCTTAGTGCTGTAGACCAGTTTCATTAACAAGAGCTATATCCAAGGGTTTTGAACATATTGTATTCTCCTCTATAATGGGGTATCTGGAAAAGAATGGCATCCTTAGCAATAACCAGCATGAGTTTAGGAATGGGAGGTCGTGTGACACCAAAATGGCTTGCTTGATGGATTATATTCTTGGACTTTGAACAGGTTTTTGTTGTGGTGCCCCATGATAAGTTGGTTTCAGAAATGTCCAGCTTAGGGATACATAGTAAGGTTACTCAGTGGTTAAGGTCCTATCTGCTTGATTGACAAGAGAAGGTTCTGTGTCAGGGTAGTGCATCTGAGTGGAAATCAGCCACATCAGGGGTCCCTCAGGGAAGTGTATTGGGTCCTTTGTTGTACATTCTCTATGTGAATGACATAGGACTAGATATTAATTCCTTCCTTGAACTAATTGCAGATGACACATGTACTGCTCAGGTATTAGATGAGGGGTTATCATCCTGTGCACAACTACAACAGGACCTAGATAAGATTTACAATTGGTGTTTAAAATGGGAATTGTCTTTAAATCTGAAAAGTGTAGGAATCTCATCCTAGATCTAGGAAGCTACTTGATTTTGATTACCATATATGTGGAGTTAGGGTTGTGACCCATAAGCACCTTGAAATTATTTGAAATAGTCAAGGTGCCTGGAAGAATCATATTAGTAAATGGGTTGGGAGGGCTGGTCAACTCCTCTACCTGATTAGTAGGGTCTTTGGGGACTGCACAAAGTAGGTGAAAGAAACAGCATATCTTTTAATGGTGTGGCCAATTTTGGGGTATTGTAGTGCAATTTGGTTTCCCTTCAGGCAGGATTTATCTTGGGAGATTGAAAGGATACAAAGGAGGGCAGCAAGAATTGTACTCCACAGGTTTTCTCACAAGAAGTGTGTCTGACATGATTAGGGAATTAGGGTGGAAATCATTAAGCCAATGGCATATATCTCACAGCATTAGTCTTTTTATCAGACTGCTGCTGCTGAGGTGTGATGGATCTCTGGGTTCATATAAACTGAAGGAGATTAGGGCACAGACGGATTCATACTACTGGTCTTTCTTACCAAGGACCATTCATCAATGGAATGACCTTGGAGAGGGTAAAGTGGAGGGCTTCCTCAAAGGAAACCCTGCCATTGCTAGTGTTGTAGGGTGGCAATTAGAATTATAGGCTAGGGTTTTTGGCGTTTTATGGTAACATATGTAGGAATGAGAGATGGTCTGTCCACTACCATTTTGGCCAAATAAAGCTGCTTGCAGTGTAGTGAATTCGAATTATAAGGTGTGAAAAATAGTTGATCACCCATGCCAGTCTCCAGATTTAAATCCCATTGAACATTTATGGGGTTATTTAGAGAAACAAATACAAAGCCAGAAAATTTCCAGGCAGAAAGAAGTGATTGCAGAAGAGTGGGGGGATTCCAAAGGAAGCCACACATGCACCTTGGTAGAGTCAATGCCTCACTGGTTATCAGCAGTCATAAAAACTAAAGGAGGACCAACAATGTATTGAAGTAGCAGTGAAAACAAGTTTTATTTTTTTATCAAGCAAATGCCATGTTTTGGTTGTACACTTTTGATGCTTACAAAATGACACATCAGTACACATTTGTTTTCCTTTGATTTTTTCACAATTCATTAATAGTAGATTAGAGTTCAAATTAAAAAAAAATGAATTTCTCATTTACATGAAGTTCATTTTTTATGAACAAAAATGTGTGACAATCACACATGGTCGTTCACTTTTGACACTCACTGTAGATGCGAATAAATAATCGTCACAAAATGCCCCTTAAGCAGGGGTTACACGCTCAGTTTGGCATCAGTTCAGTCCATGATCTTGATCAAGAATAGACTGATGCCAAACTGATGGCTTGATGGATGACATTACACCATCAGTCTCCTCAAAAACCCTGATGGCGCAAAAGAAACGATGGATTGCAATAAGGAAAAAACTTGAATTGCAATTCGAATAGGTTTAGCAACAAGTGGTAAAAGGCAACGTTGGACCAGGGGCGGGTCCATATGGGGAGCAATGCAGCAATTACTCCACCCTCAATGCCCCAACTGGGGTGAAGCCATTTTTGACAAAGCAAGATACATGCATGAAGAACATACCTTGCTAGTGAGATTTTTCATGCTAGACCCATAAGCCTGGATCTCCACCAGCACCCAGGCAACACCTTTGCCTTTTTCACCTATTCCAGCCGCTCCACTCCTGAACTTCTTCCAATGTGGTGGTTTCACAACCCTCCCCTGCTGTGATACAGCGCTGGAAATGCTAGTATCACATGCCTGACGTCCTCCACTTGATCCCCACAGCCCTCCTCTCCACCTGTGATCTTTGCCATCCTCTGTTTTTCTCCAGTGACCCAGCTTTTGCCCAAAACAAAAGGGAGCCCTCCCACATATTGTTTCACATGTATTGTACTCGTATAAGTCTTTCTCTGGTTCCAACGGTTGTACAGGCATTGTTACAGGCAGTGCTGGATTTAGATATTGAGAGGCCCTAGGCTATTTCAATTTTCAGGCCTTTTTCAAGCCCGTTTCTTAAGTTTTGAAGCCCGCTAAATGTTGAGACCATAGGCTTCAGTCTACTGACCAATGTGGTAAATCCAGCACTTAGTCCCAGAGACTGCGGAGGGGTTAAAACGCATGTATCTCCATTGCTGACAAAGCAGTGACTGACACCAGACTGGTGAAAGGCGCTCACACGATCAATCTGACGTCAGTCTGTGCGTGACTGACGTCAGTTTGCCTGGGTGCTGGTGGAGATCTAGGCTTATGGGTCTAGCATGAAAAATCTCACTAGCAAGGTATCTTCTTCATGCATGTATCTTGCTTTGTCAAAAATGGTTTCACGCCAGTTGGGGCATTGAGGGTGGAGTTATTGCTGCATTGCTCCCCATATGGATCCGCCCCTGGTCCAACGTTGCCTTTTACCACTTGTTGCTAAACCTATTATAATTGCAATACAAGCTTTTTCCTTATTGCAATCCATCGTTTCTTTTGTGCAATCAGGGTTTTTGAGGAGACTGATGGTCAGTCTGACTGATTGTGTAATGTCATCCATCAATCCATCAGTTTGGCATCAGTCTATTCTTGATAAAGATCGTGGACTAAACTGATGCCAGACTGAGCGTGTAACCCCCACTTTACGAACTTGCTAACTCTCCAGCAGAAAACTGTTAACTGTTTGTCATTCCCATTCTTTTTTCTTTCAAATTCAAAATTAGGAAAACGTGAACAATAAACACGTGCAATAAACGCATGCGCAAAATGCAATTGTAGTGACTGTCCCAAATGGCTCACTTCACTACCAAATGAAAGCAGACATGAAACAGAAGAGAACGAATTGAGACCTCCTATTCGTTTTTCGTTTTCTTTGTCACTACTAATAACAAAATCCCTAATGGCTTCTAGGAAATTTCACTTCTGTTCAGTGGTGTAACTTTAGTTATGGCGCCTGGAGCAAGAGGCATTTGAAGCACACCCCTCTCCTGTTGTTTGTTCTGAGCAGACATGGTACACGTACTGTATGTAGGCACTTTCTGTTTGCCCTAAAGTGGTCTCAGTGGCTGATTTCAAGCAAGGTGGTGCTTTGTCTGGTGCTCAGAACAATCTAACCACATGGGCCCTACAAGCTACACCACTGCTTCTGTTGTCACTCGCTCTAAACAGGTATGGCATTCTGGAATTTTTTAAGCATAAAATTTCGTTTAGTAATTGCATGAATTAACTGTTGGCAACAATGTTTGCTATCATACTTTTTGGGACTCGTTACCTAAGACAGTTCTGAGACGTGCAACCTGGACCTCCTGATCAAATGATTAAGGTAATTTTTTCATTATCATCATCCTCTTATTCTCCTTGTGGCAGGGTCGGGTCTGCAGGTTCTAGTCCTCCACTCCCGTCTGTCTCACACTAGGTCCCCGTCCACCCCCACACATTACCATATCCATATGGACGACCTGCTCTCACGTCTGGTTTGGTCTCCCCATGCCCCGGGCGCTCCCAACCACCGTGTAGCTCTTCTGGCTTTGATGGAGAAGTGTCCCAAATAAGTGCTCCTTTTCATCCTCGTCAGCGCCTTAAAAGCCCATAGTCTGATGACCAAAGTAGATTTTATTGATCATCATCATACCCTTATCCCGCCTATGGCAGGGTCGGGCCTGCTGGTTCTAGCCCTCCACTCACCTATCTCCCACTAGGTCCCTGTCCACCCCGCACACTACCATATCCTTACGGACAATCTGTTCCCACGTCTGCAATCTGTGACGACATCTGTCTTGCAGGCATTGACCGAGTTCGTCATGCAGTTAACAGAAGTTATTGGTCCTGTTGTTATGAGTCTCGGACGACACTGTACTGGTCTATGACGGACATCTCCTGCATCTCGGTACTTTTGCCAAAACCTGAAAATAACTTTGTGGCACATTCAGGGCTGCTGAAACTTCCATCTGGATCTGACCTACTTCCAGGTACCCACTATTTCTTCCCTTTAAGAATGGACACACCTACTGTCTTTGTGCTATTTTCTGACTGTACAGAGCCTGGTTTTACACACGATTGCCCTATATTCACAACACAAGGCATGTTTGGTATGGCACACCATACTAAACTCTAATTCTATTATTATACTTAACTTTTGGACACCTAGTATATTAGGGGGTAAAACTTCCCTTTCAATTTGATTGAGGTCCTTCTATCACACAGAACTCCACTTGGCTGTCTCCACTTCATCACCCATTGATTCTGTGGGTCACACCCGAGTCTACCTCCGTATTGTTCTGGAACACTGATCCTAAGTAATTTCCCTCTTGCATTTTTGTCACCATTATTTTCCTGTCCTTCCCAACTGAAAGCTAAATACTGTTTTCTTCATGTTTATTTTGAGGCCTCCCTTTTCTAATATCATTTAGAATCTTCTGCCTTTTTTATATAGTTTAAATTCATTTTGGTCACTACATTGGTCTGCTTTCCACAGTCAAGAGGAAGTTCTGCATATTATACCAGCTATCTTATATGGATCGAAATGTCGGACAGCCCAAAAGAGTCAAAACGAAATCACAAATGTGGTGGAAATGCGGATGTTGAGGTATAGGAGTCATATCATCTCATCATCATTATTATATCTTTATCCCACCTGTGGCAGGGTCGGGTCTGCAGGTTCTAGCCCTCCACTCCCGTCTATCTCACACTAGGTCCCCGTCCACCCCCACACACTACCATATCCTTACGGACAACCTGCCCCCCCCCCCTCCCCCCGATGTCTGCTTCGGTCTTTCCCTGCCCCGGGTGCTTCCAACCATCTGCATTCCTGAAATGGACCTAAAGAGTTCCTCCTCCCCTCTTCTCATTACGTGTCCATACCTCCTCAACTTAGTCTCCCTGATGTTTTCCGGGATGTCCCCTACCCCCAGACTACCTCTAATATACTCATTCCATAGTTTAAGAGCCCTAAAACAAAACAAATTAAGTAATGCAATCCTAAATGGGTACACCGCTTGGGAACACTGGGTACAGTCCGGAACAGCGTAGATCCATTCCAGGTCCTAGTGTCTGTGGAAACTCTCCATTAAAACTGTGCAGTGGACGAGGCTCTAAAACACCAACAAATTAATTTATTAATCTCGTATTTTATTTGGGCATACTGAAATTGCATTTTATAAACAGGTAAGTAATAAATCATGAAAAGAAAAACATATTCACACACAAAAAAATCGACTTACTGGTATTAGTACACCCCAATTGCAAAATTTCTGACCAAAAAGATCCAAGTGAGAGATGGGTATGTTCATAATTTACCAAAACAAAAGAAGAAAAAAATACTGCTGACCAGCAAAGAAAATAAATTTCGTCACCCTTCTTGAAAAAGCACACGTCAAGGAACCCTCCCCACTATGCAACGGGTAGATGAGGCAAAATTTCCAGGTGTAGGAGCTCACCCCGGCGTCGGTGAAATGACCCAATCGAACAGTAGACTGATGGTAAATAAGGATAGGGTTGCAGATTTGATCGGCAACCGGCTGTGGAAAAACACTGTCCAATATATCATCCCTGTGTGCATTCACAGGGACAAGATGGGTAGCCGACTCTGCCAGGCGGAAAAACGGTTAGGAGTTGCCATGTGATCGGTAGATAAGGATAACAAATATTACCCCGTAGACGGGCAGTCTAAGATGCCTTAATATAAAAACCAAGCAACATGGGACTTACGTGGGTTTTAAAGAAAGGTGACGATTTGGGAAGGGCATGGGAATTATCTGTAGAATTCAACAGGCTTAATTGTTAAAATTAGGTGTTTCTCTACAAGATTCACTTTCGAGAGGCCTTTTCAGTGGTGAGCTATTTCTTGAATATCCCTCTTTGGCTAATTTCTCTTGAATGTGTCTGATTTCATGCACGTGTTTTTGAATATCATCTTCGCACATTGGAGGTAGAACATTAGGAATATAAACAGCAAACAGTTGAGGAGCAAGTTGCGCATATTCTGTAAAAAATTACAAAATAACCAAAGACAATTCACTGAACCCACCCTCCAAGTATGATTGAACCTCAGTTGACGAGCATAATTCGTTGCTGATGGCTGCTTGAAGAACTTAAACCACTGCCCATAGGAAACCGTTCCTGCATGCCGTCCCAGTGGGGAGCGGCTTAGTGCGATGGACACGCCAGTTCTCGTCTCATCACTGACGTTAAGCAGCGAAACCCCAGCTAGTACCCGCTAACACCCAATTTATCGTAACATTAGCGTAGTGTCTGTGCAGTCTCTGCATTAGAACTACACAGTGAGCGGGGCTCTAATGACCTTTGTAGTTGAAAGGCCCTATAACATCAACAAATCAAGCCCGTCCCAGTGGCTCATAAGTAGCGTAGTTTACTTCGTGGTCATTGGTTTCAGATTCTATACTGGATCAAAGTTTGGCTTCTTTTCGGGGGAAGGCGGGAACGGTTGCATTGCGTTGGACACACCAGCCAATACCCACAAATCGTCGTAACCAACCACCTGCATTCCTGTAGTGGACCTAACGAGCTCCTCCCCTCTTCACATCACCTGCCCATACCACCTCAATCTATTCTCTCATCTTTTCTGCGTTGTACCCACCCCCAAGCTACCTCTGATATACTCGTTCCTAATTCGATCAGCTCTCGACACCCCACTTATGTACCGCAGCATTCGCGTCTCGGCTAATTGCATTCTATTTCCGTGGCTCTTCCTCACTCCCCAACACTGTGATCCATATAGCATGGCTGGCCTAACCACTGAACTGTAAAACTTCCCTTTCAACTTGATTAAGAACCTCCAATCACACAGGACTCCACTTCAACCATCCGCAATTTATTGCTCCATGATTGTGTATGATTAATTGTTGGTGATTAACTGTTTGGCACACAACACATCTTGTACGTGGTTGCGTGTTTGGAAACTGGGGCTTCCTTCGTTTTTTGGTGATTTAGGGACCCGTTGGTGTTAGGGCCCCGTCCACTGCGTAGATCTAATGCAGTCTGCACAGGCACTACACTAATGCGACGATTTTTGAGTACTAGTAAGCGGTACCCAGTTTTCCCCAAGCTGCAACCCAATTTAGTACTTCAGTGATCAAACGAGAATTGGTGTGTCTAACGCAATAAGCCGCTGCCTTTTTGTTTGGAAATGGACTTGTTTGAAAGTCATTCAACAACTGAGGTTCCATCACATTTCAAAACATCCCACTGAATTTACAAAAAACAGCGTTCAAGTTACATCTTACCTGGTTTAAGATTGTACAAAGTATTTATGACGTTTGCCATTACGGATGGAGCTTCAGTGAAAGGACACACCTGAGCAGCTTTGAGCATCTCTGAAGAGTAGTATGGTATTTAACTTCTTATTATTAATGGTTCTTGCAAATTTTAAGAAGAGAGAGAGAAAAATCATAAATGATTCGAAGAGCATCAACATTATTACCAATTAGCCTATAAACATAAGGGTCGACTACAGTGGAAGTAAAGTCGGATATTAGTAAGGTGCGCAAATCTGTTTGCAATTTCTTTTCAATATGGAAACGATTCTAGAAATAAAAATTACACTAAATTCCATGTTCAGCACAAGTAGATAAATCGACAATGGCATCATAAGACCTACCAAATAAATGAAAACCAAGGCTATTTGTTGAATGGACAACAAGTATTGACTGATGCATTCATCAAATTTTCGCACCAATTCTGTAGGCTGCACTTCCTGAAAAATTCAAATACAACAGCAAATGTCATAACTCTTTGATGCCAGAAGGTTACCCGCCTCGGTGGCGCAGTGGGCAGTGTCAGTGGTTCTAGGTTCGATACTGGACCGACGAGAGTTGGCTTCTTTCAGGCGAGAGAGAGAGAGAGGCTCTGAATCTTGTTTCGTTGGTGCTTTAGGGCCCTTCAGCTACCAGGTCATTAGAGCCCCGTCCACTATATTTCTAGTGTGCCCAACGGGGCCCTAGTGTTTAGTCCTTGTTAGAAGGGTTCTTTTCTGTCTTTTCAGAAACTTTAGTACCTGTAAGTCCTTATAGAATGGGTTCTATCCCAAAACGTATATATAGTAGTTGGAGGACGGGCTCTTTTCTCCAAATATAAGCCCTTATAGAAAGGTTCTATATTTGAAAACATTAGTCCTTGAAGGAAGGCCAGTAATTAGCCCTGCTATGTTATAGGGATCAGAGTGTCGGGGTAGTGCAGAACAGCCATAAAAAATAGAAAGCTAGTAGCAGAATGCGCTTTCTGAGTTACATGGGTGAGGTGCCGAGAGAAGACAGAATTAGAAATGAGCATAATAATAATTGTAGTTTGGGAATGCGGGAACGTCTTTCTTTGTTGCTTCTTTGTTGGTGTTTAAGGTCCCGTCAACTACAAGGTCATTAGAGACCCGTCCATTGCATAGTTCTAATGCATAGACTGCACAGACACTACACTAATGCGACGATTATTGGGTATTAGCAGTACCCAGCTTTCCTGAGCGACCACCCATGTCAGTACTAACTGGGCTTGCGTTGCTTAACTTCAGTGGTCAGACGAGAACTGGTGTGTCCAACGCAACTCACCGCTCCACAGGAACGTCGTAGAGAAGATGACTGAGAATCGATTGAGGTGGTATGGCACGTAAGAGAGGACAGGACGAATAGCTCGTTAGGTCCATTACAGGGATGCAGGTTATTGGAAGCACCCTGGGGAGATGAAGACCAAAGCACGCGTGGGAGCAGCTTGTATGCAAGGATATGCTGGGGACATTCAGGGAGGAACACTTCAAAAAAACAGGCGCCCCAAAAATTTTTAAATATTCAGAATCCCTTGTATAATTCTAGCTAACAATTGCAATAGGTGCTCTACTGCCCATTAGACAGCGTCCCGTGTTCAGTGGTTCAGCCAACTGCAAATGGCACTGCAACTGTCGGACTGGCAGTATAGAAATGGGGATAGCAATGCAAAAATGCCACATTAATTGCAAAGTTGGATCATGCATCAGTTGAAATATGCGCCCCATTGAGGCACTGAGGTGGGAGCAATTGCTGCATTGCTCCTCTCTCTGGATCCGCCCCTGGGACATTGCACATACAGTGGTGCATGGGCGGGGTATCAAGGGCAGATAGAATTAGGAATGAGTACTGCTAATACCCAAAAATCGTTGTTAACAGCGTAGTGTCTGTGCAGACTGCATTAGAACTACGCAGTGGACGGGGCTCTAATGACTTTTGTAGTTTAAGGGTCCTAAAACACCAACGAAACGAAATGTGAAAGATGGGAGGGAGTGGGTACTGATGATGGGTTGAAACAAAATGACTTACCCGTAGCTCTTCACACAGTTTGTATAGATAACTTTTAATGTACTTTCTCAAATCATCAAATAATCTCTCAGCAAACTGATTGCAAACACATTTGTACACGCAGCTGAAAGAAAAGAAATAGGAATATGGAGTTAGAAATTCGAAAAGAAAAAGATCGCGACGCTCATTTCTACGAAAGGCCCTAACGTACCTGTAAACTTGTTCAAACGACACAGAAGCATATTCTCTCGGCCTCAACATGAGTAATTGAAACACAGCTTCTTTTAATTGAGGCCAAAATTGATTTTCATAATCTTCTTCCGACATGGATTGGGAAGCAAACACTACAGAAATATTATCATATTAGTATTTGATCTCGGGTGAGAAAATTAAACTTTCATTACCTTACCGTTTTTCATTTTGGGTTTAGAACTGTCTTCCATCTCGTTGAAATAATTCATATCTGCCATTATACCTTATGGATAATCAAGAATATAGCTTACAAATCTTTTTCTGTCGTCAATTAACATTACATATTTGAACTAGAGGTACATACCAAACATTTGCAGAATTAAAAAGGCACGTCTTTTAAGGAAAACAACGAACGCTTTGACAACAACGGTCCATCAATGAACATCTAAAAATACACCTGGAAAGTTATAGTTCACTCGTATTCAATAATTAAAACATACAGCGGTGTAATATTATCAACGATCACAATACCTTAATGAAATTGAGGTAAATTTATGATACAAATCACAAAAATTGATGGTAATCCAAAGAATCCAGAATGAAAAATTTGAGGCTAATCTGGTACCTCCGTAGACAACGATTGCTACAATAACAACATACTCGCACCATTACCGAGGGGGGGAAATGTGTGTAACTTCAATTACTTCATAACGAAATTGAATTATTATGTCTGATCAATTCAATTATGTCGCACTTTCGTAAATCCAATTGTCAAAAATTCGACTGTTACAATGAAGTGACCGTGGAGCGCTTGCAAGACATTTGACAACATCCAGCTTCAACTCCCCGATATACTAGGCTCGAGTACCATTCTCTTTGGTAAGTATGTCAAACTTGAGTACAAACCTGTTGCTAACCACGTGAAATACGTTTAGTGGAATCTTTCGGCGTTGCTGCGTTGGTTGATATTTACTGTAAATGGTGCTGAAACTTTCATTAAATGATTAAATGGCGAATTTAGAATTATTATCGACATTACAAGGACATAAAGATCGTGTTTGGCACTTAGCTTGGAGTCCTGATGGCAAATCTTTAGCGACTTGCGGCGGTGATAAGACGATTCGTATTTGGGGTAAAGAAGGTGAGGTTTACTTATTCGAAAATGAATGGCATACTTAACATGGTTGTATGATTATTGTGGATATTGATGTAAAAATAAAAATGATTTCATTATCTGATAATTTATCTGGATATTTATAACTCCGAGCACAACATATCATCATTGTACCCTTATCCTGCCTGTGGGTGGGTTCGGGACTGCGGGTTCTAGCCCTCCACTCCTGCCTAGTTCCCACCATGCCCACGACCATTCCACATACTACCATGTCCTTACGTACAACCTGCTCCCACGTCTGATTTGGTCTTACCCTAGCCTGAATGCTTGAGCGGCTTATTGCTTTGGGCAAACCAGTTCTCGTCTGTTCACTTAAGGAACGCAACCCTAGCTAGTACTAACATAGGGTGGCCGCTTGGTATAACTGCGTACTGGTAATACCCATAAGTCGTCGCATTAGTGTAGCGTCTGCGCATTCCCTGCCTGCATTAGAACTATTCAGTGGACGGGGCTCTAGTGACCTTCGTAGTTGTAGGGCCCTAAAGCAACATGCAAACAAAACCCTAGGTGCTTCCAACCATCTGCATTCCCGTGATGGACCTAAAGAACTCCTCCTTCCCTCATTTCACCACATGCCCATACGTATCTCAATCTACTCTCCCTCAATTTTTCCGCTATGCCCCCAACCCGTTTCTAATTCAATCTGCAGCATTCGCATTTCAGCGAATTGCATTCCATTTACGCAGCTCTTCCTTCCTGCCCAACACTTTGATCCCTATAGCATAACTGGCCTAATCACTGAGCCGTAAAACTTCCTTTTCAACTTTAGCGGGACAGTCATATCACACAGGACTACACTTTCTGCACTTCAGCCACCCCTCATTGATCCTATGGGTCCCCACCGACTATTTCCCCATTGTTCTGGAACACTGATCTTGGTAATTTACGTCTTAGACGTTTGTCACCAGCTCGCCGAATTAGAAGCACAGCGTATGAGGTTAGTAAAAGTGTCCAGTATTTTACGTTACACTAGTCTGAGTACCACCATCTCAGGCTAATGCATTCCATTTATCGAACGGAAGTGTTAATATTTCTGAATTTTCATTTTTTTCCAAGTTTCAGGACCTTTTTTAAATAATTCAGTAATACAATACATGTATATTTATTACAGTATTTTTTCCATTACAGGGGATAACTGGGTATGTCGAACTATTTTAACAGATGGCCATCAACGAACTGTTCGTTCAGTTTCTTGGGCCCCAGATGGATTTTTGTTGACGTCTACAAGTTTTGATGCTACCACTTGTATTTGGGACCGAAGAAGAGGTGAATTTGAATGTATAGCAACTTTAGAGGGCCATGAAAACGAAGTGAAAAGCTCATCCTGGTCGTCTTCTGGAAATTTACTCGCTACATGTAGCAGAGATAAATCAGTTTGGATTTGGGAAGGTGATTATTTCATTAATCATTTTTAGATATATTTTCTTTACTTTTGGATCTGCAAGAAAATTTAGTAAAGTTGCAGGAGAATGATAGAAACAGTTGTTAAATTTCTGAAGGGATATCAGATTACCCTCATGTAAGTGATGTATTGTAGGTTTTAGGACGGGCATGTCCAATACCTGGCCAGCTGAAGTTGTAGTTCAGCCTTTCTGAAATGTGTTCTGTTATTTACATATTTTGTAGAAACTGTTGTTAGGCCCGCTATGCTGTATGGATCGGAGTGCTGGGCAGTGAAGAAGAACCACGAGAGGAGAATGCAAGTGGCCGAGATGCGAATGCTGCGTTACATGAGTGGGGTGTCGCGTGCTGACAGATTCCTCAACGAGAATGTTAGAGGCAGCTTCGGGGTGGGAGACATTGCGGAAAAGATGAGCGAAAATAGGTTGAGGTGGTATGGGCATGTGATGCGAAGGGGGAGGAGGAGCTCACGCGGTACATTATGAGGAAGCAGGTGGTGGGTGGCATCAGGATTAGGGGGAAACCCAAGCGGACGTGGGAGCAGGTTGTACAGAGGGACATGATTGCATGCGGGGTGGATGAAAGCCTGGTTGGAGATAGACGGGAATGGAGGATTAGAACCCGCAAACCCGACCCTGCCATAGGCGGGATAAGGGTGTGATGATGATGATTTACATGTTTTGTTGAAAGCCATAAGCAATTGAGATGGGACCCATAGGATCAGTGTAGGGTGCACGAGGCGGAGAAAAGCAAGTGGAGTCCTGCTTGATAAAAGCTACCCAAAAATGTGAAGGGGAATTTCTACCGGGCATTTATTAGCCGGCTATGCTATATGGATCAGGGAGTTGGGAGCAGTTCGGAAGAGCCATGAAAATAGAATGAATAGCTTAAATGCACATGCTGTGGTATATGGGTGGGGTGTTGAAGCAGATAGAATTACAGTTGAGTACAGTAGGTGTACTTTGGGAATGAAGGACATTGCGAAATAGATGAGAGAAAATAGATTGAGGGTATGAGTATGTTATGCGAAGAGGGGAGGATTTAGTTAGGTCCAATATGGGGATGCACATTATGGGACTTTTCTTCGATAAGCTCAGTTCAGAATATCGTTTTTCAAAGTAGCCAAACTGTACCGAATACTTCCATCAGGCTAGCTCATTTCTTCGTAGCAGGGCACAGGCCAGTGCTACGGTCCTACTAGTGCTGCGATCAATTCTGTATAGTATTGAAAGAAGGTGATATAACGTGGGCTTTTTGTTGCTAACGCTGTTTTGAATGTGTCACATGGGAGCGGCTGTATTGCGTTGCCCACACCAGTTTTCGTCTGATCACTGAAATTAAGCAACGCAACCCCAAAAAGTACTAACATGGGTGGCCGCTTGGGAAAACTGGGTACCGCAAATACCCAAAATTCGTCGCATTAGCTCAGTGTCTGCACTAGAACTATGCAATGGATGGGGCTTTAATGACCGTTGCAGTTGCCCTAAAACGCCAACAAAAACAAAATATATAACACACGTTGTTCATTTTTTTAATACAGCAACATGCAATGCACACACACATTCAGGATGGAAGAGGGATCAGAGGGACAAAGGGATCATTGTTAGGATTGTTATTTGATTTAATTCCTGTGCAGTCACATACAATGGATTAATCAATTACTGTTTTGAATTTTTAGTGGATGATGATCACGAATTTGAATGCGCAAGTGTTCTTACAAATCATACACAAGATGTAAAGAAGGTTACATGGCATCCTGAAAAAGAGGTGCAAGGGAGTAAACCCTTTATTCTTACATCTTGCACGCATTTTGGAATAATTGTGTTAAGCTGATTTTATTCCATATAGATTCTAGCTTCTGCAAGTTATGATTGCACTATCAAACTTTACTGTGAAGATGTGGACGATTGGATTTGTTTTGCAACGCTCGCATCACATGAATCAACGGTTTGGAGTGCCAGTTTTGATAAGACTGGAAAGCGTTTGGCATCTTGTAGTGATGACTTGACAGTGAAAATATGGCAAGAATTTCCTGCTGGAAATAGTGAAGGTTTGTGCGACATTTCTGTATTTATGTCTCGTTATCACGCTTCTTAAAATGGAAACTAACCTCAATGTGTTGTTAGGAATACATGTGGTTGGTGATTATCCGTCTTGGAAATGTGTCTGCACACTGTCTGGGTATCACTTAAGGACGATATATGATGTCTCTTGGTAATTAAATGTTTTTTTTTTGCGATAATTTTTCGTACTAGGGGAAATTTTCCTGTCCATTGCGAGGTCACGTTATCGTAAGGGATTACTGTCATGTTGTAAAGAGGGACTATTTTGGAAATTATTTGAATGGAAAGTTAATATTTTAGTGATTGTTAAATACAACAGAAATAAGCCCTTCAATGGCCTTCATCCTTCATTGGATTCGTTCTTAAACAAATTAACTTTTGTTTGAAACATTTTTTGCAAAATTGTGATAAATCGGACAGTTCACTAGGTTTCTCTTTGGGCCAGGACATTCTGGATCTTATCATTCGGCAATTCCTTATTGTTGTTGTTTGTTGGTGTTTTAAGGCCCTTCAACTACAAGGTCATTAGAACCCTGTCCACTGCGTAGTTCTAATGCAGGAGCTGCACAGACACTACACTAATGCAAGGAGTTTTGGGTATTAGCGGTTTCAGTTTTCCCAAGCGGCCACCCATTTAGTACTAGCGGGGGTTGCGTTGCTTAACTTCAGTGATCAGACGAGAACTAGTGTGTCCAACGCAATTCGCTGCGTCAGAAACGCATGTCACCCTTTTCTTGTTGATTTGCATTTCCAATTTCCACACGTCCTGCATTTGTAGCTCACCCCTAGCTATTGCCGGATTTAGATATTGAGAGGCCCTAGGCCCTTTTTAAGCCCTTTTCATAAGTTTTGAAGCCCGCTAAATGTTGAGGCCCTAGGCTTCAGCCCACTTAGCCTAATGGTAAATCCGACACTGCCCCTAGCAGCATAAATCGTTTGCTACCTGTACATTGATTATCAGTACACTTTAGACATGTGAAAATAATACGTTGTAGGTGTCACCTTAACGGAGTTATAGCAACCGCATGTGGCGATGACGCCATCCGCATTTTTCATGAAACCACAGAATGTGACAAAGAAGTTTCATTTGAGTTGGCAGCATCTGTGAGCAGTGCACACAAGCAAGACGTTAATTGCGTAGCGTGGAATCCTCACTTTGCTGGATTATTAGCTTCTTGCAGTGATGATGGAACTGTTAAGTTATGGCAATACCATAATACCACCTTGTAGCCATCACCTTGCCATTCCTCCAGTGTGCTGATTTGGAGGTTCCAATTAGTTTACTCAGGTAAGTGACATAAGTAGCACATTTTAGTGCTTGTGGAATTGACAGTGAATGTCGTTTGGAGTTGATGACTGCAACGTAGCATGTTCACACAGCTTTGAGCACCTCAATTTTGTAACCTGCATTTTGTTTTTTCGTGTCTGTTTATGAGTGAACTGTGCGAGTCGTCAACAGAAAGAATTTAATTTATCGTGAAGTTTCATTATTATGAACATTATAATCAACGTTCCCTCTAAGCTGCGCTAGCGCACAGTTTCGGGCTCGTAGCGCACAGGGTTTTAGCTCAGCGCAGGAGCGGTCAGTATGGCGAACAAAACTCTGTTCACACGTTTTTGATTTTGCTCACGAACCAGCAATCCTTAGAGGCAACATTGATTATAATTAAGAGAGAAATTACAGTGATTTATAAAATTTCAACATGTATCATTGAAAATTATAAATTTGTTAACAATTCATATTATTACATGCTATTTATTTTCAGAAAATGAATATAACTTTTTGTTCAGTAATACAGGCCACAACTAGCATAGTTCTCGCCACCAAAGTTGACACATTGGTGGGAGGCAATGAGTGAGTCCACTTTAAAAATACAGAATGCATTGAAGTTTAACATGAAATTACTAATTGAAGCCTGTCATTTGAACTTCATCTTTCGTGGAGGGGAGCGGCGAGTTGCGTTGGACACACCAGTTCTCGTCTGATCACTGAAGTTAAGCAACGCAAGCCCAGTTAGTACTGACATGGGTGGTCGCTCAGGAAAGCTGGGTACTGCTAAAACCCAATAATCGTCGCATTAGTGTAGTGTCTGTGCAGTATATGCATTAGAACTATACATTGAACGGGTCTCTAATGACCTCGTAGTTGACGGGACCTTAAACTCCAACAAACAACAACAACAAATCTTTCTTGGAGAGAAGTATAATACACATATAACAACACAACCAAATGCTAATCAGACCAACGTCTTTGCACAAAGACCAGAAGATCGAAATTCTGGACGCACGTGATCAACAATAAAGGAAGGAACTATCAGGAAATACCGTATTATCTCGCGTATAATACGCAGTTTTTTCCCAAAAAAACTGGGTCAAAGTCTGGATGCGTATTATACATAGGTGTAAAAATTTCAGCCATTTTCAGAGGAACACTAAGCACATCGTAAAGAATAATGGATCATCCATTGAAAGCAACAGAGGAGACTTACGTTTGTTTATTAACCTCATTTAAATTCTATTTGGTGCTCTTTTGAGTTATTTTTATAAATAGTGAGTCCACTTTACATGAAATTACTAATTGAAACCTGTCATTTGAACTTAATACAAACATAACCATGGATATAATAATACTAGTGTACTATTATATCCATGTGTAATATTATGTCCAGTTATGTCCAACAAATGAGTAATTCTTGAAACTTGGGGTGCGTATTATATGCGAGATAATATGGTATGGGCTCAGTATAGCCGTGGTTATCAGGATTCCTAATGGTTGTGTTGACATATAGAAACATTGTGTCATGAGTACCAAAACAGATGTGTGTGACAGAAAGTGCAACTGAGACGAAGAAGCAAAAACCATGTTTTTCAAGACGAATTGCCTCCCGTCCGGGTCTGATTTGGGAGTGTGGAGGTATGATGGGGAGTGCGATTGTGTGTAGTGGCTATTTAGGCCTAATCATGCCTCTGCTGTTCTTGTCTTTGTGCAGGGTGGTGTATCATCTCCTAGGTGGGCATGCCCCTGCTCATAGGTCTACATGCCAATCTGCCTGACAGTTATTCATCTATTTAAACTACCGTTGTAGGTATAGTTTTCATTGGAGTGTGTATGCAGAAATTGTATACAGTGAGTTTTGTCATGCAAGTGGAGACCTCAGATCACATGGCAATGATATAGAGCCATGGTTATGTGCATTGTATAACATGAATCAAAAGTGTTTACTGTTTATTCTTGAAAGGGTTGGGGAAATGCCAAGGCGCCATAACAGGTTATAAAAACCCAGCAGAGGCGCCCACGGGGGTAAAGGAAGGGACCTGAGGAGGGGAAAGGGGTACAAACAACAATCTAGAAACACTTACAAACATTAAACAAAAACAGATATAAAATTACAATTGCAATTAAAGCCGACCTTTACAACAATATACAAGGGCGGAAGGAAGCCCGTCCCATGCCAGGCACTTACAGATATGTCAAGAATAACAAAATAATAAAGACAACAAAAATTGGCCAAACATCCTCAAGATTACATAACAAGAGGATGCTAGCCAACAGCATCAGTCCTCAGCTTTCGTATGATAAGAGGTTGTGTAATACCCCGGCAGTAGTTGAGGATTCGACCCCCAAAAAGGTCTAATATATGTGCCTGCAGGCTAGTGAGTCAAGTCCCAATTGTTTCCTTCCTGGCAACTCTTCAATCGGACAAAAATGGTATGGGTGAGCAGGCTGAATTTTGCCGCCCATCTACCACATCCCAGAACCGAGAATCCACACTCATCTAAAATATGCACAACTGTGTCGATGGGGGTAGCCACTGCCACATTGCTTAGTGCTACTCTTTCGGTTTGAGCCCTGTTCGTTAGCTGAAGTGAAGTCACAGGACCTGCTCCTAACACCCCTCACGATTTCTTGGAACTCCAATATAATCCCAAAGGGGGCAAGATGTTAGGTCTAAGGAGCTGGTTTGTCCTTTCCACAGCCTGCCTGTGCATAAGACTTAAATGGGCGATCATGAATGGGAGAAGCCAAAGTGGCAGCCAGTTTCCTTCCAGGAGATGCCACTTGCTTGGAGGCAGGTGATATAGGCCCCTGCCTACGCTTCCGTCTTATAACAATGCGATTCTTGGCTTGATCAGGAATCTGGGATTCGTATTCCAGACCCCAAGGGACTCAGCTCGAATAAGAGGAGCATTGGATCGTCGAGGTTCAGACCAGGCACGGCCTGCTATCAAAGCATCTGCATCTGTGTGCCATGTAGATTCTGTCATTAACCTTTGGGATTAAATGACTCATTGGTATGGAGGCACAAGCCTTCTCAAAGCCTTTTTCCATGGTCTCCTGGAGAAGGTCAAGGCTACCAGTTATAAATACTTGAGATACTTGCTGTTTTGAGCAATTGTTGGTATCTCGAAGCAGTGATTCAGGCTGTGACTTGGCTTTGACACTATTCGCCCGACAAACATCATGCACAGAGTCAATCATACAATACAGAGTCCATCATACAACTGAAGTGAAGTGAATTGTATCCGCCACATCGAGAGTAGAGGGAGACTCACCAACCAAAGAGTCAGCTGAATCCACCTTGTTGAGGATAACATCAACCGACACAACATCTAAGTTGTTAAGGATTGAAGTGAAGACTGAGCTGACATTTGCACACTGCAGTGACATCTCGCGGATATTCTGTGGTTTCCTAAGATGTGGACAAGAAATACTATCATTGAAGACCCAGAAATTCAGGAAGAGGCACATTTTAACTAAGCAATGCATGGTTGAGAAACTGTTATGCCAAACAAATTGCGATGTTTCACAAGCTGCATTGTGAGAGACGTGCTGCAGATTACATCAAGGCAGCTGCAGAAATTTGATCCAGAAACAAGATTGTGATGCCAACGGATGAAATCCAGGAGGAAGAAAATGCAGGACTACTGCAATATGGAATATGAACATGCAACATGCACGGCTCAGCCCTGTTTGTCTTTCTCATTGACTGATCAAGACACCCATACTTTCCAGGGGAAAAGAATTCATATACCAAACATGTCCATCATTCAGCCATGATATCACAGAATAATTTGGGCGCGTCCATCACAACCAGAGAAGTTAGACCCACCAGATTGCACTGCCCACCCAGACTACAATCGCCACATCCAGGTTATTGCCACCACACCCTAAGGGGAATCACATCTGGCAAGTGGTGTTGTAAGATGATTGATTGATTGGTCCCCACTGGATTGGTAAATCAGGCAGGCAGAAGACAAGTGTCTTTTGTGTCAATCCTAAACACATGGACAGGAGTCAGACATCCATGAGAACAAGCTATCACATCTCCATTCAACAACAGCAAGTCAACACATCAAGGCTCTGCTACTGCTAAAAGATTCCTTGCAGAATCTTGTGTAACTACTCTTGCAGAATCCTGTGTCCTACTTTGTAACCCCCTGTTGAACCCGCTTTGTAACTAGCACCTTGTAAGCTCTATAGGTAGTTGATCATCACCAGTCGATCATCCAAGTTCAGTGGTTGGCAACCTATGACCCACTGGGAAAATTTTAGTGACCCAGAAACAATTCTTAATTATCAGTAGGTAATGTTTAAAAAGCACGTAGTTGTTTAAAACATGTGCTAAACGTATTGCGTCAGACACTTAGGCCTGGTTCACACGGCAACCTATTCGATACGATATTTCTCGTACACGATTTTATCGAATACGAGACAGAGTTTCACATGGCGACTATTCAATTCGAGTTTTCACGTATAGAGGGACACTGCAGGGAAGCACAGATAGTAAGTGAACTAACAGTCGTCATTACGAATGCACGCATTCAAGGGGTCCACTTATTACAGGCCTTGGAGCGGCTTATTGCATTGGACACACCAGCTGTCATCTGATCACTGAAGTTAAGCAACGCATGCCCAGCTAGTACTAACATGAGTGGCTGTTTGGGAAAACTGGGTACTGCTAGTACCCAACAATTGTCGCATTAGGGTAGTGTCTTTGTAGTTGAATGGCCCTAAAACAGCAACAAACAAACAATTACAGGGCAGTGGTTGAGCCAACTATGCTATATGGATCAGTGTTGGGCAGTGAGAAAGACTCAGGTCAACAGAATGCAGGTAGCTGAGATGCGACTGCTGCAGTACATGAGTGGGGTGTAGAGAGTAGATAGGATTAGGAATGAGTATAATAGAGGTAGCATGGGGGTGGTGGACATCGCTGAAAAAGTGAGAGAATAGATTGCAGTGCTATGGGTACGTAATGCGAGGAGATGAGGAGCTCGTTAGGTCCATTTGAGGAATGCAGGTGGTTGGAAGCACACGGGGCAGGGGGAGACCAAAGCAGACGTGGGAGCAGGTTGTCCATAAGGATATAGCAGTGTGAGGGGTGGACGGGGAACTCGTGGAAGATAGATGGGAGTGGAGGGCTAGAACCCACAGACTCGACCCTGCCACAGGCGGAATAAGGGGTTGATGATGAGGCAGGTGCACAAGCATCCCACATTTCAAAATCTGGAAAAATTTTTGCTAAAGTTTCTTTTCTGACTTAGTACGGGGAAAAAGTTTGGTCGTGTGAACAGCACAATAGCAAAATAAGTGCCACTGCTTCTCGTATTCGAGAATCTCGCATCTCAGTGACAAGTTCGGTCAGTATACGGGAAAATTTTTTTCTCGTATTCGAGATTTCCCCGCATGGCCTCCATCTGAACAATCTCATATGGTTTTATTTGTCACTTCTTTATTCGGGAAAAACTCGTATACGGGAAAAACATTGCCATGTGAACGAGGCCTTAGTGTAGTGTCTCATTAGTTGACCTTGAGATATCAGCCAGTTAAGCCGTTTGACTGTTTCTGTTACAATATGTAATCTAAAATAGAAGTGATGTGACCAACCAAAAAAAAATTAAGGGCTAACAAACCAGTCCTTCTCGAGACTATCCTAGCAACTCCAAGTCTATTTTATTGTACAGTAGTTGCATTCCTACATTCACTAACTAAACAGTCTTTCTCAAGGCTCTTCAAGCGGTCATAATCTACACCACCCAAGTGGCACTGCAACAGTTTCAGTGCTGGAAGTACTGAAGGTCATCCAACCGCCCTGATTCTTAGTAATCCTGCCCATGATTCAAACCTATCAGAAGACAGATTTTGAGACAACAATAGAAAAGCAAATGAACCTGCAGTTGACCAAGTATAATACAAATTACTACTGATGGCATCTTTAGATAAGCCTGGCAACAGGGATGTAATTATGATGAAGCGGAGAAAAGAAACAACAAACTCAGCGAGCAACACTTCTCTCCAAATCAAAAGAATGCATTGGCATCATGCTTATTTTAAGCACAAGAACCAGGGCGCTGAATTACAAAAACGGGCTGGAAGACCATTTAGATCTGCATCTGTGGAGCAGTGGGTAGCATGCTCAGTAACTGCATCACTGGATCAAGGTGGGTTGGTTTCTTTCGGGCAAGAGAGCGGCCCTGAGTGCGCTTTTCTCCAAATGAAAAGTAAAACAGAGATCCCGTGTGGTGTATGATGGCATTTGCGAGTAAAATAATCTCTACTATGCAACGGGTAGATGAGGCAAAATTTTAAGGTTTAGGAGCTCAGCACCTAACCAGTGGCGTAGCTAGGGAGGAGCGGCCGTTCCCCCTAAGCAAATATTCAGAAAAATGGCCCCTTTCTTGGAAATTTAATAATTTAAAAATTAAAGCAAACAAACTATCAGTCCTGAATGAAAACCGTTTCCACTCTTCTAATTCTAATTCACTGCAAGCAGCCACTATGGCCAATTTGACAGTGGAGAGACTAACTCTCATTGCTACATAACTCAGAAATCTTCTAAGACCCCAAGCTATAGTTGTGCCCCACTACAAAATTTGCAAAGGTGGGCTTCCCATTCAGTAAGCCCTCTACTCTATTTTCCCCAAGAGTATTCCATTGTCGAATGGTCCTTGGCAAGAAAGACCAGTAGTATGAGTCTGTCTTAGCCCTTAGTTTCTTCAATTTATATGAATGGTCCTTTCTTCCCTTATACCCAGCCTGGGACACACTTCCAGCCAGAGGTCCATTGCACCCCATCAGCAACAGTCTTGTGAAAAGACCAATACTATGAGATAATCGCCTCTGGCTCAGTGTGTCCCACCCTAGTTCCCTAATCATTTCAGACACACTTTCCCTGCATGAAAACCTGTGGAGCACAATTCTTGCTGCCCTCCTTTGGATTCTTTCAACTTCCCATGATAAGTCCTGCCTGAAGGGAGACCAAATTGGGCTACAATACTCTAAAATTGGTCGCACCATTGAAGTATAGACTGTTTCTTTAACCTCCTTTGTGCTGTCCCCAAGAACCCTACTAATCAAACGGAGAAATTGCACAGCCCTCCCAATCAATTTGCCAATATGATCCTTCCGGTTACCTTTACTATTTAAAATAAGCCCAAGATGTTTATGAGTAACCACCCTCTCCACCAACTCACCACCAATGTGGTAATCAAAATCAACAGGGTTACTTGATCTGGATATCCTAAGAAATCTACATTTATGGAGGTTCAAAGGCAATTCCCATCTAATGCACCAGTCATAAATTTTATCTAGATCCTGCTGTAATTTTGCACAGGAGGATATCCCCTCATCCAATACCCAAGCAATACATGTATCATCTGCAAATAGCTCAAGAAAGGAGCTAATATCAAGCCCTATGTCATTTACATAGAGAATGTACAGCAAAGGACCCAATACACTTCCCTGAGGGACCCCAGATGTTGCTGGTTTCCATTCAGATGCACTACCCTTGAACAGGACCCTCTGTTGTCTATCCAGGAGATAGGACCTTATCCACTGAGTAACCTTAAAATGTATCCCCAAGCTGGATATTTTAGAAATCAATTTATCATGGGGTGGCATGATTCAGGGTAATTCATTAGTGCAGCGATTCTCAACCACTGTGCCACGAGATTCATGAAATGTGCCACCACTGAATACCCATACATAAGTGACATCCGACAAGTAGTTCAATCGGTTCTGGTTAAGAAAGCTCACATACAAAGTATACTAGTCACCCGCTTGATGTTTGCATAGGGCTAGGTTACAAGTAACTTCTAACCCTCTTCCCGCCCATGGCAGGGCTGGCTACCCATCTTGTCCCTCTGAGTGGACACACGGGCGATATATTGCATTTCTTTCCCACAATTGCCGGCCAAAGCTGAAATTCCTATGCCATACATCATCATTCTACTGTTCGTTGGGGTCGAGCTCCTACACCTGGAAAATTTCCTTCCTCTACCCGTTTCCTAATAGAGAGGGTTCTTTCACGTGCAGATGCCATCATGCACCACACGGGACCTTGGTTTTACTTCTCATCCAAAAGAAGGCACACTAAAGGACTTCTCTCTCGCCCAAAAAAAAAAACCAACCCACCTTGGTCCTTTATCGAGCCACAGAGGCAAGCTTTTGCATAGGTTTAGGTTACAACTTTTATATTTGGCGTTTGGGTGCCCCGAAATGTGTCATTGTTAGTGTGCTGCCAAATTTTTAAAATTATTAAAAGTGTGCCGTCACGAAAAAGGTTGAGAATTGCTGCATTAGTGCATATGGCACATTATTGAATGTTTTTGGATTCACAGATGCACTAATTTGTGTTAAATGTACTAGGTACATGTTAGGCCTATTACCGATATCTAAAATTTCATTATTTCAAATTCTAATTTGTGGAAGATTTAATTGTTATGTGAAATGAGAGTAGGCCTATAATATACCGTAATTATTCTAATAAACGGCGCCCTCCAAGGGCTTCAGCTGAAAGAAATAATAAACGGCACGCCGTTTTTTCAAAACTGTCTGGAAGTGATCGTGCAAGTTAACTTGAAATTATTAATGATTAACCCTTTAATGCTACACAGGGGTACTGGTGTCATCATCATCATCACATCCTTATCCAGCCTGTGGCAGGGTTGGGTCCGTGGGTCCATTGAACATGCTATGACTGGGAACACCCCAGGCAGGCGTCTGGAACGCACAGGAATATTGGCTGGTTGTCTGTGGGGGGATGCCGGCCTACACCACTGTTCCAACACCACATTTTACAATCAAAATATAAATTTTGGCAAGTAAATTAATGCTTTGTCAGTTTTAATATTGCATGGTGTCTGACCTATTGCACAATAACTATAATGCAATAAGGAATCAGGCTCATGCCTGAACAGAGGTACTGGTGTACCCCAGGGTTTTTCTTCCTCCTCTCTGTTCTGTGGGTGACCCTGGCGCAATGTGATTCACAGTATTTTCAAATGATAGGTTGAACTTCCTAATAAGTCACAGATGGGTGGTTAATTGGTTTTCATTATTCAAATAAGGTTGGATGGGGTACTCCTGTACCCCTGTATAGCAACTGTGTAAAGTTTAAATGGCCTTACAAAGTGCAGGAAATGCCATATGCAGTGCATAAAGAGCAAAACATTCTTTTGTTTTAACCACTGCATTAAAATTGTTCAAATTGTTTATAATGATATTTTTTTCTGTTTCTGAGTATTGCAAGCAAGCAATCACATTATCTACTATATGGTGTAAACATCAGTGCAATAACTTGCTGGCAAGTGCTCTCGAGATAGTATTTTCAGACACTACTTGTACACATTTTTGCTACTCATGTAAATGCTTGCACAAGTTACATCGGTATCGTAGTGCAGATATTGTTGAAAGAAAAGTTTCAAAGAGAAAGTATGCTTTAGCATTTAAATTGTTGGGAATTTCTGCAGCTGAGAATGATGGTAATTTTCCTGGGGCTAAACCTCTACAGTTCTCTGAATCTAGGGTAAGGATTTAAATTTTAAGTGAACCATTGATTATTTTTCTGTATTTCATTTTGCCAATAAATTCAGATTTGAGAGTGGCGTCAGCAAAAATCAAAATTAATGGAATCAACTTGTCGGGCTAAAAAGTTTCCATTTATAAATTGAAAAAAATAATAAACAGCGCCCTCCAATAAACGGTGCAACAAAAGAGCTTTTGAAAAAATAAACGGCGTGCCGTTTATTAGAATGAATACGGTAATTGAAAAGATGGTGCCTTTTAATATGCTTGCCGCTTCCCTGGTGCTGAAACCTGGCTACGCCACTGCCCCTAACGTTGCATTGTAGAGTGTTATTTTACGTGTCATCGTACACCACACGGGATCTCAGCTTTACTTCCTGCTCAGAGCCTCTCACCAAAAGAATTCAGGGAGCGGCTGTATTACGCTGGGCACACCAGTTCTCGTCTGATGACTGTTAAGCAACGCAATCCCCTGCTAGTACTAGCATGGGTAACCGCTTCGGATCACTGGGTACTGCTACCATGTTTCCCCGAAAATAAGACCTACCAAGATTTTTCAGGATGTGCTTAATATAAGCCCTTCCCCGAAAATAAGCCCTATGAGAGCCCTAAGGCAAAGAGCACATCCGTTTTTGTTTCCTGCGTCTGATAGGGTGATGTCATTAAGGGGAGTAGTGAGTACAGAGTAGCGATTCTCAACCACTGTGCCACTGCGAATACTCATACGTAAGTGACGTCAGACAAGTCGTTTAATCGGTTCTGCCTTCCTAGGAAGGACTGGCTGAAGCAATGAGCATGAATATTACTGTTCTTACCACTCGCTAAAAAGCATAGGGCTAGGTTACCAGTAGTGGGGGAGGGTACCCATCTTGTCTCTCCGAGTGGACACAAGGGCGATATATTGGACAGTGTTTTCCCTCATCCGTTTGCCGACCAAAGCTGCAACCCACATCTCTACTGTTCGTTGAGAAATTCCATTGTACCCAGGGAGCGAGGTCCTATACCTGGAAATTTTGTTTCCTCTACCCGTTCCATAATAGAGAGGGTTCTTCATCGTTCTTTGCCCATCGTACGTGACGCAGAACCTTGGTTTACTTCTCATCTGAAAGAAGGCGCACTCATTGCTGCTCTCTCGCTGGAAAAATACGACCCAACTCGGTCCAGTATCGAACCAAAAACTACTGACGCCGTTACTGAGCGTGCTACCCACTGCGTATATGATAGAAAAGAATAAGACATTCCCCGAAAATAAGCCCTAGTGCTTATTTTGGCACCAAAATTAAAATAAGACAGTGGCTTATAATTGGGGAAACACGGTAATACCCAAAATCGTTGTAACAGCATAGTGTCTGTGCAGCCTGTGCATGAGAACTACGCAGTGCACGGGGTTCTAATGACGATTTTAGTTGAAGGTCCCTAAGACACTAACGAAACAAAGGAATTCAACCCACCTCGATCCAGTATCGAAGCTGGAATCCCTGACGCAGTAGTCGAGCACGCTAAAAATTCAAATGACTTTCCAATATGTTTGGACCATAGGAATGTGGTAGTGTGTGGGATGGATGGTGACCTGGTGGGAGATAGACGGGAGTGGAAGGCTAGAATCCGCAGACCCGACCCTGCCACAGGAGGGCTAAGGGTATGATGATGACGATGACTTTGGAATATGTACAAGAGATTTTATTTTTGTTTGGCAATATTTTTGGGAGAGCATTGTCTGTGGCCTGCAGACTCTTAAAATTACTGAAGGTGGTGTCCCATTTGTGTGTTTGACACCACTGGTGTAGAGCATGTCTTTCAGATGACTGGAATTTGTCAAGAAGCGAATTTTGACCGGAAGACTTGTGAGATGACTACTGATGTATGAAATGATGTTAACATTCGTTACTCTGTAGTAATCCGGGCAGTTTTTCAGTACTTAATAGGGTCTACTTCCCCTTGATTTTTTTCAGCTGCCATTCTGATGTATTTCGGTCGAAAGAAGATAAGTAATAAGACACTTAGAACTGCAGCTACAGCAACTAGAAAAATGCCGGAATCTGAAATGGAAAACAACGTTTAGGTATTGGAATAACGTTGTCAACAATTTGATTTTAACCACAACTTACAAATCATGTTGTGAGCTTCAGTATTATCACCAGATGTACATTTTTCGAATTGTTTGTCGTATGGCGACAGGGGTTGAACTAGAACTTCCATAACCAACATGAAAATTGTTCCTAAAATTTGTCTTTTTAAAGAGAAGTTATACATTTTAATGTTCGTCCAGTTTGAACTGTTCAAAACCTGACTGAAGTTAAGCAACGCAACACCAGCTAGTAATGGCACGGGTGACCGCTTGGGAACATTGGGTACTGCTAATACCCAAAAATCGTCGTAACAGAGTTAGAACTACGCAGTGGGCGGGGCTCTGATGACGATTGTATTTGAAGGGCCCTAAAACACCAACAAATCAAAACATGACTAACCTAAAATAATCAAGGGAGAACTTTGCTACCTGTTAGCGTGTATAAAGGTGTCATAGTGTGCATTATATGGCAGAATAGAAAATATGCTTCAGGTTCTTTGGGGGTTCAGTGGGTTAGAAATTAGGAATGAGAGTCTTTCCACTGCCAATTTCGCCTATCAGGCCTGCGTACAGTGTATTCAATTAGAATTGGTCATAGTTTATCATCATGTCATCATGTCCTTATCCCGCCTGTGGCAGGGGAGCGGCATATTGCGTCGGACACGCCAGTTCTCGTCTGATCGCTGAAGTTAAGCAATGCAACCCTCAGCTAGTAATGACATGGGTGGCTGCTTGGGAAAACTGGGTACCGCTAATAGCCAAAAATCGTCTCATTAGTGTAGTGTCTGTGCAGTGTCTGTATTAGAACTATGCAGTGGACGGGGCTCTAATGACTTTGTAGTTGAAGGGCCCTAACACACTATAGTTATGTTATGCTTCTTAGACACTAACGGGTTGGGGGAGTAAGCCAAGCAGCCATAACAGGCCGAACCCTTAGAAGGCTGCTCGCGGGTGAGGAGGAGGTAGGTGTAATGGATGTAGGAGAGGGGAAATTTGCAGCACCCAACGTTCCCTACCAACCACCCATGTTGGCACTAACGTGGGTTTGTGTTGCTTAACTTCAGTGGTCTCACGAGAACTAGTGTGTGCAACGCAACTTAACAAAACCGCCTGTGGTAGGGTTTGATCTGCGGGTTCTGGTCATTAAATCTCGCCTATCTCCCACTTGGTCCCCATCAACCCCACACACTACCATATCCCTGCGCTGTGTACAACCCCCCCCCCTTTAGATGAGAAACTCCTAATGTTCCTTCTTTCAAATGGAAGCAACGCCACCCTAGCTAGTACAAGTATAGTTGCCCGCTTGGGGACAGTTGGTGCTGCTAATACCCAAAAGTCGTCGTAGCAGCGCAGTGTCTGTATAAGCAATAGAACTACGCAGTGGACGGGGCTCTAATGACATTCGTAGTTGAAGAGCCCAAAAACACCAACAAAACGAAAAACAGTAAAGTGGAGCCGTGACCCCGTGTTGTTTGTAGGATGCCACCACTGTGAGGAAAAGAACCCTTTCTATGGTAAACGTGAAGCATTCTCCTGACTTTGATGGACGAGAAAGTGTCCCTTATAAGTGCTCTTTCTCACCCTCGTCAGTGCCTTAAAATCCCTAAGTCTGATGACCTCAATATAAAGTAGTTTTTATTGCAAACTGAAAATGTGCATGAACTTTGCTAGTTGGAGACATCAGAGATGTGCTCTGGGTTAAGAACACTAACATCATTATCATACCGTTATTCCGCCTATGGCAGGGTCGGGTCGTTTTAGAACATTAGCGAACGTTTGAAATCGTTAATCAGTATACTTATTTTGATTTTTTATTGGTTAGAGGAATTTAAAATGTGTGCTTACAATGGCTTTGCTGGTGGCAAAAGGATTGGCCAGGGCCAGTCCTTTTAACTACCACTCAGGAACTTCACATGGCAAGGCTTCAACAGTTGATTTTTCTTTTTGTTGGTGTATTTTTAGAGCCCTTCAACTACAATGGCCATTTGAGCCCCATCCCTGCGTAGGGCAGAGGAAGCGGCGAGTTGCGTTGGACACACCAGTTCTCGTCTGATCACTGAAGTTAAGCAACGCAAGCCCAGTTAGTACTGACATGAGTGGTCGCTCGGGAAAGCTGGGTACTGCTAATACCCAATAATCGTCGTATTAGTGTAGTGTCTGTGCAGTATATGCATTAAAACTATACAGTGGACGGGTCTCTAATGACCTCGTAGTTGACGGGACCTTAAACTCCAACAAACAACAAAATGCGTAGTGCAGAGCACTGGGTTTTAATGACCATTGTAGTTGTAGGGCCCTAAAACACCAACGAAGTAAAAGAATCCAACCCACCTCAACCCAGTATCGAAGCTGGAACACTTGACGTGTTGGTATTAGCCGTACCCTGTGTTCCCAAACGGTCACCCGTGCTAGTACAAGCAGGGGTCTCGTTGCTTAATTTCAGTGATCAGACAAGAACTGTCTGTTAAGCTACCAGGGCCCAGTTAGTTGGGTACGGACGTTCGCTGTTAGGAAACTGGTAATCTAACCCTGTAATGTTACCCTTTTTCTTTTGTTTTAATCGACGGTAGTGATGTCTAAAGCATTTGACTAGAGTTTATGCAAAACTTACCCTGTAACTACAATGCCTCCAGCACTAATTGATTCATCAATAGGATAAGTGGTTTCAACAGCACATTCCAGAGCTGATGGATATAAACCCATTCCAAGGAATCCTAGTAGTCCACATAAAATCGCCAAAACATAGATAATATTTCGAATGGTGCTCACCTAAAACAAAAATGGTACATTTATGTTAAAATTAGGCAGAAGTACAGTGGGCTTTAACTATTGAAATGTCTTTTGAGGCAGAAAATTTATTTCAGGACCTAGACGTCAATGTCTAAACCAAACCTTTTTTTTTCAGTAGCCCTTGTTGTACTTTTCGGGATCCCACCTTGGTGGCACAGTGGGTAGTGTGCTCGGTAACTGCATCAGTAGTTCAAGGTTCAATACTGCACCGAGTTGGTTTGCCTTCTTTTAGGCGAAAGAGAGGCCCCGGGTGCACTTTCCTTCAGATGAGAAGTAAAGCCGAGGTCCCGTGTGGTGTACAATGGCATTTCCACGTGAAATAACCCTCTCTACTATGCAACGGGTACCTGAGCCAAATTCCCAGATGTATAAGCTCTCCCCTGGGGTCGGTGGAAATCCTCAACGAACAGTAGACCGACGATAAATCGGCATTAGGTTTGCAGCTTTGGTCGGCAACCGGCTGTGGAAAACACTGTCCAATATGACACCCTTGTGTACATTCAGAGAGACAAGATGGGTACCCGACCCCGGTAGGTACCATAGGCGAGAAATGGGTTAGGAGTTGCTTGCTTGCCTTGTAGTCCTTTTCGGTACATTACCTTCTACAGACGGGGTGGCCAACATGACCTCGAGTCGCATGCGCCCCGCCAGGAGTCATGTTGCCGCCCGCGGAGCTAGGTCAAACGGACATAAAATTATTGTACATACAGTATCACCAAAACAAAATTCCATCATGAGTCCGCATTAATTAACCGCATTAATTAACTCCAAAAAAAATTAGGCAGGTGGCCCGGCAGGAAATATTATTTCTTTAATTTGGCCCGCCTGCTGAAAAGTTTGGCCAGCCCTGTTCTACAGGGTTATTCAGCAGGAAAGAGAAGTATTTTAGGAAATGATAGTTCGATTCACGGTGTCCAATATTGGTTCAAAGCTGGAAAGAGAGAGGCCCCCCAAGGACGGCTTCCGTAGGACACTACTTCGCGGAAACAACCCTTTCCACCATGCAACGAGTAGATCGGAAAAATTCCCAGGGGTGGGAGCTCGGGCCGTAGGCCGACGGTAAATAAACGAAGGGGTTGCAGCTTACATTGACTGCCTGCTACGTTAAAGTACCGTCCAGTAGATCGCCCATGTGGCCCAATGGGGCAAAACGGGTTCTGCATAAAGGGAACAGGGTTAATAGTGGTTTCTGACACCACAGTTTTCGGTACATTAACCGTCTACAGGATGATCCAGCAAGAAAGAATGTGATGGACACACCAGTTCTCGTCTGATCATTGAAGTTAAGCAACGCAACTCCATTTAGCACTAACATAGGTGGCCACTTGGGAACACTGGGTACCGCTAATCTTTGCATCAGCGTAGTGTCTGTGCAGTTTCTGCATTAGAACTACGCAGTGGGCGCTCTAATAACCTTTGTTGTTGAAGGGCCCTAAAACACCAATAAATCAAAGGGAAATGATAATTCATTCACAATGTCCGCAGCCGGCTGCCAACCTGCGCTGACACCCCTATGCTTATTTATCGTCGGTCTACTCTCCGGGGCACTCCACCGAACTCCTAGAGCGTCTGTATTGTGTTGCAGACAATAGGTGTCGTCTGATCACTGAGGTTAAGCAACGCAACCCTAGCTAGTACTAGCATGGGTGACCGCTTGGGAACATTGGGACTGCTAATACCCAAATATCGTAGCAGCACGTAGTGCCTGTGCAGACTATGCATTAGAACTATGCAGTCGACGGAGCTCTAATGATCGTTGTAGATGAAGGCCCCTAAAACACAAACGAAACAAACCCTGGAACACCCTGGTCTACAAGCTTTGCCCTCTCCCTGGAACACCCTGATCCTGAGCTTTCCCCTGGAACACTCCTTGAAGGGTGTAGAGCCCTTACAGTTGAAGGGCCCTAAAACACCAACGAAACAAAATCGGGAATTTCAGAAATGTAAACAGTTACCTACCAAGACAAATGCTATAGCAATGGTGACAGTGATAGAAAATCCAATATTAACGATTTCTTCAAATTTCTTAGTTTTCTCAGCAATGTAACTGATGACCCCTGCCCCAATGAATCCGCCAATGACCATCACAGCACAGCACAGTCCTGCAGCATCCTGAATAGACCCATAGAAATACCTTTGACACATTCTTTTGGAATTGACAGCAATGTTATCATAACTAGATGAGAACCTTACGTCATCATAACCCCAAGGGCATATAATTTGGCCCATCATGGATTGCATGCTACTAACCAGGCCCATACCACCTCCAACAGCTAGCATTAATATGACGAAGTCTTTGTTCTTTATTGCCTAAAAAATGACACAATTGCATATCGGTAAAAGTGTTTGAATATAAGAATTTATAACGGTGTGGCCGATTAACTTACCTGTAATAAACTTTTAATATAATTTTGTCCTGTTAGGTGTTGCTTTTCGGCTGTTAAACTTGGTGGCAATGGTGGCTTCGATGACCTCACAAGCAAACCACACACACCAGCGACCATTCCAAGGGTGCAGAAGACTATGTTCTGTAATGATGTGATTGAAAATGCTGAGAAAAACGTCAGGTGCAGAGGTAGCTTGCTCAACTACTGAGTCAGTAATTCCAAGTTCGACACTGAATCGAGGTAGGTTGGCTTCTTTCGGGCAAGAGTGAGAGAGATGGGATGCTGAGCCGGTGCCCTACCGTGTGGTGTTTACGACTCACCACTGCACAGAAACGCACCTGGGAGAGGCTGTACACCATAGGACACACTATAGTGCTCGCCACGAAAGATGACACATGGGAGGTAGAAGGTAAGAAAGTTTACTACAAAAATTAGGGGGTTTGAAAAAGGTCAAATGGCAGGCTTCATTCAGTAATGGCAAATACAACTTCAATGTTTTCCCTATTTTTCGAAGAGGACTCATCCTTTGCCTCCCACCAATGTGTCAACTTTCGTGGCGAGTACTATACATAGTTCTTGTCTGGTCACTGAAGTTAAGCAACGCAACCCCTGATAGTAGTAACTCGGATGGCCACTTGGGCCATCAAAATCGTCGCATCAGCGTAGAGTCTGAGCTTTGTCCTCCCCAGGAACAACCTGGTGATCATGGGTTCTACCATGCAACGAGTAGATCAAAGTTCTCAGGTGTATGAGCTCGCCCCCTTCTGGCGTCGGTGGCAGTGCCGTCTTAACGCATGAGCCCGTCGCGCACATGCCCGTTGCTTATTTGTTCGTTGGTGTTTTAGGGCCCTTCAACTACAAGATCATTAGAGCCCCGTCCACAGCATAGTTTTTATGCAGAGATTGCACAGGCACTACACCAATGCGACGACTTTTGGGTATTGGAAGTACCCAGTTTTCCCAAGCGGCCACCCATGTCAGTACTAACTGGGATTGCGTGATCAGACGAGAACTGGTGTGTGTGTCCAACGGAATTCGCCGCTCCCGGGGCCACATGCTGATCAGTGGATGTCAAGTAACCATTTACATATTATTCCTGTGAGTGGTTGTCGTAGGGGCCCCGGCACACTGCTTTGCCTACCTGGCCTGGAAGCCCGTAATTCTGTTAAGACGACACTGATCGGTGGAATGCCCCAACGAACAGTAGGCCGACGAGAAATAAGCGTATAGCAGCTTAGGTCGGCAGCTGGCTCCGGCAAGTCGCTCATGTACAAAAATGGGTACCTGACTCTAGGTCCTCTTACACTACCATATCCCTTTGTACAATCTGCTCCCATGTCTGGTTTGCCCTTTCTCTACTCCGCATGCTTTCAATAACCTGCAGCCAAGTAATTGCTCCAACAGCTCTTGCTCCTTGTTTATCACAACATGCCCATACCCCCGAAACCTATTGTTGAGTGCTTTAACACACAGGGTATAGAACTGCGATATGTACGCATTAAAATTGTCGCCCGGACCTCTCCTTGCTTATAACCCAAAGGGTTTAAATGGTTAATCAAATGGTTGAGCTGGGTACCAACCGAATTTGCCTCCTAAAGCCTAGTTCCCTGGCACGCGACACCGACGAGAATAGCGCTTGAGCAGATGGTATAATTACAGTAGAACTCCAATTTTCCGAACTCCTATTATCCGAATCGCTTTCAGAATTTCAGAAAAAAAATTACAAGAAAACGTACTGCGATTTTCAAAACCTGATTTGGCTTCCTGAAAGCGTATCCTGACAGTCAAACAGCTTACTTTGACCGAGATGTTCAGCAAGCAATGACTTTCATTTACAGTATGGTACTCGTACATACTGTACTAATGTAAAGCCCTTTTAAGTACGCTTAATATGTAAAAGTATTGTCTTTTCATTTAATTAAAAGCTGTTTTTATTTAAAAATAAGTTTTTTCTCCCATTTAGACCCTTTTTTCGGAAAAAATCCAGTTATCCGAATTTTTGATTATCCGAATGGGGTCCGGTCCCAATTGATTCGGATAATTGGAGTTCTACTGTATGACGTAAACCGCAGGTGCTAACAGAAATTGCGCCTGGCTTGATTCCCTGGCATGAGCGAATTCATGTATGTGATTAATAGTCTTCAATATGAACGTGCCACGGTGTCACGTGCCAGGGAACCAGGCTTTAGGGTTTAGCGTGTTATGACTGCTTGGCCTACTCCCCAACCCATTAGCATACATACTTCCTGGTAAACCATTACAGCCTAGCACTAACGGTGAGGTTAACGGGTTCCTTCCTCCTTGCTAAAGAACTTTCTCAGGACAAACGTTCTGTACTAGTGCAGGATCGATCCTGGAAGAGGCGGGAGCGGCAAATTGCGTTGGACACACCAGTTCTTGTCTGATCACTGAAGTTAAGCAGCGCAACCCCAGCTAGTACTGACATGGGTGGCCGCTTGGGAAAACTGGGTACTGCTAATACCCAAAAATCGTTGCATTTGTATAGTGTCTGTGCAGTTTCTGCATTAGAACTATGCTGTGGATGGGGCTCTAATGACCTTTGTAGTTGAAGGGCCCTAAAACACCAACAAACAACAACAATTTGGAAGAGGCAGATGGCGATAGAGAGAGGGCAACCTGAAAGAGAGCATTCCGTCGAATGGGATGTCTTGACACCATGTGGCACTTGATGGATAAGAGCCCCTTTTACGTGGAATAAGACATTTAGGACCTTGCCGTCGGTCCAATAAAAGTGCCCTAACTAGCTGTTGTAGTATACTATAAGGTGCATTCAAAAAGTAACGAGCCAGAGGCATAATGATGGAAACCAGTACCTGTATGTTAGAAGTATTGGCCCTGGCTGTTGAGGCACTTGTCCCACTGTGACACAAGGCGGTGAATGGCTGTCTCATAATATTCCCTGGGCTGCGATGTGAACCAGTTCTCCACATACAGCTCGACGTCAGCGTCCGAGGTGAATCGGTGGCCCATCAGAGCCCTTTTCAGGGGAGCAAACATGGCATAATCACAGGGAGAGAGGTCTGGACTGTATGGAGGGTGGCCGAGAACGTCCCATTTCAATTTCTGCAGGAGTGCCACGACTGTGTTGGCCACATGAGGTCTTGCATTGTCATGGAGCAGAATGACCCAACAGGTGAGATTGCCTGGTCGTTTTGTTTTGATTGCTTGGCAAAGGGTGGTCAAGGTTTGTGAGTAATGCTGGGCATTCACTGTTGTCCCATGTGGCATGAAGTGTATCAGAAGGGGGCCATCTTGGTCAATGCGACTGGCAGCGTTGGATGATGGATGCATGCTGCTGCTTGCTTTGTATCATCACGTGACATGCATGCGTGCCCTCTAGTGACGGGCTGTGGCCTTCCATGCTCTGGTCGGAACCACACCTCGTTACACACGCCATGATATTACCATCCTGTCACCGGTTTGCGAATTCCAGCCTATGGCTCGTTACTTTTTGAATGCACCTTATATTTAGTTGGCAACCAGCTGTGTAAAGATACCATATAAAGAAACCATATAAAGATACCATATATTTACCAAAGTAGGAACATCCGACGCTTCTGTGACAATTATGGCGGATATTAGACTGCCCAGCATAAATCCTAGGGGGTTTGCTGTGTAAACAAAATATTAGCACTGTATAATTTTTTTGCGAAAAATTTTAAATCCAATGCCAAAAAAATTTCGCTAAGGAGGGAGTTCAAAGCTGTGGGCGCTATAGTCCCGACTTAATGCATGGGCCGCTGGGTGCCAGTGACGAACTATAGCACCCACAGCTATAGCCCGGGGACGAACTGCACACTATTATTATAATACTGTATAACGTTGTAAGCCTCATTTTGGCGCCCTTGTACCTTGGCGCCCAGGGACATAGGTACCCCCTGCCCTCCCTAGCTATACCTCTGCTGAGGGCCCCATGCCAATATGTGTATGTCAAGTGACTAGCATTTTATTCCTGTGAGGGGCTGTCGTAGGGGCCCCAGCACACTGGTTTGTCCTATTTAGCGTCTTCAGCAACTTGCCATACCTGATCTAGGTGTTTTGGGGTTGTCACTGGGCAGGCGAATAAACTTCCCCTGACCATCAGGGATTAATCAGGGACTTCGGTCAGCTTGTCAGTCGGCTGTGTACTGTGAACTTACTGCGAGCCTACGTACTGTGCACTTAAAGGCAAGCTGTCCCCATTTCAGAGTCGGATGTTCAGGTTCTTGTCACCTTATCCTCCCTGGGAGAGTACTACCGCACCTAAATTAGGCACCACATGGAGCCTGGAGTCACTATGATTCTTAGTGTCATCTGCACACAGGTTCTGACTGAACAGAAATTTAGACCCTCGAGATGCGAAGTTAGGAACACTTGCCCCATCCTGGGATCGGAAAAAAAGACGAAAAATATAAATTGAACAGGAAAAATTCATGCCTTCGGATCTCCAATCTTTGCCCTCCACCTGGAACACCCTGATCTGCAAGCTTTGTCCTTCCACCGGGTACACCCTGATCTCCAAGCTTTGCCCTCCCCCTAGAGCACCCTCATCTCCAAGCTTTACCCTCCCCCTGGAACGCCCTGGTCTTGAAGCTTTGCCTTCCCCTTGAACATCCTGATCTCCAAGCCTTGCCCACCCATCAAACACTCTGATCTCCAAGCTTTGCACTCCCGCTGCAACATCATGGCCTCCAGGCTTTGCCCTTCTAGAACACCCTGACTTCGAAAGCTTCGCCCTGCCCTGGAACACCCTGGTCTCTAAACTTTGTTCCCCCGGAACAGTGACGTATCCAGGCTTTGCCCTCCCCTGCAACACCCTCATCTCCAAGCTTCGTCCCCACCGGGTAACTTCTCTGTGGACGCCCATATCCACAGCCATTAAAGAAACACAAAACCCAATATCTATTAGGACGGCGGCCTCCGGGCAACAGCGGCACATCACAGAAATCCCAGAACCCAGTCCACCAACCCTGTTTACAAATAGCATGTACGAAAGTGCTCATTGCCCTGAACCAATCAGTAATTCGTTCATCATCAGAATAAACCGATAATGGCTAATGTTAAAGGTGGGTTCTCGCTAAGAATACATGGAAGCCCATAGGCTATCGCCATGTGGCCCTCACTCTCGGAATGGGTCCTTCACCTTGACAATTGAAACATACGTACCCATGGCACCAATGGCTGTTGAAAATGTCCTTTCTTGATCCGAAAACCACACTTCTGAAACTTTAGTCGGCAGTGACATGGCGAATGGTTGGGCCAATGACGCTACTACCTGGCCTGTAAGGGCCACCGGGTATTGATTTGGTTGGTTTACACAATCTAAGGTCCCAAATAACCTTACGATACTGCCCATTGCATTTAAAGCACATCCTGTTTGTACCTTGAAAAAAAATTAAATTATTAAATAACCTATTAAGACAGACGAGTGGACCAGAGTCCCCAAGGTAGGATGAACTAAAATTAGGTCCAACAAAAAAATGATGCTCATAACAATTCCAAAGGGCCCCATTACCATTCAAAAGGATAGCAACAATTACATTCATGTAGCATTTCAAAAATAAAACCTTGTTAGCTCCATCTTTTAATGACGGCCCATCTGGAAGCTCAAAGAGCTCCCCCCTTTAAGGCCCGGTCCAAGCCATAATGGATCCACATCATTTTAACTCTTTATCCTACTTATGGTAAGGGCCAATCCACGCTTTAAGTCCTAGATAACAGTACTCCGCCTAGGTAGGTGCACATATATTGTGGTCGACTACTGCCGTCAGTGGTTCCAGGTTTCATACTTTGGTTTCTTTTGAGCGAGACAAAAACCCCATTGTGCCTTGTATTACATGGAAAATGTCAATCAGCAAACGTCCTAGGTGTAGGAGCCCGTCCCCTATCATCAGTGGAAGAAAAATACGCCAATGACACCACTGCAGGTAAAACAACCCTTTCTACATGGAACGTTTGCATCGGCAAAAGTCCCAGGTGTAGGAGGACGCCCCCTTGGCATCCGGGGAGGAAATGCGCCCCAACAACGTTAACGGGTGCAGCAATAGGTCTTGAAAATACCATCCATAGGTTCCAGTGGAACAGTAGGCCTGTCATAGGTGGGAGAAGGGTTAATAGTTAGCCTGAACCTTATGGATACTTGGATTTATCCTGCCCTAAGTTTAAATTGTGAAAGAAATTTCATACAGGTGGGAGAGTGAGACCTTACCATTCCACGGTTTACCTACATCTGAGCCTGTGCGCCTTGTTATCCATTATGAATCCAAACAAGGTCAATTCCTGGATTACTGTAGTCTGACACACTTACCCCCACTTTGAATCCATATCTATCAATCACGTACATTGCCAAAAACATAAATGGAATGGTGGTTATAAAGAACACCAAGGAGAACCAGTCAACGGCACTGTTAGTGACGCCAAAATAGTCCCCAGTTGCATTTGTGATGGTAGCAAAGTTGATCCAAAGCTGAAAAACAAAAAAAAAACGGTTAGAAATCTGACCAAGTGAGGACATACACCTGGATTACGTCTCGATAGTGGCGAGGTATTGTGCTTGCTAACTACCGCAGTGGTTCCAGGTTCGATACTGGATGGAGGTGGGTTGGCTTCTGTCGGGCGAGAGAGAGAGAGAAAGAGAGAGAGGGGTGTACTGAGTGGCCTTCCTTCAGATGGGAAGCAAAGCCGGTGTCTACCTTAGGGCTTACATTATTTGCGCATAAAAGAACCCTCTCTAGCGTCTGTCGGGCGTGATAGGCCCCGAGTGCGCCTTCGGATGAGAAAAGAAACGGAGATCCCATGTTGTCTACGATGTCATTTGCAGTGCGGCCAAGTTGCGTTGGACACACCAGTTCCCGTTAGATCACTGAAGTTAAGCAGCGCACACCCACGTCAATACCAACTTGGGTGGTTGGTAAAGAACGTTGGGTGCTGCAAATTAACCCTCTTCCTCCTCCTTTCACCTACCTCCTCATCTCCCGCGGGCAGCCTCCTAAGGGGTTGACCTGTTATGGCTGCCTGGCTTACACCCCAACCCACAAACTAATCAAAGAATCAAAGTAAAAGACCCTCTCTCCTATGCAATGGATAGATGAGGCAGAAGTCCCAGGTGTAGGACTTCGGTGGGGTGCCCCAACGAACAGTAGGCGAATGATATGTAAGCGTAGGGGTTGCAGCTTTGGTCGGGACGAATTTGTTCTCGGGTACGAATTTTTTTGTCTGGGGACACATTGTTGTCGAGGATGAATTTTCAGGTAACGAATTGTTTTCGGAGACGAATTTTCGGCATCCCGTTCCAATGGGTAATTGGCCCTGTTATAGGGGGAGAGGGTTGGTAACTGTTGCGCCTCGGTGGCGCAGTGGGTAGCACGCTCGGTAACTGCGTCGGTAGTTCTAGGTTCGATACTGGACCGAGGTGGGTTGGCTTCTTTAGGGCGAGCAAGCGAGAAGTCCCGAGTGGGCCTTCCTTCGGATGAGAAGTAAAGACCGCGGTCCCGTGTGGTGTAAGATGGCATTTTCACGTGAAAATAACCCTCTGTACTATGCAACGGGCGTCGGTGAAATTCCCCAACGAACAGTAGACCGACAATAAATAAGAGTAGGAGGTTGCAGCTTTAGTCGGCAACCGGCTGTGGAAAAACGCTGTCCAATAGATCGCACTTGTGACCATTCAAAGGGACAAGATGGGTACCCGACCCTGCCATAGGCGGGAAAAGCATTAGAAGATGATGGAGTGTATTGACCTTAAATGTCAAGATACTTGCTACTGTATGTTAGTTAAATAATCACTATCTTCGCGGTGTTGCTATTTTTAATGAATTTTTGGTAGATAAGAATCTGCCTATCGCCATTATCATCACGATTTTCCTATCCTAGTTCTGATACGATTGAGTTTCAGAGGCCAACAGATGACACCGTACGACCTCCCCTCTTAGCTGAAGGGGGTAGGGCTCCCACATATAGCCAAAACGGCTGTATTGCGTTGGAAACCAGTTTTCGTCTGATCACCGAAGTTGAGCAACGCATCCCCAGTTAGTAGTAGCATGGACGACTGCTTGCGAACACTGGGTACTGCTAATACCAACAAATTATCGTTACATGCAGTCGTTGCATACACCACTAGGCAGTGGACGGGGCTCTATTGACCGTTGTAGTTAAAGGGCCCTAAAACACCAACAAATGAATGAAATCTGTTCAACGAAATTAAGCAACGCAAGCCCAAATGAGTAACCGCTTGGAAACACTGGGTACAGTTGATCTCCATTCGTCGTGTGTAGACCCATTCCGGGCCATTGTGTCTATGCGGACTCAGCATTAGTGGACGGGGTTCCAGTGACCATTGTAGTTGAACGGCCTAAAACACAAACAAAACAAAAGAAATCCAGGTCCCACTGGGCAGCCACCTGCCAGTCGCGTGGTGTGTACGCTATCACTGCAAGGAAACGAACCTTTTTGCGCGAAGTGAAATATGCGGCAAAATTTCTAGTTTGTTTGTTAGGTGTTTTAGGGCCCTTCAACTACAAGGTCATTAGAGCCTCGTCCACTGTGCAGGTCTGATACAGTAACTGCACAGACACCACTAATGTGACAATTTTTGGATACTGGTGGTACCCAGTTTTCCCAAGCGGCCACCCATGTCAGTATTACCTGGGGTTGCGCTGCTTAACTTCAGTGATCAGACGAGAACTGGTGTGTCCAACGCAATTCGCCGCTCGGCAAAATTTCTAGGTGCAGAAGGTCGCCTCCCATTTTCATCAGGGTAGGACTAGGGTCCTAAGGAAGATACCGGGCTGATGTTAAATAAACCAGTATTCGGCGAGCAGCCGGCTGCGTAAAATCGCCGTCTAACCGTTCGCCTTGACTTGCCATCTGACGGTATTGGCACGCCGAACCGCTTTCTCGCCTGAAAGAAGCCAGGCCACCTCAATCCAGTATTGAATCTGGATTCCCTGGCGAAGGGGCCGAGCACGCCATCAAGGCTGGTCCAAATTAGGCGAACACCTTGTGTTATTTGCTCGATAACCTCTCCATATACGGAAAGTGGAACCACTCATAGTCCTTCATACCCGAAATATCTTTATCTCAAGAGTTGATTGAGATGATAACTAACAGCTGTTAAAGTCAATACGACCTTGACAAGAGGCGTGGCTTATGCTTGCTTTATTTAACGTCTCACCATTGTTGCTGCTAACAGATTAGAATCTTTCCGTCGATGCCGAGTTCACTCCTGTTGGACGGACTCTTTGCCTTTCCTTTCCCTTCCAAATGTTAAATTATGTAGTTTGTTATCATTGACCTCCGGTCCTTGCTGAGAGCAGTGATACCCAAGCTGATAAGGTCGGGAAGAGCACTGGCGCACCCCATCCGGCGAACAGTAACGGCGCATTTCATTCTAATGGATCATAGGCGTACGCAGAGGGCGATGGGCAAACAGTTCACTTTCACCGTTTCCGGGATGGGGAAAAAGACCTAGAATAAAAATTCAGTCTTGCGATCCGATTGCTGGAATGTTGCCTCCCAGCTTTGCCTATCCTCAATCAATGGTCTACGGAGGCTCATGAACCGAGGTCCGTATGTTACCGGGACAGTTCAGGTTTACTACAAGAATCGTATTTGACCCTGACTGGCCCATGGTGCCAGGTTTTATTGCAGTTTAAGGAAAGTGCCTATGACTTATTATTTCACCCGCCTTTCAGGCGACAACTAGGTTCCCCCCTCGGGATGGGCAGTACAACACGATATCCATCTCTGTACCAACGACCCAGGCCAAGAATCGCGACTTTAAAAATAAAGCAACTACAGTCGGCTCTTGTTATAACGAACCCGAAGGGGATGAAAAATTCGTTCGTTATACCACGAGGCAGAGCTGGCGCAAAGCGGGTTCAGCGCGTTTATTTTGTTAGTGTTTTAGGGCCCCTCAACTACAAGGTCATTAGAGCCCCGTCCATCTTATAGTTCTAATGCAGAGACACCACACTAATGCGACGACTTTTGGGTTTTAGCAATACCCAGCCTTCCCAAGCGGCCACCCATGTCGGGAGAGGCGAATTGCGTTGGACACACCAGTTGGACACAACAGCGCAACCTCAGCTAGTACTGACATGGGTGGCTGCTTGGGAAAACTGGGTACTGCTAATACCCAAAAGTCGTCGCATTAGTGTAGTGTCTGTGCAGTCCCTGCATAAGAACTATGCTGTGAACGGGGCTCTAATGACCGTGTAGTTGAAGGGCCCTAAAACATCAACGAACATAGTCACCCATGTCAGTACTAACTGGGGTTGCGTTGCGTTAACAGGCGTGTCCAATGCAATAAGTCGCTCTTCATTGACTCAGGCTTGTGCCGAGATGCGAGCCTGGTTCATCACTTTCGCCAGAACCCGGCATCGCCTTTACAAAATGTACCATGTGATCAAATTTGACCCGAATTGGTCCATTTAAACCACCCCTAGTAAACTGAATGGGTAAATTTTTTTTCGCTATGTTAGTACAACCTTCTTTGACATTTGTATGAAGTTTGAGCAGGATTCATCAATTAGTGTGTATTTGGCAGTCATTTGTTTATTGTGCAAAAAGTTTGTCTGGCGATTTTTTTTTACAATGGAACAAAATTGAAAAAAGAGTTTGACTTTTCATTCATTCATCCTTGTTCAATCATCTGTAATTCTATTGGAAACACAAAATTTCAAGCAGTCATCCTAAAATCACAGCTCAACCACCATATTTGCCAGATTTGGCTGCCTGTGACTTTTACCTATTTCCAAAACTCAAATATCCGCTCTGGGGAACACGCCATGAGTCGATTGCGGCCATGAAAAAAAAATCGCCAGACAAACTTTTTGCACCATAAACAAATGGCTGCCAAACACACACTAATTCATGAATCCTGCTCAAACTTCAGACAAATGTCAAAGAAGGTTGTACTAACATAGAGAAAAAAAATTTACCCATTCAGTTTACTATTGGTGGTTTAAATGGACCAGTCCGGGTCAAATCTGATCACATGGGTAAAATGTATTTTCTTACAAAAGGCCCAGCAAAATATTTATTTTTTAACCCGTTTCTGCAAAAGCTTGCACCAGCTCTGCCAAGGGGCCTTGCTTTACACATTGTTTTTAGTCCCAGGCAGTTTTTGTGAATTTCTATGACTTCTAGTGGTTTTTACCTAAATTTGCTTGCAAATTTTTTCCCTATGGCACAAAAGGATATTCTTTGTCTCTGACCTACGACATCCAATAGCAGTTCGTTATAAAGAGACTCATTTAACACTGTGGGATAATGAAGAGACCAGCTAAACCGTTCTTTATATCGAGGGTTTCGTTATATCTTGCGTTCGTTATATCAAGCAGCTAATACATGGGACGTATAGACATATTGGCCGGGACCAGCTACCCTTTTCGTTATATTAAACAGTTCCTTATATTGAGATTCATTATATCGAGTCGACTGCACTAACCATTTTCCCGCCTGCGGCAGGGTCGGGTACCCATTTGTCCCACGGACACATGGACAGTAAATTTAAGCTGCTGGCTGCCGACCTAATGCTGCAACCACTAAGTTTATTTATCGTCGCCTACTTTCGTTGTGGCATTCCGCTGACATCGGGAGGTAGCGCCCGCCTACACCTGGGTATATTGCCTCATCTAGCAATTGCATAGCAGAGAGGGTCTTGGTCCCTCGATGAGCACATAGGCAATCTCCTGAACGACTTTTTGATGCAGCCGGCTGGCAACACAAGCTGTCAAACCTATGCTTACTTATCGTCGGCCTACTGTTAGTTGGGAAACTCCATCGACTCCAGGGGCACCCTCCTAAACCTGGGAATTTCTCCAGAGAGGATCTTGACCCCTATGGATGGACGCATGGGCGATTTCGTGAACGGTATTTTGATGCACCCAGGTGGCAACACAAATCGTCAAACCCGTGCTTCATTATCGTCGGCCTACGAGGGAACGGGGCCACCCATGTACCAACCATGGGCCACCCATGTACCAACATGGCCGGCCACTTGAGAAATTTCGGTACCACTAATACCCAAAAAAATCGTCGCGTTAGTGTGGTGCCTGTGCAGTCTCTGCATCAGTTGAAGGGCTGCAACGATAGGGCCCTAAAACATCACCAAAAAATGAAAACCGAAATGAAGCCAACCCACCTCAATCCAGTATCGAACCAGGAACCACTGATGCAGTAGTTGAGCACGCTACCTCGGCAGCGCAGAGGATGCGTTTTTATTTCTTCAGCAAAATCTTGGAATGCAATGAGTCATTGTGTGAATCACTCTTCCGGTTGCCAAATCGCCATACTTGGAATGTTGAACCAACAGTAATTTACCAGAAAAAAGAAGTACAGTAGAATTCGTGACACTTACCGCTCCATTAGAGACGTTTAAGATGAAAACAACGAACAACATCACCCATCTTCTTCGATAGACTTTTAATTCCGGTATTGTGTCATGGCCTTCTGGTTCTGTCATTTTATCTCCCAGCACAACCACCGTTTGCACCAATTCGCCTTCTAAGATGCGAATGACGTTAGGGAGTCGTTTATTGATATAATTACAAACTTGAATGTTGTTATCAGTGCCTACGTCATAAATCAGCTGAGTTTATTGACGTAGAGAAATTTTGCAGTTATATAAACCCATATTCCACGCCACTGTAGCGCTGGAGGTACCGCGTCAGTGGTTCCGAGGGTCGCTAATGGATCGAGGTGGCTTGTTTCAGTCGGTTTGTTGATGTTTTAGGGCAGCGATTCTCAACCTTTTTTTCGTCACGGTACACTTTTAATAATTAAAAAAGTTGGCGCACACTAACAACGACACCTTTCGGGGCCCACAGACTCCGAAGATAATGAGTTGTAACCTAACCCTATACAAAAGTTCGCCTCGGTGGCACAGTTTGTAGCACGCTCGGTAACTGCATCAGTAGTTTTTGGTTCGATATTAGGACCAAGGTGGGTTGGCTTTTGTCGCAACAGAGAAGCCCCGAGTGCACCTTCTTTCGGAGGAGAAAAAAACCAAGGTCCCGTGTGGTGTACGATGGCATCTTCAGGTGAAAGAACCCTCTTTATTATGGAACGGGTAGAGGAAGTAAATTTCCTGATGTAGGAGCCGTGGAATGCCCCAACGAACAGTAGAAAGACGATAAATAAGCATAGGGGTATCAGCTTTGGTCGGCAACCGACTGTGGGAAAACGGTATCCATTGATTGTATCGCCCTTGTGCCGTGCCCACTCAGAGGGGCAGGATGGGTACCCGACCCTGTCGGTCGGTTAGGGTTAGAACTTGTACCCTAGCCCTACGCACACATCAAGCGGGTGAGTAGTAGACAAAGTTAGCTTAGTTAGCCAGTAGTGAGAACTGTAATATTCGTGCCCATTGGTTGAACCAGTTCCTCCTAGGAAGGCAGAACCAATTGACCAACTGGTCTGACGTCACTTGTGTATGGGTGTTCGCAGTGGCGGCACATTTTATGAATCTCGCGGCACAGTGGTTGAGAATCTCTGTTTTACGGTCTCCTTCAACTACAACGGTCATCAGAGCCACGTCCACTGCGTCATTCTAATGCAGAGTCGGCTGATTTCCGTTGGAAACGCCAATTCTCATCAACTCACTGAAGTTAAGCAACACAACCCTAGAACTGACGTGGGTGGCCGCTTGGGAAAACTGGGTACCGCTAATATCCAAAAATCGTCGCATTAGTTTAGTGTATGTGCAGTCTCAGCATTAGAACTATGCAGTGGGCGGGGCTCTAATGACCTTGTAGTTGAAGGGCCATAAAACACCAAAAACTGGATACTGCTAATTTCCCCACTCCTACCTCCCTCTCACTCACAAGCAGCCTTTGCAGGCTCCAGCCCGTTATGACTGCTTGGCCAAACTCCGTGACCCGTTGGCATAACAAACTAACACTGCTTACTTCAATGAACAGACAAGAAGTGGTATGTGAAAATGCTAGCTTCTTTTGAACAAGAGAAAGGGGGAGAAATTGAGGGGGATAGAGCTTCAGTACAAGAAGGAGTGTGGACGTGTTGTTGTTGATCTCCAGCTTGTTAAGGCAAATCTTTGGTTTATTTTGGTTATTTTTGTATGTAGTTATTGTCAATACATTCTTTTCAATTGACATAAAAGTTTTCTGCTGATTACTTTTATTATTTTGAGATTCCTGAAGATTGTATGAGGCAGTGGCGTAGCGTGGGGGGGGGGGGGGCAAGGGGGAGGCCGCCCCGGGCGCAAAATTTTAAGAGTTGCAAAAATTTTAAACGAAAAAATAAGAAATATAAAATTAGCGAGCCATATCTTTCACATTTTGTGATTTCCTATTCCCAGTCTCATTGTGAAAAGTGGTCAGTGCTTGTTGGGTCCACAAACCACACGTGGGTGACAAAAGTATCTTCTTAAAACATAAAGTTACCTGTATTTTTCTAACCAGCCTGGACAGAGCCGGCGAGATGGGTGTGCGAAATGAATGACAGCACAGGGCCCCTCCACATTCGGATTAATGAACCAATTTATAGAAGGACCTCACTTCATTACATTGCATGGGGCCCTGCAAAATATAGCACGGACCCTAACTAGCCATCATCACCATCATACCCTTCTCCCATGTGTGGCAGGGTTGTGTCTGCAGGTTCTAACCCTCCACTCCAGCCTATCTCACACCAGGTCCCCATCCACCCCTCACACTGCCATGTCCTTACTGATCACCAGTTCCCATGTCTCCTTCGGTCTCCCCCTGCCCCGGGTGCTACCTACCACCTGCATGAGCTCCTCCTCCCCTCTTCTCATGACGTGTCCATACCACCTCAGCCTATTCTCCCTCATTTTTTTCTGCAATGTACACCACCGCAGGCTACCTCTAATACCAGTATAGGCATTCCTAATTCTATCAGCTCTCAACACACCACTCATGTACCACATCATTTGCATCTTGGCCACTTGCACTCTATCGATGTGGCTCTTCCTTACTGCCCGACACTGCAATCCATACAGCATAGCTGGCCTAACCACTGCCCTACAGAACTTCCATTTCAGCCTGATTGGGACCCTTCTATCACACAGGACTCTGCTTCCCTGTCTCCACTCAGCCACCCCTATTGATTCTACAGGTTACATCCAATTCTATGTCCTCATTGCTTTGGAACGTAGATCCTAAGTACTTTACCTCTTGCACCTTTTTCACCAGTTCACCCCTCAAACATACATCACTATTATTTTCCTGTCCTTCCCAATTGAAAGCTAAATGCTCTGTCTTCGTCTCGTTCATCTTTAGCCCTCTCTTTTCTATCACTCCTCTAATATCGTTTAGTCCCTTCTCTATCTGTTCTCTGCTGTTGGCAAATGCCAAGCACTAGGGGCCCAATATCATACCCCCATAAGCAATTCGTCCAAAACCAGGATGAAAAGGTATGGACTAAGTGCCAAACCTTGGTGCACCCTTTCACTGGAAAGCCCAAGGTATTCCTCCAAGGTGTCCTTACCCTGACTTTGGAACCCTCATACATATCCTGGACTATTCGAATAAACACTTCTACTCCCCTTTTTCGTAATACCTCCTAAACTATCTGTCTTTGGACACTGTGGTAGGCGTTCTCTAGATCGATAAAGATGGCATGGAGATCTTTCTTTGCTGCCCTATACTTTTCTATCATCTGCCTCAGAATGGAGATTGGCTCCATTGTGGTCCTACCTGGCCTAAACCCAAACTGATTTCCATGAACACTAGTTCTATCCCAGAGGCAGGGGTTCCATTACTCTCTCCCACAGCTTCATGGAATGGCTCATTAGCTTTATACCCCCATAGTTACCACAATCGTGGACATCCCCTTTGCCCTTGAAGAGTGGTACTATCCAACTCTCATGCCATGCAGATGGCATTCTATCTCCCCCAGCTAACCTACTGAAATGTTTCCCTAGACTCCTGGTGCCTGTCCTTCCTGGATTCTATCAAGGCCCACAACTTTTCAGCCTTTCATCTTCCTAAGTGTCCTGGCTACTTCTTCCTCTTTTACACAATCCACCACCCCTGTCGATGCAAGATAGGTGGCAAAGTCCTCCTCTCCCCTTGCAGTATTGAAGAGGTTTTGGAATTACTCCTCCCACCTCCTCTTTACCTCTGACGGGGAAACAGGACCCTACTTTTGTTATCCTTACTGTTATGGCTTGGGGTATGTCTGTAGCTGCCCTATCTCTAGACTTGGCAAGTTTGAAGACCTCTCTCTCCTTCCGTTATCTCTAACTGCTCATAGAGGGCCTCATACTTCTGGTACTTGGTCAGGGCAATGATCCTCCTAGTAGTGGTCTTGACCTGCCTATATTGTATCTTAGACTCCTAGTCCCCTAACTCCCACCACCTGTGGATAGCAGCCTTCTTTTGCTTGATAAGATCATTATTAAGTTAATAAATGGTGTTACTACCTAGATAGTTTAAGTTTAAGAAATATAGCTCTCAAAGCAATCCCAATCATGTATTTTTGATATTTGGCTCTTTTGACTGATGAGTTTGCTGACCACTAGTCTAGAAGATCACTAGCCTGTCCATAACTTAGGGGGCGCCAATTTTTGCCTTGCCCCAGGCACTAGAAACCCACGCTATGCCACTGGTATGAGGTAACCATACCCATGGTGTTTTAGGCTTCACACAATCTGAAGGTATTTCCATATTTAGGAGTAGGTTCATTAAGACTATAATATTAATTAAGGTGTTTTATGTATATATTAATTAAGGTGTTTTATGTATATATTAATTAAGGTGTTTTATGTATATATTAATTAAGGTGTTTTATGTATATATTAATTAAGGTTTGTATATAACATTAATTAGGTTTTTTATTGTCAATATATTTAAAGGATTGTTGTGCTTGTGTGATTGTTGTGCTTGTGTACTTGTACATATACACTTGTGTGTCATTATATTTGATAGTTTGGCATTCATTGACAGAAAGTTATCTATTGGTGACTTTGCTGTTAAGATTGTTAATAGTATTTTGAGGGTTCATGTAAAATTGTTTGGGCTTTGTTAAGTGTTTTGGGGGCCACTTATTGATATTTGTGTGTCTTTCTGGTAGAATAGTGTAATACTTTGAGAGATCAGCATCTTATAATGGCTCCAAAGAAAGTTACAGAGTGCAGGGGATGCAAGCTCATAAGATTGGAGCTAGTAATATCCCTGCTGAGATCACCAGGTTAAAGACTACCATCTTGAGCTCCAGTTCTCCAGCAAATGGATTACCCAAGAGTAGACTGAGGTCTCCAGTTGCATCACTGTTAATTCACCCAGAAAAATGGTGACATCATCAGGTGCTAGGAAGGGCTTAAGAATGGACAGGGCATCCCTGGGGGTAATGCCAAGGGTTCTCAAGGAGAAAGAGGAAGGAATGCAACAGGATGCTCTACAGATAACACCCAGATTGTAAGGAAAGCTGGTTAGGGAGGAGGAATCAGGGGATAGAAATATGCCTGGCTCTGTACCACAAGATTTTACCTGTGGAGGATTCGCATAGGCTGGTGAAGGGAGCACTGTAGCAGTGCAAAATCCATTACCTGGTAAATCTGTCATTAAAATTAGTGATAGATTTGAAGGGGGTTGATAGCTGAGCACTACCAGAAGGGCAAGAGAGTTTAAGAGTTTCTCATCTGATCACTGAAGTTAAGCAACGCAAGCCCAGTTAGTACTGACATGGGTGGTTGCTCAGGAAAGCTGGGTACTGCTAATACCCAATAATCGGCACATTAGTGTAGTGTCTGTGCAGTATATGCATTAAAACTATACAGTGGACAGGTCTCTAATGACCTCATAGTTGACGGGACCTTAAACTCCAACAAACAACAACAACACCAAGATTAAGAGACATAAAGGATAGCATTGAAAATATAATGAAAGGGGAAAGGGAAGATTGTATGATGGTATTACAGATAGTTTTGAATGACACAACCCTGGATAAACCAGCTGTTGAAGTTCTTGAGGAAATTATGGAGATAGCCAAGGAGGTAAAAAGAATACAACCCAAGGCTAGGGTTATGGTGTGTCCTGTTATTAAGCAAAAGGATAAGGGTAGATTGACTGCAGCTAAAGCCAGATGGGTTAATAATAAGATATTTTCTGAAGGTCAAGCTATTGGGGTGAAACTACTTGATTATAGAGCATGTATCTCAGATCTCCAACATTGATTTGATATGGATGGATTTCAATGCAAGGGCTGCTCAATGATTGGAAATACTGATGATTTTTTAGGGAAGGCACCAGGTCATCTTATGCAAGGTTAAGAAAAAATAACCATAAGAAAGCACTGCTAGGCATTAAAGGGGGAGTTTGTTGTTGTTTGTTGGCGTTTTAGGGCCCTTCAACTACAAAGGTCATTACAGCCCCATCCACAGCATAGTTCTTATGCAGAAACTGCACAGACACTACACAAATGTGACGATTTTTGGGTATTAGCAGTACCCAGTTTTCCCAAGCAGCCACCCATGTCACTAGCTAGCTGGGGTTGCACTGCTTAACTTCAGTGATCAGAAGAGAACTGGTGTGTCCAATGCAATTCGCCACTCCCCTAAACAAGGAGGGAAAGGGAAAGTTTTTGCAATAACAGAACCGTTGACTTTGCTGGTAGTTAATTGCAGAAGCATGGTAAATAAATTGGCTGAGTCTGGTGCCCTTGCTGCTACATCAGATGCCAATATCATAATTGGCACAGAATCCTGGTTAAAGGGAGAAATTAAATCAACAGAGATTTTCTCTGATAGGTACAGTAAAACCCCCACTATCTGGCATCCAGATATCCGGCATTACCATTTATCCGGCAATGAGAAATGGTACTCTGACGTCATAGGGAGACATTAAATCTTTGGGCCTACCTTTCCAATATTATAAAATTCATGGTAAATTCATGGTACCCTTCAATATACGAGTGTTTCAGTTATCCGGAAAATTCAGTTGTCCGGCATGTGGTTGGTCCCAAGGATGCCGGATAATTGGGGTTTTACTGTATGTAGTTTACAGAAAAGATAGGGAAACAGGTAGAGTGGGTGGAGTCTTTATAGCCATAGATAAATCCCTGGAAAGTTCTAGGGAAATGCTATGATGTTGTGTTGCTGGTTGTTATGGTGGAGGATTTATGTTGTTGGTTTCCATCAGCCACCAGGTGATGAGCCATACCCAGTGATGAAACTTTCACAATCATTGGAGCTTCTATGTCAGAGGAAAAAGGGACCAGTAGTAATTCTTGGGGGACTTCAATTTGCCAAGGTTGGATTGGGGCAGTATGCAGTCAAATTTAAACTTTAGGTTATCAGGGGCTCTAAATTTCTTTTTTGGAGCAACTTTGTTGTAATGGATTGGAAGAGATTGTGACCATGCCTACTCATGAGAAAGGAGGATTTTTAGATCTAGTTTTTACAAATGTGCCTGATTCTATCATTAGTAACCATGCTGGGGTTAGCATAGACAGGTTACCTAGACAGGTGGCAACAAGCAGGGTGGCATATCATTTCAATAAGGCCAATTGGGAACATAATAGCAAGCTTTGTATTCCCATTACAGCAGTGGTTTCCAACCTGTATGCTACTGCGCCTCCCTAAAAAATTTTTTTTCCTCCATGCCTCCCTGTCTTTTAATAGATGATGTGTGTGTTGTCGAACATGCTTATTTAAAGCATTTTTATATCAAATTACTAATTTAACTACATCTGATGCATCAAAATTTAATGCGAGGGTGGGTGTTGTTTATTGGCACAAAGTTTATCAAATCTTGGGGCAATGTGGAGAGTGAGACTCAAAACTCTTTTCTGACTATTAACCTGGTTCAATACAGTGATACCTCAACTTACAAGTGTCATAACTTACGAGTTATTCGAGATACGAGCTGTCACTTGGTCAATTTGTTGATTTGAGATGTGAGCTAAAATACGAGTTGCGAGTGAGCTTCACACACCACCAATAATTAGCAATCTCCAAGAAAGTTATCTACCCCTGCAAGCCCTTCTCATCATGGATAATGCATCTGCTCACCCACCAAACCTCGAAGACACCTCCTGTCCTGCAGCCTATGAACCAGCAGGTGAACTCCAATTTCAAGAAATTCTTCACCAAGCACATGTCCTGCCACTGCTTTGATGTCAGTCTCACAATTATAGATATGGCCTGGCAGGGTGCTAAAAGAAGGACTTTGACCTCTGCATCTAAGAATCTGTGTTCTGAGGCTGTGTCTGAATAGGGTATCAAATGATTGGAACAAAAGTGGCAGTGGTAGAGGAGATTTTGTCCCTTGGAAAGTGCATGGGCTTTAAGGTGCTGAAGAACATGTCACCAAGACTCATAACGTCGCACTTTGCAGGAATTATAGCATGGGAAAACAAGTAAAAATCAATGATATATCTGATAATGATTTTAAACAATATATAAATATAGGGTTTTTGGGGGCTGGAATGGATTAAAGGCATTTGAATTAATTTCTATGAACAAAATTAATTTGACATATGAGCAATTTGAGTTATGAGCTCAGTCACAGAACGAATTAAACTCCTAAGTCGAGGTATCACTGTATTTGGTTTTCATTGCAGCCAGTGCCAAAAAGCCCATTTCAAATGAATAATATGCTACAAACGGTAGAAGGACTTGCATTGCTTTGCAGTACAATGATTCATACTCTCCACTGGCGCCTCCCCTGGCTGTAGTCCCTGCCTCCCAGGTTGGAAACCACTGCATTATGGGAATACAAAATATGGTATTCAATACAGGAAAAGTGGAAGACGGTAGAAACCCTAAAAAGCTATAGTTTTGCATTATGCATAGTGGGGCACACACACAGTGGCGGCACCTACTGGTGAAGGTCCCCAAATCCATCGCTGCCATTTTTTTTATACAAGAATGCAGCATGCACATGAATGAGAAATTCCCGTATCTGGTTTGCATATAACGTGAATGAAGCCCTGGAAGAAAAAAAAAGCTAACTTTTTGCGATGCATGCACAGATGCATTTTCGTCTGCTAACATGCATTACGATAAGTGGTTGATGACAACACAAAACTCCCTATTAAAGCACATCTTGTATATGACTTAAATTACATTTATACCACTATTAACCCTTATGTTTATGCCCACATTTTATTATGTTGTCTGATACCCAGGGTACCCTGGTACCCATAGTGTTTAATCATTTAAAGTATTTGATTGATTGATTAGTTTTTGTGGGTTGGTGTGTAAGCCAGGCAGCCATAACAGGTTTACCCCTTAGGAGGCTGCCCGTGGGAGAAATGTTTATCTTATCTGGGAGAAATATTTCCATGGATAATTTCTTTACTACTCTACCCTTGGCAAAACATTTACTATCATGGAACTTGTCAATTGTGGGAACAATAAAGAAGAATAAAAAATATATTCCAGTAGAGATGCAGGCATCCAAATCCCATAAAGTATTTTTGACACTGTTTGGGTTTCATGAGACTGTTACAATATGTTGCTATGTACCACAAGTAAACAAGACTGTAATATTATTATCTAAAAATGCGTTTAGATAAGGTGGTTTCTGAAAATCAAAAAAAAAAAAGAAACCAGAACTTATTCTGTACTATAATAAAACAAAAATTGATGTTGATACAATGGATCAGATGTTAGGACGATACGCAACACACAGACGGACTAACCAATGGCCTCTAGCTTTCTTTTATAATATTTTGGTTATTGCTACAGTAGAACTTCGGTATATCGAACTCGCTTATCTCGAAATCCTGATTATTCCCGCTTATATCAAAGCTTGAGTGCCGGTCCCGCCCGATGTAAATTTTAGCTGTACATATAATTCTGGATTTTGATATATCGAATCTCGGATATATCGAACTATTTTTCACGGTCCCCTGAGGTTCGATATAACGAGATTCTACTGTAGTATTGCATCCTATATACTTTACTATGAAAATAATAAAATGATCAGGAAAAAGACAACCAAACAACGATTATTTTTATGGAAAATGAGTGAGGAGTTATGTATGCCTAATATAGAGAATCGTTCCCAAAATATTCAAATAATGAGAAACTTAAGTACTAAACTTGCCATTGAGAGCATTTACAGTAAACCTGCAAGTCTCACAAGTCAAGCAACAGCATCATTTGAAACTGCACAACTAACAGATTCTACTGGAAGAAAAATTGTTGTAGGATCCTGTCATATTTATTACAAGGGAATGCCAAAAAATGCAGAAAAAGCGAAAATTTTGTGCAACTTGTAAAAAACCTGTATGTGATAAACATTCTGTTGGAATTACAAAATGTAACTTATGTATTCAAGAATAAATCTTCATTAGTTTATCAAGAGTGCTTGTGAAATACAATAAATAACTTTGGAACACACAAGGTTTTCATTTTCAACAAAATAAGCTATGCAATATGCAGTTATTGCATATGGGTACCCAGGTACCTTGGGTATTAGACAACCACATATCAAAGTTTGGCCATTTATATTATTCATTTTTTCAATAATTCAAAGATAATCATAACAAAAGTTTATGGTAAATGATTCAAATAATGAGGATCTATAAGGTCTTGATGTTTTGTAAACCATATCAAAAGATATGGCCAAAGAGAGATCAGAAAGGGTAGCTGGGTATGTGCATAAGGGTTAATATACATAGTGTTGAGGAAGAGGGCACACAACTAGTTGTCCCTACTAACGGAAAAAGGAATAACATTCTTCCAGAATTGTTCACCAGTGGTTTATAAGACTCCTGGCCCTGATGGCATTGCTCCTTTCATTTTGCAGCAGCTTTCTGGGATTATTAGTTATTACTTGGTGAAAATATTTAAAAAGTCGTTAGACACTGCCATTGTTCCCTCATCATGGAAACTGGCTAACATGGTACTGATTTTCAAATTGGGGGACACAGCAGACCCTAACTGCTATAGACCAGTTTCTTTAACAAGTTCTTTAACCAATCTCTTTTTGAACATCTTATTCTTGTGTATAATAGGATAACTGGAAAAGAATGGCATCCTTAGGATGGTGATGTGACACCCAAATGATGTGCCTGATGGATTATATTCTAAAGGCTTTAGATAACAGAAACAGGTTGATGTTGTATTCTTGGACTTTGAACAGGCTGTTGTCATGGTAACCCATGATAAACTGATTTCTAAAATGTCCAGCTTAGGGATACATTGTAAGGTTATTCAATGGATAAGGACCTAACTGCTTGGCAGACAACAGAGGGTCCTGTTCAATTGTAGTGCATCTGAATGGAAACCAGCTACATCTTGGGTGCCTCAGGGAAGTGTATTGGGTCCTTTGTTGTACATTCTCTATGTGAACTACATAGGACTTGATATTAACTTGAAATGTCCTTTAAACCTCGAAAAGTGTAGATTTCTTGGGATATCCAGATCTAGTAATGCAGTTGATTTTGATTATTACATAGTAGACTTGTGCATGATTCAAAGTAAATGTATGCTCATAACTTCCTCACTCATATTGTAGTAGGGTTATAAGGATCTCGATCACTTGGGGATTCTTTTTAATGAACGAGTCTCACTCGACCCATTCTCAATTAACAAAACTTGTGTCTTGGGCTCAGTTGCTCTCATATTGAGTTTATTGAGAAAAACATAAAATAATTAAATATAAAGGTATGACTTAATTAAATATATTTAGTTAAAAACCTCAGTAACCCTCATAAAGGGATGAGGATAAATTATAAATGTAAATCAATTCAATCTATAAAATTAAATTAATTCTAATGCCTTTAATGTTTAATTGTGTCCACTAAACCAAAGGATTAGGATCCTAATAGAATGTAACGTAACTTGAACATTGCATTCTTACATTACATGCATATTTATCCTCAGTCCACTGTTAGTGGGAGCAGCCTGCTGACACCAGAAGACTAGCTCCTACATTTGGAAATTTTGCCTCATCTGCTCAGTGCACAGTAGTATGTTATGCCAACAGGTTGGGGAGTCGGCCAATCAGTCATAAGAGGCCAGACCCTGTGAGGGCTGCTCGTGGGTAAGGAGGAGATAGGAGAGGGGAAACTTACAGCACCCAAAGTTCCCAACCAACCATCCATGCCGGTACTAATTTGGGTTGCGTTGCTTAACTTTAGTAATCTCAAAAGAACTGGTGTGTCCATCTGAAATTCTTTTATTTTCAAACGCCATCGTACACCACACGGGACCTCTGTTTTACTTCTTATCTGAAGGAAGGCATCCCTCTCACTTGAAAGAAGTTCACCCAGTTCGCATCGAACCTGGAACCCCTGGCACAGTAAATGGAGCACAGTATCTATTGCGATACCAAGGCGCCAGTCCTGCATTTTCAACATGCTGAGTCTCGCTTGCACCCTCGCCCATAATGTGAGCTGAGACTCACTCTCGCGTCGTTTACTTTTAAAGACACCGGATGCTAACTCGCTCGTTTGTTAGGCTAGCCTCACACTGGAGCCGACTATGTGCGACTCCGACTATGCACGACTTGAGTGCTCACATTAAGCACGACTTTGTCGGACAATTTACGTCAGCGAAACCCCACTCGTGCCCCACAGCATTGACAAGCACAAAAGAGACTTTGTGCAAGTCGCACAAAGTCGGACGAAAATTCCCAACCAGTTTGGAACCAGTCGCAAGTCGGAAGTGCATGCAAGTAGTCGGACGACTGAGTCACAGCCAAAGTGAGAGGATGCATAAGGAAACAAAGAATTGGATCGTTCGTGCGTAATTGTACGACTACGCACAACTAAAAGTCGCTCATAGTCAGCTCCAGTGTGAGACTACCCTAAAACAAAAGACTTTGTGCAAATCGCACAAAGTCGGACGAAAAATTCCCAACCAGTTAGGGTCTACAGTAGAATCCCGTTATATCGAACCTCAGGGGACCGTGAAAAATACTTCGATATATCCAATTACAGAAATTACATAGTCAAAATTTACGTTTTCGCAAATGTAAATGTCCCTCTATTATACTATCTACAATTTCGATTTTAGGATAAAATATTAAGATCATCATATCATCATCGTCATACCCTTATCATGCCTGTGGCAGGGTCGGGTCGGCGAGTTCTTGGTCCCCATCCACCCCACACACATTAACAATGGTAAAAAACAATAAGATGATTCCATAAAACTCCTAAAACCCTAAACTATAATTGTTGTGTCCCCCTACAATACTTGCAACGGTGGCCTTTCCTGGAGCGCCGAATTACGTTGGACACACCAGTTCTCGTCTGATCACTGAAGTTAAGCAGCGCAACCCCAGCTAGTAATGACATGGGTGGCCGCTTAGGAAAACTGGGTACTGCTAATACCCAAAAATCGTCGTACTAGCGTAGTGTCTGTGCAGTCTCTGCATCAGAACTATGCTGTGGACAGGGCTCTTTAAACCTTTGTAGTTGAAAGGCCCTAAAACACCAACCAACAACAAAAGTGGCCTTTCCTTTCAGTAAGCCCCCCACTTTATCCTCTCAAAAGGTATGAATGAATTGTATGGACTTTTGCTACACCTTGGTTCACCCCAACCTTCAATTGGAAGCCTTCAGTATCTCCCCACGTAGTCCTTATCCTGGCTATGGAACCATCACAACAGCTTTACTTTCACAGCTACACTCCTGTGCACAGCCTCCTAAGGATTTGTCCTGTTATGGCTTCTCTCTCCTTCCCTACCTACCTCCCTCTATTTCCCTCTCCTCCATCTCTCTCTCCGAAAGAAGCCAACTCACTCCCGTGGAAGTATCGAACCTCCAACCACTAACGCAGTATCGAGGACGCTACCTCCTGCGCCACCAAGACGGGTGGAATCACGAAAAAAACAGTGTTAAATGTTACATTTTATTATTATACAGGTTGGGTAGGCAAGCATGTCTAAATACTGTAAAAGCATAGGTTCTAATAGGCGGCAGGGCCTTTCTGCGACCAGGGTGATTCAGAGAAGACTTTCTATATGTTTAATTTCTTCAGGTGTGCGTATGTACTGCGCAATCTCTGTTGAAGACATGTCGTCTTCCGTCAATTCCAACGAATTGGATACCTTGTTGATGTTCGGATCTGTTTGTTGTTGTTCGTCATCGGTAAGAACTTCACGAATTTTACGCTTTTTTCTTCCGTTGAAACAAACTTGAAAAATGTCCGGCGTGGAATCAACTAACGAACACGAATATTTCAAGATGGAGTCGACGTGACAGAGGACAGAATTTTTGGTGACATTCTTGTCAAGGATCCAAGGTAAGCGTTTGCAAAGTTCCATTAACATAATATTAAGTTCGTCTAATCTTTTGTAGGAGATTTGAGATGCATTTAATCCAGCTTCCGAGCAGAAATTCTTGAAGGATTTCTTCTTCGCAGTTTGTTGTAACGAACACCACGCAACATAACAGGTAGCCGTTAATAATGGCCGAAATGAGACACCTGTGGAAATCAAAGTTTGTTTAGTCACCTGAAGGAGTTTTTGCATTCTTTCGGCAACTTGTTCGCGTGGTGTGGCATTTGAATCCAATTTTACATCTTTCAGGAATGCGGTAACGATCTCTTCCACATCTGGAGCGTTGACGGTCAGTTCAAATTCTTTCCTTAAAGATTTGTAAACACAATTCAAATGACAAACATCGACGCCTATATAATTGGAAAGGGTGGTCAAATTCAGTGCCCAATTATATTGTCGAGCGACAAAATAAATGCAACAAGCAGCCAAACTAATTTTCTTATCTTCTCCTAGTCTTCCAAAGGCCTTGTGCCCACAAGCATCAGTAAAAAGGGTTAAAGCTTCTCCTTTCATGCCACTGGTCAAATTGAATTCGGATACCATGTCCAAAAGACGGTCTCTAGCAACTTTCCGCACTTTCGATAACCCTTTCGACCGGTTAAATCTGCTGATATTTTCAGGTAAGGACGAATTATTTAAACCAGCATATGAAGTTGAAATGGCATCATCTTGGAAGGACCCTTCCGACGAAATGACTCCACATTCCGTACAGACTAACTGTTCCTGATACCAAATAACAAATATAAATTAGTATGACATGAAATGGTGTCATGCAACCGAAAGGCCCCAAAACACCATCATCATACCCTGACATGAAATACCAGTTCTCATCTGATGACAGAAATTCAGCAACGCAACCCCAGCTAGTACTAGCATGGGCGCCCGTTTGAGAACAATGGGTACTGCTAATACTCAAAAAATCGTCATAATAGCATAGTGTCTGCGCCGTATCTGCATTAGAACTACACAGTGGACGGGGCTCTAATGACCACTGTAGTTGAAGGGCTTGAAAACACCAACGTCATCATCATCATACCCCGACATTAAATGGTGTCATACAAATAAACGGGATCGGCTGTATTGAGTTGGATATCCCACGGAAGTTAAGCAACGCAACCCTAGATAGTACTGGCATGGGTGAACGCTTGGGAACACTGGGTACTGCTAATACCCCAAAATCGCCGTAACAGCGCAGTGTCTGGGCAGACTGTATTAGAACTTGCAATGGACGGGGCTCTAACACCCTAAAATACCGTTGTCATCCCCTTATCCCGCCTGTGAAGGGTCAGGTCTACGCGTTCTAGCGTTGCACTCCAGGCTATCTCCCACCAGGTACAAGAGCGGCGAATTGCGTTGGACACACCAGTTCTCGTCTGATCACTGGAGTTAAGCAGCGCAACCCCAGCTAGTACTGACATGGGTAACCACTTGGGAAAACTGGGTACTGCTAATACCCAAAAATCGTCGCATTAGTGTAGTGTCTGTGCAGTCTCTGCATAAGAACTATGCTGTGGACGGGGCTCTAATGACCTTTGTAGTTGAAGGGCCCTAAAACACCAACAAAAAAACAACAACCCACCAGGTCCACGTCTACTCCACATACTACCATATCCTTACAAACAACCTGTTCCCACGTCGGCTTTTTTCTGCCCTGCCCCAGGCGCTTCCAACCACCTGCAATCTTGTAATGCACTTAACGAGTTCCTTCTCCTTCTTCCCACGGAGAGGTGGAGGGAGGGAGAGATAAAGGATATTACAGCCCCGTCCACTGCATAGTTCTAATACAGGGACCGCACAGACACTACGCTGATGGGACGATTTTTGGGTATTAGCAGTACCCAGCTTTCCCAAGCAGCCACCCATGTTAGTACTAGCTGGAGTTGCATTGCTTAACTTCCGTGATCTGAGAGGGAGAGAGAGACACACACACAGAGTTCGGACAAAAACATACGAAGGTTAGGGCCAAAAAAATTGGGGGAGACATGATAACGCAGAAACCGACCAAAAAAAAATATCGACGAGAGTTTACAAGGAAGCGAACTCTCGGAGAGCTGACATGACAATTTCGTTGACAAGTAGGGGTGTAACAAAATGAGTGATTGACCTGGGGGGGGGGGGTGTCATCGGAGTATAATTGTTTAATACTATTATTTAACTACATTCCCATTTTGTTTTACAGTTTTCACTAAAAACTGGTATTGGGTTACCGGCTCCCGTATCATGCGGTTGCGTTTACAGTTTAGCAACGGTGGGGAGGGGACGTCATTTAAAGAAAGAGTCGATACCTGAAAAGATTTTGGAAGATCGAGAATATATATTCGGAAATTCATGAACGGGTTTTTAGCTTTTTAGATGCCACAATCTTTTTATCCCCTTTTATGACATGCAGAAATTGAAAATAGGAATGTTCCACTGCGGAACTTCAGAGATCTGCATTCCATTATGAAACTATTACAATTTAATTTCTCCTATGTAACTGGAATGGGGGTCTTACCTGAGAAAAATGTGAGTCCGAAACAACAGAATCGCTTCCACAATTTTTACAAATTGTCATTATATCAAACGTAACACCAACACACCTAAACTTCCAAAATACATTCCTAATTTATGTATAAAACTAGGCTTATCTATCTGGACGCTGTATTTTGTGTTGAAAAGTTCAATGATGAAGCGTCCTATGTGCCTTCAGCGACGACTGCTGCTCCTAGTAGTAGACGGCTAGTACTGTACCACCGGCGGCTAAATTTAAATGTCAGGTAGATCTGTACTTCATCGTACATTTTTGAAGACTCCTTTCGTTAATTTTTAAGAAGTCCAATTTAGTTATGCTACCCCCCCCCCCCCGCCTCCGTGTCGCACGATGTAGCGTGCTTTACTACTGCGTCACTGGTTCCAGGTTCGAGGTGGGTTGGCTTCTTTCGGGCGAGAGAGGGAGGTCCCAAGTACGCCCTCCGTCGGATGGGAAATAAAGCCGGTGCTCTCCTGTCCGAAAAAGAACCTTCACCACTATTAGACCTATGCATAATTCAAGGCAAACGTAGGCTCGAAGCTCGCCCGCACATAGCGTAGTAAGGTTATAACAGGGACGGATACAGTGGCGGTTGAAGGGGAATCACTTCATAAAAAGTGTGCCCCAAATATTTTTAAATATTTAGAATCATCATCATCACACCCGTATCCCGCCTATGGTAGAATCGGGTCTGCGGGTTCTAATCATCCATTCCCTTCTATCCCCAACCAGGCTTTCATCCACCCCGCATGCAATCGTGTCCCTCTGTACAACCTGCTCCCACGTCCGCTTGGGTCTCCCCTACTCCTGATGCCACCCACCACCTGCTGCCTCATAATATACCGCGTGAGCTCCGCCTCCCCCTTCCCATCACATGCCCATGGCACCTCAACCTATTTTCTCTCATCTTTTCCGCAATGTCTCCCACCCCCAAGCTGCCTCTAACATACTCGTTGCGGACTCAGTCAGCACGCGACACCCCACTCATGCAACGCAGCATTCGCATCTAGGCCATTTGCATTTTCCTCTCGTGGTTCTTCCTCACTGCCCAGCACTCCGATCCATACAGCATAGCGGGCCTAACTTCAGTTTTGTAAACCTTACCTTTCAACTTTATTGGGACTCTGCAGTCACACAACACACCACTTGCCTGTCTCCACTTTAGCCATCCTGCATTGATTCTGTGGGTAACGTCGGAGTCAATTTCCCCGTTGCTCTGAATCACCGAACTACAGTAAAACCCCGCTATAACGAATTTGTAGGAGATTGCAATCACATTCGTTATAGCCAGGAATTCGTTACAACCAGGAAAGCTGTTTTTAACCCCAGATAGCTAACCAGTAGTCTGTGATACTGCCCCAAATATCAAGAAATTGTGGTTTTGGTAGTTCTGCAAAACATTTGGTTTCTAATCTTTGTCTACCTTCGTATTAACCCCAATGAAACATTTCTGCATGTTTTTCTTACTATTTTAATGCCCGTTGATTTAGTTGTCTTACAGTTGGTATTCTCCCAGACTACTGGTTAGCTGTAATGACTGCCCTTAAGTATTGAAGGGCAGTCAATTCTAGGTGTTGGAAACAGGAATTCATGTAGGAAGTAGATAGGCAAGTAGACTGGGATTTGGAAGAGACAGCTGGTGCAGTGTGGGTCAGGTTTGCCAGAAAAATTAGGAAATTTGGGGAAGCCATTTTAGGTGAGGCTAGAGTAGAAGGTGCACTCCAGGGCAGGCAGACATAGTGGTGGAATAATGCAATAAAGGCAGCCACCAAAAAATAAAAGGCTGCATTCCATAGGTGGATGGAGATAGGAGACTATGATTCTAAAATATGCTACAGGCAGACCAAGGCTACAGCTAGGAGGATCAATTCTTTGGTCATACACCAGTAGTATGAGGTCCTCTATGATAGAGACAAAGGGGGAATGAAGGAAGAATGTAGCCTGGCCAAGACCAGGGATAGGGCGATTAAAGATTTACCCTGAGCCATAACAGTGAAGGATAGAAAAGGTAGAGTCTTGTTTCATACTTCTGAGGTAAAGGAGTGGGGAGAGTATTTCTCCAGTCTAATTCCTGGATATGGTAATGGTGGGGTGAATGGGGGGATCATGGGGGAGATAGGCAGGTGTGTAAGACTAGAATCTGCATACCCGACCCTGCCACAGGCGGGATAAGAGTATGGTGGCGATGATGATGAGAAAATGAACGTTTCTAATTTCATCAGCCATTTGTGCATTCTGCCCTAGTAAAATAAAAAGTATGACAAGGCATTCCTGTAAGTGGTGTTCAATTCAATATGTGGTGACCATTGAGTGGAAGTTTGTGTTAAATCCATAAATAAAAATTATTTATAAGGTCCATCATTCGTTATATCCAACCAAATTATCCAAACTTTTATAACTTTTCATCGTTATTACCAGGAAATTCGTTATATCCAATTCATTATATCCGATATTTTTAATACACAAACTCCTATCCTTTTGCCGGGACCTTGAAAACCATTCGTAACATCCAGGAATTCGTTACATCCGAGATCGTTATAGCGGGGTTTTACTGTAGATACCTAAACTCTTTCACTGCTGGTAGCACCTCATTTCCACAACGAACTACACCCCTTTGGTCCTGGCCGCTCCAACTGAACGCTAAGTACTCTGTTTTCTTCATGTTCACCTTCAGCCCGCCCTTTTGCCATTGCTGTTGTAAAGTTCTGTAAGCCCTGTTGAACCTCCTCTTGGGACTCCTCTCACCTTCCGACATCGTCAGCAAATACCAAGCACTGGGGGGTCCATTCCCCTATTCCTGTCAGCAGGTCATCCATTGCCAAAGCAAATAGGTATGGGCTGAGAGCTGATCCTTGATGAAGCCCTACCTTCACCTTGAAGCCACCGGTATTTCCCCATGCCGTCCTTATCCTAGTGGTGGAACCATCATACATATCTTGTATTAATTTTTAAATATTTAGAATCCCTTCATATAATTCTAGCTAGCTATTACATTAGGTCCTCTACTGCCTCTTGGATTGCAACTGTTCCAGTAGCAGTATAGAAATGGGGATGGCAATGCACAAATGCCTCATTAGTTGCAAAGTTGAATCATGCATGAGTTGAAATATGCGCCCCATAAAGGCTCTGAGGGGGAAACAATTGCTGCATTGCTCCCCTTGGTGGGCCTGCAGACCCGATCCTGCCACAGACGGGGTAAGGGTATGATGATGATGATGTTGTTAGGACTCTACTGCACCCGTGCATGATGGGTGAACTGGGTTGCTGCTGGGGGCGTTGCTGTGAGCAGGGTGGCTTCCATGATGATGATGACTGAATTTAACATATTTAGTTAACTCAGGAACCCTCATAAAGGGATGAGGATAAATGACACTTGTAAATTAATTCAATCTATAAAAAACATCTTAATTGTAATGCCTTTAATTTTTGATTGTGTCCACTAAACCAAAGAATTAGGATCCTTATCAGGGCCGGCCCTAGAGTTTGCGGGGCCCAAGGCAGCAGGCGATAGCGGGGCCCAAGGCAGCAGGTGATAGCGGGGCCCCAGTACCAAGTTTTTTTTTAATTCACCAGCGCGGGGCCCAAGGCGGTCGCCTCGGTCGCCTTGCCCGGCCGGCCCTTGCCTGGCCGGCCCTGATCCTAATAGAATGTAAAGTAACTTGAATGCGGCCAACACAATTCAGCTACCCAACGCAGTTCTTGTATTTCAAATGCCATCGTACGTTTTACTTCTTATCTGAAGGAAGGCATCTCTCTCACTGAAGATAGGACATTGTCTAAAGAACAGTAGGGGGCCTATTCTAATTGCTAGCTAGATTTATTCTACGGGATTCTGAATATTTAAAGTTATCTGGGGTGCGCTTTTTGAAGTGCCCCCCTGATCTGCCCCTGCAGGGCCCCCTCTAGGAGGGTGCAACCCAGACATTAGTCCGGGGTGCCATTTTGTCTGTAAACTGCTGCTTGAACTTGCATTATACAGTAAAACACGTTTATAACGTTTACAACGTTTTCACGGCTATAGTGTCTGTTTGGGCTTGTCCCGGCAGAACCTATGGCTTTTTAATGATAGAGGGCCACGGATATAGCGTTTGCTTTCACGGATATAACGTTTGCAAGGCCCTGGTGGGCAGCCAAGTTTTTCATATCCTATCATGCATATGAAAAACGTCCAATCCGTATGTGCACATGTCCTGATTAGGAATGTTGCATATGTGCAGAATGTACATGAACTAACCACTCAATCTTGCTAATGTGTGGTTTTAGTAGTAATGACACAAGCGACCTAGAATTGAGGTGGTAAGACAATTTACAATGAACTTGTGTAGAGGTCAGCCAAGATACCAAGAGGATATGTGTGCCTCAACATCCAGAGAGGGAGTTGCAAATTGCATTGGACACACCAGTTCTCGTCTGATCACTGAAAACGTCTGAGCAACGCAACTCCAGTTAGTACTGACATGGATGGCCACTTAGGAAAACTGGGTACCGCTATTATCCAAAAATCGTCGCATTAGGGTAGTATCTGTGCAGTCTCTGCATAAGAACTACACTATGGGAGGGGCTCTAATGACCTAGTAGTTGAAGGGCCCTAAAACACCAGCAAGCAAACAACATCCAGAGTGGAAGCAGCCATCCACCATGAAGCAATCATCAATTCTTGATTACTGTACACGTAGAGAAATCATTTACAGTATGTACCCCAACATGACGTTTTACCACTATAGCGGGGATTACACGCTCAGTCTGGCATCAGTTCAGTCCATGATCTTGATCAAGAATAGACTGATGCCAAACTGATGGATTGATGGATGACATTACACCATCAGTCTCCTCAAAAACCCTGATTGCGCAAAAGAAACGAGGGATGCAATCAGTGGCATCGCTAGGGTTGGCGTTACCCAGTGTGGCCGCTTCTTCTGCTTTGGTGTCACCCCATATTTTCATGGTGCGAGTGGTGTCACCCGGTGCGGCCCGCACCCCCCAGTGCCCACCTAGTGACGCCACTGGATGCAATGCAGCAATTACTCCACCCTCAATGTCCCAACTGGGGTGAAGCCATTTTTGACAAAGCAAGATACATGCATGAAGAAGATACCTTGCTAGTGAGATTTTTCATGCTAGACCCATAAGCCTAGATCTCCACCAGCACCCAGGCAACACCTTTGCCTTTTTCACCTATTCCAGCCGCTCCACCCCAACACCCACCACCCCTGAACCTCTTCCAATGTGGTGGTTCCACAACCCTCCCCTGCAGTGATCTAGAGCTGGACATGCCAGTATCACGTGCCTGACGTCCACCACTTGATCCCCACAGCCCTTCTCTCAACCTGTGATCTTTGCCATCCTCTGTTTTTCTCCGGTGATCCAGCTTTTGCCCAAAACAGAAGGGAGCCCTCCCACCTATTGTTTCGCATGTATTGTACTCGTATAAGTCTTTCTCTGGTTTCAACGGTTGTACAAGCATTGTTGCAGGCAATGCCGGATTTAGATATTGAGAGGCCCTAAGGTATTTCAATTTTCAGGCCTTTTTCAAGCCCGTTTCTAAAGTTTTGAAGCCCGCTAAATGTTGAGACCACAGGCTTCAGCCTACTGAGCATAGTGGTAAATCCAGCACTTAGTCCCAGAGACTGTGGAGGGGTTAAAACGCATGTGTCTCCAAGCAGTGACTGACACCAGACTGATGAAAGGCGCTCACACGATCAATCTGACGTCAGTCACGCACAGACTGACGAAAGTTATCAAAAAATTTAAAAATCCGTCGATCCATTCCATTAGTCTGTCAGTCATCATGTTATACAATCAGTCTGGCGTCATTCTGACCACAGTCATGGACTGAACTGATGCCAGACTGAGCGTGTAACCCCCGCTAATGCGGTATTAGCGAGTTTTCTGGCTGCGGTTCTATCTGACGTACGCTACGTAATGCAGAAGAATTGTCAACTGCGCAGGCGCATGCGGGGTCTGAGTTTGCGCAGTTGACAATTCGTCTGCATTACGTAGCGTACGTCAGATAGAACCGCAGCTAGAAAACTCTCTATTATGGATGGAAAAGCACAAAAAGGCATATCATGGCTATAGGATTTTCACGGTTATAACGTTTGTTCCCTATGGTCCCCAACAAAACGTTATAACCGTGTTTTACTGTATTTCTAATAGGTGGCAATTTGTCTTTTTGTCCGGGGCGACTGTTCTGGCCCCTACAACGGAATTCGTACCCATCACAGAAGTGTACCCAAACCGAGGTTTTACTGTATATTGACAGTTAGCATATGAAGAAACTGTCTCAGCCGGCTAGCTAATAGCACCTTAGCGTAGCTACCACGAGAAATAATACGCTACTTAAGTATAAGACTTCTATGATGACTGGTTCAGCAAAGAATTCTATTTGCACCGCCGTGTGGCGCCGTGCAATGGTTGAGGTTGAATTTTATTACTAAAATCTGCACGGACGAGGTTATTGAATTAATGTTGTTGTCGTCGTCGTGTCGGTGATATTTGTCTTTAAATGGAATAAGTTTAGGTCTTTGAACTTTTTTTTATGCTGCATCACATCGCCTGATAGAAATTACTGTTTTCTCATGTAATTTGTATCTATAGTCGCGTCATTTCGAACACGAGTCTACAAGAAATGTCGAATTTCGTTTCAGTGTGCGTTCAATTCTGTTGCCCAAAATTCTCGTAAACAAAATTTTTTTTTCTTCATTTCGAAATTACATATGGTTCCTCTGGATGGTGAGGTGAATTTTTGGTGAAATATTCCAGTACATAAGATGGCGTCATCAACAAGAATTGAAGATCTGTTCGATGGAGAAAGGTGAGTAACTGAAGGTATCGATTCAAACATTAGGTTCCCAAACATTATTTACTTTTAAGCCTAACGATGAAATTTCAGGAACTCAACCTCGACGTCATTGTTTTCTAATAAGCTCCGTATGCAAATCCCATCTCTAAAACGAACCAAATGTTTATGAATTGTTCACTTCTTGGAGGAGTTTAATGACACTAAGAAAATTATTAAAATATATTATCTACTCTAGTATTATACATGTACAGTACACGTATTGCCTTCGTAAATTACGTGGTCTCCGCATACGTACAGCACGAATCGACATGCCAGCGAGTTTTGTTGTTTCTGTAGCTGTCCAAAGTTTCCAGGGGTCACTTCTGGCCCCTCCCTTGTCAGATTTAACTTACAGTATCTCAAGCATTTTACTTCCAAATCTTTGCTGTTCACAATTTTCTCCTGTTGCATTTGTTTTGATCTTGTATAACCTTGCCATCCGGCTCGGCTCACCCCCCCCCCCCTTTGTATGTACTGTACGTATCATCATCCACGGCCATGTCCCTCCGGACAACCTATTCCCACGTCTGCTTCGGTCTCCCCCTACCCCGGATGCTGCCGACCACCTGCATTCTTGGAATGCCCCTAACGAGCTCCTCTTCTCATAACGTGTCCATACCACCTCAGCCTATCCTCCCGCATCTTTTCGGCGATGTCCTCCACCCCCAGGCTCGCTCTAATTAATATACGCATTCCTAATTCTATCCGCTCTCGACACGCCACTCATGTACCGCAGCATTCGTTTCTCGGCTACCTGCATTCTATTTACATGGCTTTTCTTCTTTGCCCAACACTCTGATCCATATAGCTTAGCTGGTCTAACCACTGTCCTGTAAAACTTCCCCTTCAACTTGATTGGGACCCTCCTATCGCACAGGACCCCGCTTGCCTGTTTCCATTTCATCCACCAACCACCCCCCATTGATTCTACGTTTCACATCCGAGTCTATCTCCCCATTTCTTTGAAGTACTGTACATATCATAATATTTATTTTATTTATTTATTGTTACACTCCCAATGGACACAAATTCATACAAATGAGAGTAGCTACACGGAAATGTTGCAATAGTTACACACGGTTTGTCACAAGAAAGTAACCTCAGCCTCTGGTATCACTGGCCAGGGATGCGACGAATGGGTACCTATGGGACATGGGGCAGAGATAGGCCTTGATCAGGCCTTCTAGAGTGCCGTGCCTGAAACTTGCGCGTTCGTCACCGCCGCGGATATAGCTTTTGATTATTTTTTGATACCTTTTGATACCGCAGATTCAAATGCGAGCAGGTTGAATACATTTGTTTTGTGAGCAGGCGAACATTACTTCCCTAACCCTGTATGGCAGGTGATTCCAGGAGGCTAAGGAGTTATACGGCAAACGTTTATTACGGTTGGCTGACAACGAGCTGGTGGTTTTTAAATGTGAATCGCTGCGGGGGCCTATGCCCCGGGGAAGCTTCATCATCCTTTCCATGATATTTCCCGTTTGTTTGAAGTAACTGACAGCTGAGCTCAGTTCGATGAGTCTGTAGTAGACCAGCAAGTACCTGAAAGATAGAAGGCTGTGTCTTATATAGGCAGGGGTAACACTGGAGAAGGGATGGATAGCGAGTACCAGGCGAAGTACCGGGTGTAGCGTGTGAGCTATAGTAGACGAGTAGACTGCACACGCATACGAAATGATTGGCTAGGCTTTGGTTTTAAGTAGAATTAAGCGTCCCACTATCACATGTATTTGGGCGCCAAAAGAAAGTCCGCTGTCGAATGACATCCCAAGCACCATGATCGTAGAGGGCCTGGGAAGGCTGTTTAAATCCGCGGCAAATACACAAAATTCAATTTTATCACTATTCAGTTTCATGTTGACTTTGGAATACCATTCTTGTAACGCAAACACTTTTTCCCGAAGAGAGCCGACAGTGTCTGGAATATTATTGGTTTCACACTGCCAACCAAAGTTGTTGTCATCTGCATACAACCACAGTTGAACTCCCAACAATATGTGGGCACCTGTGGAGGTCGCTACATTGTACAGCAAAGGCCAAATTCCCGATCCTTGCGGGATTCCTCGATCTAACCCGAGCGAGAGGGAACGATTATCCTTCAGCTGGACCACGTGGTCTTTTAGGGAAGATACCAGAACGCTAGACAGATGCGGGTTCAGATTAGCAGCGAAAATGGCACGTAGAAGGGTTTCATGAGGGATGCTATCGTAGGCCTTAGATGCATCTGTTTTACATCAGACGAATGCTTTCGAGAGCGGCGAGTTGCGTTGAACACACCAGTTCTCGTCTGATCACTGAAGTTAAGCAACGCAAGCCCAGTTAGTACTGACATGGGTGGTCGCTCGGGAAAGCTGGGTACTGCTAATACCCAATAATCGTCGCATTAGTGTAGTATCTGTGCAGTCTATGCATTAGAACTATACAGTGGACGGGTCTCTAATGACCTTGTAGTTGACGGGACCTTAAACTCCAACAAACAACAACGAATGCTTTCCTGTTATCAAGCGCTAAGGAAATGATACGGTAGATGTCCATAATGGCCAGCAGGGCGGACCTGCCAGGGGTGGCGCTATGCTGGCGCTGAGGTATAATCTTCTGGAGGGTGATGGAGGCCTTGTCTAAAAGTACGCATTCGAAGGCTTCCAGACTTTTTTCCAATAAGAAGGAAACTGACCCGTAAGTAATAGGTCGAATGTTCAAGCGCCCAAGGTGCTTTAGCACATTCACCTGTGCCGATTCCGGCACATTCAATGGGTGCTCTTTCAGTGCTAAAATACTTAGTACCTCTGGATCCGAGCAGGAAGGCAAGGGGCAACTGCTGGAAATGGCAGGAAAGGTATAGTGTGTTCTCACTCTCAGTAAACAAGGGGTTCTTAGGAAATTCCAGATAGGCATAGCCTTGAGTAAGGGGAAAGGTACTCGGGGTAGTAACTGAGTGGGACACAAGCTTCCACAGGGAAAAAAATGTTGCTTGTTGAGGTACAGTGAAAGCGCTTGGCCTCCTTGATTTGGTTGTTATATAACCGCATTTTAGTACTGGGCACACTCCTGGCCAGGCGGGAGCCGGTCTCTTGGGCCACCTGCCACCAGAGGCTAGCATACCTAAACGCGGCAGTCAGTGATCTGCTCCACCAAGGAATCCACCGTGCAGAAGGGTACTGGAGTGACATCGGGAGGACGCCATAATGGCCTCCGACAGGCTGACACCCTTAAACTAGGTATTTGAACTTGTTTCGGTACCTGGTAATTTTTAAAAAGAATGGTTCTGATCATTGTTTAGTTGCAGGCTAGGGCGTTGGACTGACCTAAGGAAATTGAAGTTACGATTGATCATCACAAACCCGTTTCCCGGCTATTGCAGGGTGCATTGCCCATGTTTGCCCCATTTAGGCACTCGGTGGTTTACAGGATGATATAGTTGCCCAGCCGGTTGGTTGCAACCCCTTAGCTTGTTCATTATCGACTTAACTTTCTGCGGTGGGGCGGTGTTTCCTCCATCGATACCAAGAGAGGGTTCGAACTTTATTCCTAGGAATTGTTCCGCATTTTAATCCATGCAGCCAGGGTTCTGATAAACCCGCATTGGTGGGGCTGAGTTAACGCGCTTGACTAACTGCATCAATGGTTTCAAGTTCTGTGCTAAGAGAGAGTTCGTGCAGAAGCTCGCACCTTCACTCAGGGGTCGCGTCGGTGGAGGAAAGATGCTCCATCGAACAAAATTACTGTCATGTCATAAGACTCCTAATGGGTTAAAAATAGGCACCCGACCCTGTTAGAGACGGGAAAAGGGTTAGTGTTGATGATGTCTATCATCATCATCATCATCGAACCCTCCTCCCGCCAGTGGCAGGGTCGGGTCTGCGGGTTCTTAACCTCCACTCCCGCCTATCCCCCACCAGGTCCCTCGCCACCCCGCATGTCACCATGTCCCTCTGCACCACCTGCTCCCACGTCCGTTTTGGTCTTCCCCTACCTCTGGAGCCCCCAATCACATGCATACCCATAATGGACCTAATGAGCTCCTCCTCCCCTCTCCTCATCGCATGCCCATACCACCTCAACCGCCTCTCCCTCATCTTTTCCACAATGTCCCCCACCCCCAAGCTACCTCTAACGTAATCATTACGTACTCTGTCAGCTCGGGACACCCCTGTCATGTAACGCAGCATTCGCATCTCAGCCACCTGCATTCTCCTTTCATGGTTCTTCCTAACTGCCCAACACTCTGAGCCATATAGCAAAGCAGGCCTAACGACTGTTTTGTAAACTTTACCTTTTAACTTTATGGGGACCCTGCGGTCGCACAGGACACCACTTGCCTGCCTCCACTTCAGCCATCCGGCATTAATCCTATGGGTCACGTCTGAATCTATCTCCCCATTGATCTGGAAAACTGATCCTAAATAACGAAACTCTTGCACCACTGGTATACCCTCACTGCCACAGCGGATCTCACCTCCTTGCCCCTGGCCACTAAAATTGAAAGCTAGGTACTCTGTCTTCTTCATGTTTACTTTAAGACCCCCTCTCTCCATTGCTGTCTTAATGTCCTGTAGGCCCTTTTGTACATTCTCCTTGGACCCCTCAAGCTTCCCTACGTCATCAGCGAATACCAGGCACTGAGGGGCCCATTCTCCTACTCCTGTCAGCAGCTCATCCATTACTAGAGTGAATAGATATGGGCTAAGTGCTGACCCTTGATGCACACCAACCTGGACGTTGAAGCAAGCAGTGTTTCCCCATGCTGTCCTCACCCTAGCAATGGAGCCCTCATACATATCCTGCACTATCCTAATATGGCCTTCATCAACTCCTTTCTTCTTTAAAACACTCCATAGCACCTGTCTAGGGACACTATCATATGCCTTCTCCAAGTCAATGAATACTGCATGGAGGTCCTTCCTTGCTGCTCTATGCTTCTCTATCATCTGTCGTAGAATAAAGATTGGTTCCATGGTGCACCTACCAGGCATAAACCCAAATTGGTTTCCTCGGACCATAGTCTGGACTCTGTGGCGACATTCTATGACTCGCTCCCACAGCTTCATAGAATGGCTCATTAGCTTTTTGCCTCTATAGTTTCCACAGTCCTGGGCATCACCTTTGCCCTTGAACAGTGGAACTATCCAACTCTCACGCCATTCAGCTGGCATCCTGTCACCATTTGCTAACTTATTGAAAAGCTTCCCTAGCCATGTGATTCCTGTAGCCCCCAAGGTGTGCCAAACATCAATGGGGATCCTATCTGGGCCAACCGCTTTGTGACCTTTCATTCTTTGAAGGGCTGTGACTATTTCCTCTGCCCTCACAATGTTCACTGCCTGTGTAGTGATTGGGTTTCTGTCTGTGGTTTCTGCATGGGTGGTAGTATTTAAGAGACCATGGTAGTATTCCTCCCACCTTTTGATTACCTCTGCTGGTTGGAACAGGACCCTACCATCAGTATCCTTGACTGTTATAGCCCTGGTAACATCTTTACTAGTTCTATCCCTGGTCTTGGCCAGTCTAAAAACTGCATTCTCTCCTTCCCTTGTCCCCAACTTTTCATATAAGGCCTCATACTTCTGGTACTTGGCCAAGGCAATGGCCCTCCTGGCATGTTTCTTTGCCTGAACATAGTCTGTCTTTGAGGCCTGATCCCCTATTTCCCTCCACCTATTGAAAGCTACCTTCTTAAGTTTTATGGCAGCTTCCACCTCCTCATTCCACCACCAAGTCTGCCTACCCTGATAAGTTCCTCCTACTATAGCCTTACCTAACAGTGCCTCTCCACAACTCCTAATCTTCCTAGCAACCCTGTCCCACATGGCATTGGCTGACCCATCCCAGTCCCAGTCTACCTTGCTGAGAATCTCCTGCTGGAATTCCTCTGCCTTGGTGGGCAATGTCCACCACCTAATAACTGATTCTCCTTTCCAGGTATGTCTCTTAACTGTCCCCTTCATTAGTAATTCTATCATAAGCAGCTTATGGCCACTTTCCTTCTGAAAGTCCTCACTGGGTAGTGCCCAGCAGTCTTTGATCTCAGCCCTGTGCTGCTTTCTAACCATGAAAAAGTCTATTTGGGACCTCCCCTGTGGTGACTGGAAAGTGATTAGGTGCTTTCCCTGCTTTTTAAACCATGTATTGGCCAATGCAAGGCCATGTGCTCTTGCTGTGTCAAGGACCTTCTGCCCCTCAAGGTTGATAATACCATATCCACATCCCCCATGTACCTCCTCATATCTCTGACCATCATTCCCAACATGTGCATTAAAGTCACCCCCAATAATTAGCCGCTCATTTCCCCTGCCCTGTCTAATTGTGCTGTCAGCTGACTGAACCACATCATCAAAATCCTTCCAAAAAGCTTCTTTAATTGTGTCACCCAGGTCTGCTTGTGGGGCATATGCACTTATGAGGTGGAGCCCTATACCTTTCCAAACTACAGTAACTAACATTAACCTGCTGCTAACTCTCCTAACCCTCATCACTACCTGTGTAGATCAGCTTGTATCCCTCCCCCAGGGCCCTTGACCTATTACCCTTCCACCTAGTCTCCTGGAGGAATGCAATGCTGATCTTCCTATGCTTTAGGGTTTCCACTAATTCCTCAGTTTTCCCTGAGAGGGTCCCAATATTCCATGTCCCTAGTCTTAGCATGGCCCCCCCCCTATTTGGTGGGACAGTACTGACTGGGGTCACCCCAGTCAGACGTCCAGAACCCGCAGTAATAGTGGCAGGGCTACCTGTGGGGGGGTGCCGTCCAACCCCACAGGAGTTACTCATCAAAGATCTTAACATTGCCAAGTGAGTGGAGGTCTCACACTCACTTGACGGATCCCCTCGGACTATGCCAGAGGTATGCAGATCTAGGACTGCATGCCCCCTAGGCAACACAACCAATAATAATAATGAAGATAATAATAATAATAATTCTAATTCTAAAATAACTAATAAAATTTAACACTTAAATGTTAATTAAAGAAAAATTTTTGCTGCAGGTGTTGTTGTGGGCTGCAAACGCAGCGTGCTCGCCGGCAATGCAGACGATGCACGCTGTGAAGCAGCACAACGGGAGCGAGAGAAAATCCCACGAGGTTAGGCTTAACCGCCAAACCTCGCAAAAAGTTCCCCACCCGTTTAAAAAATACAACACCCACAGCCCTACCGTAGATCAGGAACGTTGGGGGTGAGACTGCCTTTAAAAAGGTGGTTTTCACCCTGAAGATTTTGTATATTCTCAAAAATTGCCGAAAAATTCGACAGCCAAGAGGAAAGCAGATGATGATGTCTATAAATTATGAAATTAAATTACGTTGCATGCGGCAAATTGCGCTGGACACACCAGTTCTCCTTTGATCACTGAAGTTAAGCAGTGCAACCCTGACATGGGTGTCCGCTAGGGTAACTGGGTGCGCATAGAGAGGGTTAACTGTAATTATTAATGTTTTGCGTGTTTTCTTTTCCAGGTTTCCACAAGGGATTCTGTTGCTGCCCATTTGTTTATATTTTCCGTTGGGGCTCTTTTTAGCACTACTTAGGTTTTTTATTGGTCTTCACACATTGTTAGTCGCTTGTATTTTACCGAAATCGACTCTAAGAAGGTAAGAGAGGTCATGGAGAGGTTTAACCGAATTTGTGGTGTCTTGAAATTGTTGAATGAAATAATGGAATTGATTTTGACTTTCTTTTGTCCTGAAGCCTTATATTGAGAACTATGTATTTCGTACTTGGTATCGTCATTCGGGAAGGTCCTCAAAAGCACAAGAACCGCTCTGCCAAAGTGGTGGTGACAAACCACGTGACTATGTTGGATCACCTGGCTGTAGACCTAGTATTGCCTTGTACCATGGTGAGTAGGTTGCACACATCTGCCTCTCATTTCGACTTGTCACACCTCTGTAAATGACGTAAGTGGGACATAGGCAAATTGTCAACTTGTGAGGTCACTTGAGGACATCAGAGAAGGGTAACTTACGAGATGCGAATACTGTGGTGTACACGAGTGGGGTGTCGAGAGCTGATAGAATTAGGAATCATCATCATCTTACCCTCCTTCCGCCAGGTCTGCGGGTTCTTTCCTCCACTCCCGCCTATCCCCCACCAAGTTGCTCTCCACCCCGCGCGTCTCCATGTCCCTCTGCACCACCTGCTCCCACGTCCGTTTTGGTCTTTCCCTTCCCTTGGTGCCCCCACCCACATACCGCCCCATAATGGACCTAATAAGTTCCTTCTCCTCTCCTCTTTACATGCCCATGCCACCTCAACCGCTTCTCCCTCATCTTTTCCACTGTCTCCCACCCCAAGCTACCTTTAACGTAAGCATTTGCATCTCGGCCACCTGCATTCTCCGTTCATGGTTCTTCCTAGCTGCCCAAACTCTGAGCCAAACAACCGGGCCCAACAACCGTTCTGTAAGCTTTGCCTTTTAACTTTATTGGGACCCGGCGGTAACACAGGAATCCACTTACCTGCCTCCACTTCAGCCATCCTGCATTAATCCTATGGGTCACGCCGGAATGTATCTCTCCATTGCTCTGGAAAACGGATCCTAAATAACGAAACTTTTTGCACCACTGGTATACCCTCACCTCCACAACGGATTTCACCCCCTTGCACCTGGCTGGCTAGGTACTCTGTCTTCATGTTTTTCTTGTAGGCCCTTTCGTGCATCCTCTTTGGACCCCTCAAGCCTTCCCACATCATCAGAACTTATCAGGCACAGAGGGGCTCATTTCCCCTGCCCTGCCTAATTGTGCTGTCTATTGACTGTACCACCTCATCAAAATCATTCCTAAAATCTATTATTGTGTCACCCAGGCTTATGAGGTGGAACCGTATACCCTGCCAAACTACAGTAACTAACATTAGCCTACTGCTGATTCTCCTAACTGAAGTGGTCCCCAATTGCAATTCGCTACTTAATATAATACCCACCCCATTTCGTCCCTATTCACTACCTGTATAGATCAGCTTGTATCCCTTCCCAAGACCCTTGATCTATTACCCTTCCACTTTGTCTCCTGGAGGAATGCAATCTTGATCTTCCTATGCTTTTAGGGTTGCAACTAACTCCCCAGTTTTCAGTGAGAGGGTTCCCATATTTCCACTTCCCTAGTCTTAGTCTAGACCCCCCTATTTGGTGTGAAGGTACTGACAGGGCCCACCCCAGTCAGACGTCCAGAACCTGCAGCAATAGTGGGAGGGGGGTACCGTCCAACCCCACAGATAGATTTTTTAGGAATGAGTACATTAAACAAAGCATGGGAGTGGAGGACATCGTAGAAAAGATGAGAGAAAATGAATTGAGACTGTGTGGGCATGTGATGAGAGGAGGAGTAGAGGAACTCGTCAGGTTCATTTCGAGGATGCAGGTTATTGGAGTTACTGTTCCATCTAAGCATTGCGCGCGCACGCATTTAGCTGCCGACAGATTGAAGCTATAAATCATCATACCGTTATCCGGCCTGAGGCAGGCTCGGGTCTGCTGGTTCTAGCCCTCTACCTTTGCCTATCTTCCACCAGGTCCCTGGTCACCCCTCACACCAACCATCAGAGATTAGCCGCTTCTCTTGGTGAGAATGCTATCTGGGGGCACCCCAACCAGGTGCAAGACCCGCAGGGATATTTCACGGATTGTCTGTGGGGGAATGCCGGCGTATCCCACAAAAGACACTGGCTGCATAGATATATGGAACACTTTACGAAAACGTGTGGGGACGGCTTTTTTTGCGTTGTACACCAGTTGTCGTCTGATCAATGAAGTTTGGCATCGTGACCCCAGCTAGTACTAGCATGGGTGAACGCTTGGAAACACTGGGTACTACTAATTCCCAAAATTCGTCGCATTATCATAGTATCTGGGCAGTCTCTCGTTAGAACTATGTAGTGGACGGGGCCCTAATGAAGGACCTTGATAGTTGAAGGATCCTAAAACACCAACTAAACAAAAAAACACGAATGCCAAGGTTTTACTGTAGAAACCTCATTTTCCAACTTGTAGGGTTCTTACTGAATATTGCTTGTGTGAGAAATTTCCAGTAATTCACGAAATTCAATAAATGATCCGTTGACACACTGTGTTCCACCACCTGCACTAAGTTTCGGTATAATTCAAAGGATGAATAATATTGCCAATAATGCAAATGGTTGAAATTCAAGGTCTAAAGGTAGGAAATTCTGCACAGAGTATTAACTTTTGGGATGAGTCAAATGTTACACCGCCTGGTGCTTAGACGGGTGGAGTTTGATTCCTCAGTGGTGTTGTCACACAAGAGATTGGCGAAGTCCTTTGGTCCACTTATGCGAACTTCTGTAATGTGTTGGATACACTAGTTCTCGTCAGAACGCTGAAGTGACTGAACGCAACCCCAGTAGTACTAAGGTACCAATGACCGCTTGGGAACACTGGGTAACACTACTGGGAACACTTGTTGTGTAGAGGTTCCATGGTTGCAGGTTTAGAGCAAGCTTTCTTGGCTGGGTTCCAGATGCCTGGCTGGGGTGCCCCCGTCGACAGCTTGTTTAGTGGATCCGCAGACCTGACCCTGCGACAGGCGCTATAAGGGTATGATAATGATGATTCCGAGTAGAATTGGCTAAAATGCTGGATAGAAACTTCACTGTGAATTAAAATTACCAAAACCCGAAATGCACCTAACAGTTAGGAACAAGAAAATTTCAGTGAAAAGTTGCAAAACTGCCCCTCTGATAATCTGAAGTGTCCACACTAGTTGAAGACTTTAGTCCTTAAACGTGGCGCTTATTTCCATTGTGACTGCTTAGTTTGATTATTCATCAGCATTTCCTTATCAGCCTGTAGCATTGTCCGGTCGGCGGGTTCTGGCCCTTCATCCCCACGTATTTCTCACTAGGTCCCCATTCACTTCCTACACACTATCATTTCAGGGATCCCACATTTCACGTCCCTCTTAGTTCGACTGGGGTTCTATTTATTTTGGCCCTACTGCTCCCTTCCTGACATGACCTTAAGCCTTAGTTGAGACCAAGCAGCCATACATGTCGTTTTCTTTTTTTGAAATTCTAACCTGTTATTCTTTCATCATTTGCAGCCTAGCGTCTGGGACGTGCCCAAGGTTCTAGCTTGGGGTTTAGGATTTCAAGATATTGGAATCAAGCAAGGTCGCGAAATTTTGATCCAGAACGTAAAGAAACATTGTGAAGGTACCGGTAATATTTTCTTCCTTCAAGAATCTGATACCCAAAAAAATTATTAAAGTTTATGAGTAACATGGGGGTATCATTTTTCAGATTCAGATGTTCCCCTCTTGGTGCATCCAGAAGGAGCGACGACAAATGGCAGAGTAGGCCTTCTGAAGTTCTGCACGTGGCCATTCTCCATTGGCGAACCTGTTTCACCGGTATGCTGCATTTGAGTGAGTCAGAATATACCTGGGCCATTCCTGAAATGATTATTCATTTGATTATTGATTCTATTTGACTCTTTGTAGGTGATTTTGAATGTCACACGCCCTCACCCCTTTAACATTTCCACAGTAAGTCATTTGTTGAGTTACCGAAAAGTTGACTTTGGACAAATTTGACGTTGTGTGTCTTCAGAAATATTCAGCATGCAGTGTGTTTGTGTGTGGTCGCACTAAGTGCTGTAGGCTCAGCGAGTTACGTGTTTGCACCCTGGAGTACAAACCTCTTGTACTGTTACCCACCAATGAAGCAATTCTGGACATGGGTTAAATTTGACAAGGAACTGCCCTGAAAATGTTCTTGGGACAAAGTTGTCAGAAAAAGTACTGATAAGTACAGTAGAACTCCAATTTTCCGAACTCCGACTATCCGAATCGCTGATTATCCGAATTGATTTCAGAATTTCAGAAAAAAAAATTAAGAGGGAACGTACGGCGATTTGCAAAATAATGCGCGATTTGGCTGCCCGAAAACGGATACTGACAGTCAAACGGCTTACTTTGACCAAGATGTTCAGCAAGCAATGACTTTCATTTGCAATATGGTACACGTACATGCTGTACTAATGTACAGCCCTTATAAGTATGCTTAATATGTAAAGGTGTTGTCTTTTCATTTAATTAATTAAAAGCTCTTTTCATTTAAAAATAGTTTTTTCTCCCTTTTTCAACATACAAACAGTGATAAATTAAATTAGACCCTTTTTTCGGAAAAAATCCGATTATCCGAATGGGGTCCGGTCCCGATTGATTCGGATAATTGGAGTTCCTACTGTTCACTGGGAATTTATTCAATTTGGCCCTCACTTTCTGATATTTAGGTGCAATTCACCTTAGCCCTTTCTGTTTCACTATCATAATCAGCATCCCCTTAGCACTGTGGCAGGGTCGGGTCTGCGTCTAGCGCATCTCCCACCAGGTCTCCATGCACCATCGAGAATCAATTATCACTTCGTGCTATCTAATTCCCCTATCTTTCCTGTTAGGGCTTCCGCGTTCCACATCGTCCCAAATGTAAGGTTTGCCTGCCGTATTGGTGAGGACCTCAGGACTGTTTGTCGTTAGGAGGACTCTGGCCTACGCAACTGAAGGCATATTATGCATGATGATGACGACGGGAAGGGGAGCGGCTTATTGCGTTGGACACGCCAGTTCTGGTCTGATCACAGAAGTTAAGCAATGCGACCCCAGCTAGTACTGACATGGGTGGTTGCTTGGGTAAACCGAGTACCGCTAATATCCAAAAAAATCGGCGCATTAGTGGAGTGTCTGTGCAGGGGTTCTAATGACCTTGTAGTTGAAGGGCCCTAAAACGCCAACGAAACAAAAAGATGAAGTGTGCCAATAAAAGAATTTGTCACATTTGGTATACAAAGAATACAAAACTGCACAGCCTGTGGTCCAGAATAGGATCTTTGCTTGTCAAAAACACAAAAAATGTAAAGTTTGTCCGAAGTAATGGCACTGTACGGTAACTTCTTACTTTTCTTTCAAATTCAACTTGATACACTTGTGTGATGGCCGCATTTTGGTTTAGTCGGTTATAGGTAGCAGATGGTGGTTGGACCTTTTTTGGTTCCTCTTTTGTCCGTGTACAACTTTTACAATTAGGTAAGAAATCAAATTCATGCTTTGTTTTCAGTCAATCATTTGAAATCTGCTTTTTGATAAGTGTAAACCCCCTCGGTGGCGCGGAAGGTAGCGTGCTTGATTACTACGTCAGTTGTTCCACGTTGACACTGAATCCAGGTGTGTTGGCGTCTTTCGGGTGAGAGAGAGGGAGCGGCGTAAACCTCGCTTGGGAAAAGTGGATACCGCTATTACCCAAAAATCGTCTCATAAGTGTAGCGTTTCATGGATCAAACTATGCAATGGACGGGGCTCTAATAACCTTGTAGTTGAAGGTCCCTAAAACACCAGCGAAACCAAGTTGCGTTGGACATACCAGTTATCGTGAGATCACTGAAGTTAAGCAACGCAAATCCACGTTAATACCAACATGGGTGTTGGTAGGGAATGTTGGGTGCTGCAAATTTCCCATCTCCTACATCCTTTACACCTACCTCCTCACCCGCGAGCAGCCTCCTTTGTATTGACAGCCGACTGTGTAAACATGTTATGTCCTGAAGAGACAGAAATGGCATCTAATCTACCATAGGCGGAAAGGATTGGCACGTAAAAGAACACCTACCACCCGGGATAATATAAGAGTGTAGTTCAGCGAAATTTCTAGTCGCCACGTCCCGTGACACCCCTGGATCAAAAGTGCGCTAGCGAATCAGGAGCGTTGGACACACCAGTTCTCATCTGATCACTGAAGTTAAGCAACGCATCCCCAGATAGTAGTGGCATAGGTGACAGGTTGGGAACACTGGGTACTACTGATACCCAAATCGTCGTAACAGCGCAGTGTCTGTGCAGTCTCTGCTTTAGAACTATGCAGTGGATGGGGCTATAATGACCATTGCAGTTGAATTGCCCTAAAATATCAACAAAAACAAATGCATTAAAGTAGGCCTAAGATAGATAAGCGTAGGGGTTTGCAGGTAGTTGGCCAAAAACGGGCACGCCATCCTCCCCCAGACGGAAGAGGATTAGGAATGATGATAAAACATTTTTTCCGTTGTTACCTTTCAGGTATCTGCCCGAAATGCGACTTGAAGGAAGTAAGTTGGAAGAAGAGTTCACAAAAGACGTTCAGGATACGATGGCAACTGCCTTGGGCTTGGAAGCGACGAATTTCACTTGTGCCGACAAAATGGAGTACCTGAAGAGAGCCTTGTTCCAATCTACGTTTCAAGGTGAATATTTCACCCAAAACGTTTACACTGCGCGCAACTGTTTCATTAAAAAAGGACTGGCGCAGTGTAAACGGGGACTCACCCCGAAAATTGCTGCGCGAGGCAGCCTCGTGGTGAGCCACCGTGGTTTTTGGAGGCGCATCGAAGGGTTTCGCCACACCCACTTCGTGTAGTGTTACTATAGATACGTTTTGCAAGCTTGCTTCGCGCAATGTTTCGCTCAATGTAAACAGGGAGGGCGAGACGGGCGAGATTGCTGCAAGCCTGCCGAAACAGTTGCGGCGAGTATGTTGCGCGCAGTGTAAGCCCAGCTTTCCACAGGCTTGCGGCAATCTCGCCCTCCCTGTTTGCATTGAGCGAAATATTGTGCGAAGCAAGCATGCAAAACGTATCTAGAGTACCAGTACATGAAGTGGGAGTGGCGAAACCCTTTGATGCGTGTCCAAAAACCGACAGTTCGGTGGCTCACCACGAGGCTGCCTCGCGCAGCAAATTTCGGGGCGAGTCCCCGTTTACAATGCGCGAGTCTTTTTTAATGAAACAATTGCGCGAGTATGTTGCGTGCAGTGTAAACCCAGCTTTAGAATTGCCCGCATAGATAGCATGCTTGATTACTGCATCAGTGGTTCTAGGTTCGATGTTGGATCTAGGTGGATTGGCTTCATTCGGACGAGAGAGTAGTCCTGAATGCACCCTCTGCCTGATGGAAAGTGCAACCGTCGCCCCGTGTGGTGTAGGATGTCATTTGAACGTAAAAGAACGCAAAGGGTCAATGAGGTGAATTTCCAGGTTTGGGGAGTTGGCTCCCCCTGCCGTCGGGGGATTACCCCGGACTTACGAAATAAGGCCCCGGGCACGTACGAAGTGGGGGGGCGGTCGTCCACCGTCCTGGGTAAGGCATAGCATAGTGTATCTTATTACAAATTGTATTCTACAGAAGTTAAAATTCCCTTAGTTGGAGGCCCCGGGCGGCTCTACGTACTGCCCGCCCCAAGGCCGGTCCTGGGAATTGGTCCCAGACCTTGTTATAAGGGAAAGATTGGGCAGTTACGATTTCCTTGTGGGCTCCAATCGGATGCTAGACGCTAGGTTGGGAAGGGGATAATTGAATAATTGATAGGAGTTACCGTCGTCGTGTACCCGACCCGGGGGAGCGGCAAATTGCGTTGGACGCACCAGTTGTCTGATCACTGAAGATAAGCAACGCAGCCCTAGCTGGTAATGACATGGGTGTCCGCCTAATAAAACTGGGTACCGCTCATACCCCCAAAATCGTCGCATTAGTGTAGCGTCTGTGCAGTCTCTGCATTAGAACTACGCAGTGGACGGGGCTCTAATGACCTTGTAGTTTAAGGGCCGTAACACACCAACAAACGAACAAAACCCGGCCAGGCTGCAGGTGGAAAAAGGATTAGATGAAAATAACGATTGCGAATAGCAAATTGACAAACCACTGGTGGACCTTGAAGGGTAATGATGCTAAGTGCAAGGTTTGGGTCTACACTTGCGTTCAAGTGGGGTTCGATTAGAAAAGTTTGAGGAACAAAGCCTTATGAAGATCGAATTATTTCCAGGCTATCACTCCCCACCTGATGACGTCTCCCCACTTACAAGAATGGCTTATCAAGTGAAGGAGGTGCTTCCTCATGTTCCGTTAGATGCCATCAAGCAGGATCTAAGTAAAACGTTGTTTTGCAACGGTGGGCCCGCTGTCTCGATTTTTTTGGGCTAATTTCATGCAGTATGCATTTTGCAGTTCGGACTAGCAATGTGAGTTTGACAATAAGCAACATTTTGGAAGGTGTGGTCGATTATGTTCCTGAAGCCGATTCGGCGACACAATCCGTGGTGCCATCTTCTACCTCTTTGTCGACAAATTCAACGAGTAAATCTACAGAGTCGTCATTGCCAGAAAATGGAGACAAGAACTGCAAGGCGTCCGCATCTGTAAGTTTTTAATAATTGCTTTAGGGCAAAAGGGTCATTGGGGTGTGGCAAATATAGGGTGACCATTTTTTTCCGCGGGCGTATAAGTATGAATAATTCGCACAGATGATTAGTTGTACAGTAAAACCTCTCTAAAACGGAACCTGATCGTTCCCGTATTCTTTTCCGTTTTCACAGGTTTCCGTTTTACAAAGGGTTGTGTTTTAATAAACCAAAGTACAAAAAATATGATCACCTTTTATTAGGATGATGATATTCAAAATAAAAGTCCATAAACTAAAAAGTTACTTTGCTGCCACACAGGGACTGATCCAGAGGCAGACCGGGGGGGAGCACTTCAAACAATTGCACCTCAAATATTTTTAAATATTCAGAATCCCTTAGTATAAATCTAGCTAGCACTTACAATAGGTTCTCCACTGCCTCTTAGACAATGTCCTATGTTCAGTGGTTTAGCCAACTGCAAATTGGACTGGCAGAATAGAAACTGCAATAGCAAATGCAAAAAAATGCCTGATCAGTTGAAAAGTTGAATCATTCATCAGTTGACGGATGCGCCCCGGTGAGGCTTTGAGAGGGGAGCAATGGCTGCGTTGCTCTCCCCCCCCCTTCCGGATCCGCCCCTGCCCCCACATGTCTTTTAAAGTACATTGTCGTTGCTTCACTATTCGGTAGCTCTGTGTGTATATGGCCGTAATGATCCCTAGAACTTCGGTGCATGTACAGTCACAGTCAAAATTATTGCCTGCATTGTAGTGTTATGCATAAAATCATCCGTCTTGGTCAGGTTATTTATACAAACAGTTCCCAAAACTTATTCCGTTTCCGCGTTAGGTAGTTTTCCGGTTTAGGATAGTATTTTAATTGGGAAATCATTCCGTTCCGAAATTTATTTTCCGTTTGGCCAGGTTTCCGGTTTAGGCAGGTTTTACTGTATTTAGCCGATATGTCACTTCCCAGACATAAAAGGTAAGTTGCAAAGTGCAGCCAATTTGCGTTGGACACACAAGTTCTCGTCAGATCACTGGAGTTAAGCAATGCAAGCCCACGTTAGTACCAAAATGGGTGGTTGATAAAGAACATTAGGTGCTGCAAATTTCCCCTCTCCTATATCCTCTACACCAGCGATTCTCAACCACTGTGCCATGAGATTCAAGAAATGTGCCACCGCTGCGAATACTCATACATCAGTGACTTCAGACAAATAGTTGAATCGGTTCTGCCTTCCTAGGAGGGCCCGGTGAACCAATGGGCATGCATATTACTGCTCTTACTACTGGCTAACAAAGCATAGGGCTAGGTTACAAGCAGCAGGATCGGGTACCACGTGAAATTTTGCTTCCTCTACCCGTTCTATAATAGAGAGGGTTCTTTCACGTGGAGATGTCAACGTACGCGACACGGAATCTCGGTTTTACTTCTCATCCGAAAGAAGGCGCACTCGGGGCTTCTCTCTCGCCCGAAAAAGTCGATCCACCTCGGTCCAGTATCGAACCAAAATCTACTGACGCAGTTACCAAGCGTGCTACCCACTGCGCCACCGAGGCGAGTTTTTGCATAGGTTCGGTTGGCGTTTGTGTGCCCCGAAATGTGTCGTTGTTAGTGTGGGGCCAAATTTTTTAATTATTAAAATTGTACCGTGACTAAAAAAGTTGAGAATCGCTGCTCTACACCTACGTCCTCATCTCACCTCCTAAGGGTTCAGCCTGTTATGGTTACTTGACTTAGTCCCCAACCCGTCAGTATAACGTAACCCATAAAAATATGGTTCAAATGGCATATTATATGATCAATGCCGCCAATGAAAGGCTCCGAAAATAATATCATCCATATACAGTCGAACCTCGCTATAACACACCCTGGTTATAACACTTTTTGGCTTATAACACACACGAGGGAAAGTCCCAGCCAGCGCTAATGCATAAGTATATAGAAATTGATTGGCTATAACACACTCGGATATTGCATATAACGCACAACTGGCTTGGTCCCTACAGCACTTTCAACGTGTGAGAGACCTCGGATATAAAAATCAGCTGTAACATGAAACTAGATGGCATACCCCACAGCTTAAGTAAGACTATATGGTGCAAGACTTTTCCTATCTAGGATCAGTTTTCCAGAGCAATGGGGAAATCGACTCTGACGTGGCCGGTAGAGTTAATGCAGGATGGCTGAAGTGGAGACAGGCAAGTGGGGCAAATTTTACAGAACTCTCATTAGGCCCGCTATGCTATATAGCTCAGTGTTGGGCCGTGAGGAAGACCCATGAAAGGCAAATGCAAGTGGCTGATACAAAAGCTACGCTACATATGTGGGGTGTCATGATCTGACAGAATTAAAAACGACTACGTTAGTGGTAGCTTGGGGTGTGGCAGATATTGCGGAAAGGATGAGAGAAGCGTTTGAGGTGGTATGGGCATGTGATGAGGAGGGAAGAGGGGGAGCTTATTAGGTCTATTGTTGGAATGCAGGTAGTTGGGGGCACCAGAGGTATAGGAAGACCACAACGGACGTGAGCGCAGGTGGTGCAAAGGGATATGGCGGCATGTGGGGTGGAAGGGGACTTGGTGAGGGATAGGCGGGAGTGGAGGATTAGAACCCACAGACCGGAACCTGCCTCAGGCGGGAGAAGGGTGAGATGATGATGATGATAAAAAGATAAAATTCTCAGAAGTGTGGAATCTGGCAAAATTGCAGCTGACTGCAAGTGTGTGCGTCTTGAAGTATAATTATACAAGTCTACATCAACTTGTCTAGGTTGAATTTATCTTGATCTTGAAATTAGCATATTTTTGTTCAGTCAACATAACTTTGGCATCATTTAGCATTGTTTCTGTTATAACACACACTCGGTTATAAGACACAGACACGAGCAGTCCCGAAGGTGTGTGTTATATCCGAGTTTTACTGTATGCAAGTACTCATCACCCTCTCGCCCTTATCCCGCCTGTGGCAGGGTCGGGTCTGCGAGGTCTTCACCTACTCCTGGTGCCATTAATCGCCTGCAGTACCATAATGGAGAGAATAACTTCCTCCTCATCACATGTCTATACCACCTATGTCGGCTCATGACACCGCACTGAGGTAGCGCAGCATTCGCATTTTAGCCCCTTGCATTCTTCTTTCATGGTTCATCATGACTGTCCAACACTCTGAGCCATACAGCATAGCTAACTTAACGATAGTTCTGTAAACTTTGCATTTCAATTTATTGGGACCCGTTGGACGCACAGGGCTCCACTTGCCTGTCTCCACTTTAGACATTTGTACGAGGAAATACTATAGAGCCGAAATTTATTTCGACAAATCACTAAACGGATTGTTAATTCCGGGACATCATCATCATCATACCCTCAACCCGCCTGTGGCAGGGTCGGATCTGTGGGTTCTAGCCCTCCACTCCCGTCTATTTCCCACCAGGTTCCTGTCCACCCCACACGATGCCATGTCCCTACGGACAACTTGTTCCCACGTCTGCTTTGGCCTCCCCCTACCCCGGGTGCTACCAACGACCTGCATTCCTGAGATGCATCTCATGAGCTCCTCTTCCCCTCTTCTCATGACGTGACCATACCACTTCAGCCTATTCTCCCTCATTTTTTCGGCTATGTCCACCACCCCCAGGCTACCTCTAATATATGCATTCCTAATTCCATCGGCTCTTGACACGCCACTCATATACCACTGCATACGCATCTCGGCTACTTGCATTCTACTAACATCGCTCTTCCTCACTGCCCAGCACTCAGATCCATAGAGCATAGCTGGCCTAACCACTGTCCTGTAGAACTTCCCTTTCAACTTCATTGGGACTCTCCTATCGCACAGGACTCCACTTGCCTGTCTCCATTTCAGCCACCCCCCGTTGATTCTATGGGTCACATCTGAGTATCTCCCCATTGTGCTGAAACGTTGATCCTAAGTACTTTACCTCTTGCACCTTTTTCACCAATTGTTGATTCCGGGATGCAGAGCAGAAATCCAGGACTGTCCCCGAAAATCCGGAACGAATGGTCACCCTAGGCAAAAATGAACAGAGAAAATCAGTCAACCTTGGTAATTACAATGGTATAAACGTCACCGTTGGGAATAGTCCTGAAAGGGTTTTTCTGGTCATCTGATGAAGGCAATTGTCTTCCTGAAAGTTTTCTTGACTGGTTGGATATGGCACAGAATTTAAAGTAATTTGGTGTATTTCTGGCACGTTTGCGTTGCTCCAATATTTGGTAGTAGTGTCTATACTCAGGATCGGCCAATGAAAAAATGGTAACGCCACCCCAGTTAGTACTAGCATGGGTCACCTCCTGGGAACACTCTGTACTGCTAATACCCGAAAGCCGTCGCATTAGTGTAGTATCTGTGCAGACTCTGAATTAGAACTACGCAGAGGACCGGGCTCTAATGACCATTGTAATTGGAGGACCCGAAAACACCAACAAAAAATGAAAAGAGGGGCCTGATGCAAAGCTTTAATGCGGGAGACTTTATGCAAACGAAGAAATCTATGAATACCCGACTACTGGCCCTTGTGTAGGGCACGACTTGCAACTCCCCCGCCCCCTCTCTCCCGGGGCCGGCTCTGTCTATACCGGTATTTTCAATCAACTACAAAGATTTTGGATTCCAATACTCGTCAGTTTTGTGCGGCAGTGATTGCTACCCAGATAATAAAAGTCTAAAAATTTTGATCGGTCGCAATGCAACGATCGCACCTAGGGGCGTCGAGTGACGTAGCGGGACTGTTTTTTGGGATATATTCCTTTTATTTATACAAAATATGGAACTTGGCGAGGATGTCTTGGCTCTTGTGGATCCCGGCCCCGAGAAAATTTTTCATCATCTTGCCTGTTGTCCCCATCATCATAACCTTATCCCGCCTGTGGCGGCGTCGGGTCCACTGAACATGCTCTGACAGGGGTCGCCCCAACCAGGCGTCTGGAACCCGCAGGAATATTGGCTGAGTTCTTACCTCTTGTCTTCATCAGCCCTAATTTAGTCACACCTGTAAAATCTCTTTTCTAATCATACGTCATCTTTCTTGAGCATTTCGTCATGCCAATCCAGTCAGTTCTCAAAGTCCTAATTGGCCAACCATTGAAATATTCGACGTTATGACCTTTTCAAAAATACTGAAAACAATTGCAGTTTGACGAATTAGGGCGCTTTCCTCATATTTTATGACTTGCCGTCCTGTGGCTACTCCAGTGGGCCTCATGAGTTGACTTTGCATGTGTATGTTTTTTGAGTATGTTACGCAAAATGGGTTGGGGAGTCGGCCATGCAACCATAACGGGCCGCATCTTTTGGAGGCTACTCGCGGGTGAGAGGTAGGATTGGGGAATGTAGCGGAGGGGGAAACTAGCAGCACCCAATGTTCAACCAAACACCCGTGTCGGTAGTAACTTGGGTTGTGTTGCTTAACTTCAGTGATCTGATGAGAACTGGTGTATCCAATGCAACTCAGCCACTCAATGACAAAGGTTGACATCAAAGGACGGATGACGTCTATCTTGCTGTTTGTGTGTGTTGTTGTTTGTTGGCGTTTTAGGGCTCTTCAACTACAAGGTAACTAGAGCCTCGTCCACTGTGCAGTTGTGATGCAGAGACTGCACAAACACTACACTAATGGGACAATTTTTGGATACTAGCGGTACCTAGTTTTCCCAAGCAGCCACCCATGTCAGTACTAACGGGTCGCATTGCTTAACTTCAGTGATCAGATGAGAACTGGTGTGTCCAACGCAATTTGACGCTCCCCTCTTTGTCTGTGGTAGATGGGCCCCCGGCCGAGGTGCACCGATATTGATACTGTGACCTGGTCCATGGGACCGTCATGAACACCATACCATGCCGAGAAGTGTGGGCTCCTTGAACGCGACTTGTCAGGCTATTCAAGGGTTCCCAAACGTTTACGATTGACGGCGTCTTTATAGAATGCTAACTTGCTCAAGGCACCTTGATGCCCCCCCCCCCCCCCCGTACTGTATTTTAAACGTTTAGCTGCACCTCTGTGAAGAAGTCGCGTCTCCTCATGGCGTCATAGCGCACACTTTGAGAGTCCCACACTCTAAGTAGAGGGCATACTGCGGTGAACCTGGATCACGCCTTGATTCAAACTAAGGCCTGTTTCATACCAAATGAATCCGAATCAATCAGACTCAATGCATTCAAGGTGAATCTGGAAATCTCCTTGCTTTCACACCAACTCAATCTGAGTCAAACCAAGTGTTGAGGCCTTAGGCTTCAGCCTAATTAGCCTATTGGTAAATCCGGCACTGTCGGTAGTACTGGCATGGGGAAGCTCCTGGGAAAACTGAGTATTACTAATACCCGAATCGTCGTAAAAGGGTAGTGTCTCTACGGACTCATGGGAGCGGCATATTGTGGTGGACACACCAGGTCTCGTCTGATCATTGAAGAACAACCACGTCATCCCTGCTAGTACCAGCTGGGTGACCGCTTGGGAACATTGGGTACTGCTAATTCCCCAAAAAATTCGTCGCATTAGTTTAGTATCTATGCAGTCTCTGAATTAGAACTACGCTGTGGACGGTACTCTAATGACCGTTTTAGTTTAAGGGCCCTAAAGCACCGACAGAACAGAAGGAACTAGTGTCCAGGGGATGGTAGTAGCTTTTCTGTAGTTGGTAGTTCAGCAATGGAAGGGAGAGTCCGTCATGAAGCCCTTAGACGCTTTTCACCTACCTCCAAAGAATAGGTTGACAACATTTTTCCTGTTTACATATTTGCCTGCTCTTAAATTACCTTTAAGCCTTGTTTTTGATATGCTGAAGATGCTTTTTTTATTTAAAGTTGGCTTTTCACCTTTTTTTTCCGTAGTTTTATGCCACTTTGAACACGGCTGCTCCTACTTTTGGCAAATCAGCATCGGAAAGAATGACTTCGTTTCAGGAAAGGAAGGCTCGTCTCCTGGAAACTGCTCGTATTCGTTATATGGCGAATCATGGTCTGTCCTGAAGTGAATTTTGGTGTAGAGGGAGAAGCAAGTGATGAGTAGTTGGCCTAATATCATTTTAAAACTCCCATGGCTGTGATGACGTTTTTAATTCAGTTAAAGGTTTTCAGAAAATTGGAGACCTTTGAGAAGGACTATTTTAAGGAGAAGATATTTTGGACGATTACAAAAACGTGGCTTGTCTTATATGCAATAACTCTTGGTGAAATAACGGTTCTGAAAATGTGTAACCTTCCAGAAAAAAAAATGCCATTAGTACAGCTGAATGATCTATCCAAATTACTTCCATGATATCACTACTAAATACAGGTGATTTATTTTTCTGATATTTGTGGTTGTGATTTGATTTCTTTTTTTTTTCTCCAAAAAAATAATGCTCCTTTTAGACAAGTGAGCCAAGTCGAAACTTTACCAAAAAAAGAGAAACTCCCAAAATTCTCGCAAACTGAAATTTTTCCTTGGTGGAAACCCTTGCCGTAATGGGTAGCGTGCTCTGTAACTGCGGCAGTGGTTCTAGGTTCGATGCTGGACATCCTTCTGTCTTGCTCCCATGCAGTGCGGACGATGTCGCCACCCTACGGAAAAGAAACCCCTTGCTACATGGAGGAAAATATAGGTGTAGTACAACAGAATTTTCAGGTGAAGAGCTCGCCTACCCGGACGTCGGGGGAGTGCCGCAAAAACAGTAGGCCGACGATAAATATACGTTTACAACATTAGGTTGGAAGCCGGCTGCCCAAAAAAGCACCTATGAAAAAGGGACATCTGTGTTTGACCACATTTGGTCTAGTGCAATGTCCTGCAAAGGTCATCATTATCATCATCATACGGTTATCCCACCCTTGGTAAGATCGGGTCTGCGGATTCTAGGCCCGTCCACCGTCCTAAGGCCCCGTCCACTCCGCACACTGCCATATCCTTGCGGACAACCTGCTCCCACGTCTGCTTCGGTCTCCTAATGCCCCGGGTGCATCAAAAAAGTGAGTATTCTAAGTCCAGTTATGTCCAACAATAATGATATTAAAACCCTAGAAATTCTTCAGAATCGTCATCTGAAATAACTGGGAACTGGCACACACTAACATAAATTTTGAAACTTGGGATGCGTATTATGCACTGGTGCGCATTTACTCGAGATAATACAGTATTCCTGTTGGTGGTTTTCATGGGGGCCCCAGCATACTGCTTTACCCAGGGAAGCATAATGCTGTTAAGGTGGCACTGGAACCCAGTGTTCCAAAGCGATCACACCGTGATTGTACAACCTGGGGTTGCGTTGCTTAACTTCAGTGATCAGATGATACTGCGGTGAACTGGTTGACGTCTTTCGGGAAAGGCCCCGAGTACGCCTTCCGTCGGGTGAGAACTAAAACCCAGGTCGCGTGTGGTGTACGATGGCATAACACGTAAAAGAACCCTCTCTACTATGCCAACGGATAGATGAGGCAAAGTTCCCAGTTGCAGGAGCTCGGTACGAACATTACTCTGACGATAACCAAGCATGGGAATTGCAGCTTTGGTTGGCAGCCGGCTGCAAAAAACACCCACTGATGTATCAGCCTTGTATCTATTCAGAGAGGCAAGATGGGTATCCTACTGTTGTCTGTTGGTACACCAGTCGCCCTCTGCCGCGTTACAAGTTGCTACGAAGTGGCAGCCATAAGCCACCCTATATTAGAGAATTTTCTTGTCTTTGAAAAGTGCATCCGCCAAGTTTGATTGTTGTGGTGAACCAAGGTGTAAGTCATTGCTGTTTATTTAAGTGTTTTGGTGAATTTGCGATCACCTACATTTTAAAAACGGGGGTTCAAATATTACAGTATAACGAAACAAAATTATTTCTTAAATTTGAAAGTTCTTCAGTTGAAACAAAGATCCTTGTAGGATGTCAGTAGGTACCAAAGAGTTACTCGACAATTTGTGGTTGTTCTTACAACTGTCATTCGATCCGCTCTTTCGAAATTGGCTTTAACCAGTTCGAAGTACTTGCCGTCACTGAAAAGGTAATAAATCTGTTATTTGGCAGTACATTCATGTTGCAGGAAAGAATCACAAAAGACTAACGCCTCATTCCTTTGGTCAACAACCCCCTCAATCTCTAGCCCCCCTGTGCAAGGGCCAAGCTATTCCCTGTAAGGAAAGTGGCAAGATATCTGGGGCATTTCAATTCTAACAAAAATTAAGCTAAACCCCAAAATCATGCTATGCAAACACTACAAAGAAAGTTACATAAGTTGGTAGATGGGGTGTTGTGAGCGCCCCAAAGCTAATAAAACCCTTACCTTATCAAAATAAATAGGCAATTCGACACCGTTTGTTTTGGATGTTGTAGTGAGCTAAATGAAACGAAGCTACTAAGAGTTTCACTGATCTAATATAAATGAAACTGATTTTTTTCTTATCTTTTCTGAGTTGGGGTGTTATGAACACCCCAACCTAAGTACTTAAAGGTTAATGGGTTGCGCATGGTAAGTCGCTTTCTCTAGCAAAAATAATTTCCACTTTTGTGTCTAAAAGCGGTCCAAAATTGTGGTAACTATAGAGGTATTTGGGTAATGAGCCATTCCATGGAGCTCTGGGAGAGAGTAATAGTACATTGCCGTACTTTGTTTTTAACTTTTTAACAATTTTCACAATTTTTCACAGCAACTCAGAACGCATTACGCAATATAACAGAAATTTATAGGAAATTGTGTTCCCCACAACGAACCCCCCTGCATAACGAACGTGCCGATGGAACGAATTGTGTTCGTTAAGGGGGTTACCACTGTAGCTGAGAAGTTAATTTTGGCACATAAGGGGTGTCGAGCTGACAGAGGTAGCCTGGTGGTGGGAGACATTGCAATAAAAGTGATGGAGATTAGATTGAAGTGGTGGTTTTGCAGGATGGCTACCATTTTGTGGAGCAGTGGATGGAAGCAAATGCCCTATCAATAAATCAATTGAAAACTTATCAGATTTCATTTTCATGGAAACGTAAGCAGTTTAGTCACCAATACTGTTTTTTAAATGGGTCTCCAATCAACCAGTCTCACTTAATAAAAGATCTAGGTGTTTACTTGGATCGCAAGTTAACTTTTCAACCACATATGGAATACCTCTATCATGCTATGAAACGGGGGTTAGCAGCTATTAAGGGATTTGGGGATATATATAAATACCCTGTATTGGTAAATCACTTGTTTAGAATAGCAATACGTCCGAAACTTTTATACTGCCTAAACATCTGGAGTTCTTGCAGCCAATCACGGTTGAATAGCATACAGACTTTCCATGACCGCTTCACTTCATTTCAGGTATGCTGTGGACATAAAAATCCTGAAATAGTTTATGATTCAGGGAATAATCGTGATTATCCAAGGTTGTCATCTCTGAAAGGGCTACCTAGTAATAACCACTGGGTTAGGGGTGTTCTACCACTTGCCAGCTGTATTAAGTTGTCACGAATACAGCTGATACACCGCATATTCCACAGTAGAATTGATTGTGGGACCTTGTTGCAGGAGTTACACTTTCGGGTTCCAGGGAGGCTAACTCGTTCAGTCGAACCATTCGCCCCAAGGATGGATAGTCGTTTCGCAGTACATCTAGGGCTTAGTGACTTTAACGACCTCCAACTATCGATTGATGATCTATTGATGACAAAGAATATGTTCGATCGCTATATAAAACGGGCTTTACTTAGAAAACTCGACCTCTTAGGGTAATGGATATAGTTTATTAATATAATATCTGGGCACTTTCCATTTAAAAACAGTTATTGTATATACTTTCTAAATGTCTATCTTTCTGTTTCTTTATTAGATCATAGTATGCTGACTGCTGAGTGATGGGGTTCAACCATTTAAGCTCGCAGTATCTCACCCTGTATCCCCTCCGCAATCCCATTTTTGTCGTTGTATTTGTTGTCTTAGCACTTTCCCGTTTTTCCCTATTGAGCCCCACCCCATCCTCTTCATAAGGGCTTGGCCTGTTAAGGGGATGTAAAGCAGTAATTCAATTCAACATATAATGAGAAGATGGGAGGAGGACCTCGTCAGGTCCATTACAGGAATGCAGTTGGTTGGAAACTTCCGTAGCAGGGGAGACTGAAGCAGACGTGGGAGCAGGTTGTTGGTGTATATATAGCGGGGGTTACATGCTCAGTCTGGCATCAGTTCAGTCCATGACTGTGGTCAGAATGACGCCAGACTGATTGTATAACATGATGACTGACAGACTGATGGAATGGATTGACGAATTTTTAAATTTTTTGATAATTTTCGTCAGTCTGTGCGTGACTGACGTCAGATTGATCGTGTGAGCGCCTTTCATCGGTCTGGTGTTAGTCACTGCTTGGACAGCAATGGAGACACATGCGTTTTAACCCCTCCCCAGTCTCTGGGACTAAGTGCTGGATTTACCACTATACTCAGTAGGCTGAAGCCAATGGTCTCAACATTTAGCGGGCTTCAAAACTTAAGAAACGGGCTTGAAAAAGGCCTGAAAATTGAAATATCCTAGGGCCTCTCAATATCTAATTCCGGCACTGCCTGCAACAATGCCTGTACAACTGTTGGAACCAGAGAAAGACTTATACGAGTACAATACATGTGAAACAATATGTGGGAGGGTTCCCTTCTGTTTTGGGCAAAAGCCGGGTCACTGGAGAAGAAACAGAGGATGGCAAAGATCACAGGAGGGCTGTGGGGATCGAGTGGAGGACGCCAGGCATGTGATACTGGCATGTCCAGTGCTGGATCACTGCAGGGGAGGGTTGTGGAACCACCACATTGGAAGAGGTCCAGGAATGGAGCGGCTGGAATGGGTGAAAGCGGCAAAGGTGTTGCCTGGGTGCTGGTGGAGATCTAGGCTTATGGGTCTAGCATGAAAAATCTCACTAGCAAGGTATCTTCTTCATGCATGTATCTTGCTTTGTCAGGTTGGCATCAGTCTATTCTTGATCAAGATCATGGACTGAACTGATGCCAGACTGAGCGTGTAGCCCCCGCTTATGGTAGTGTGTGAGGTAGACAGAGACCTGGTGGAAGATAGGAGGCTCAATTGGAGGAAGATGGAGGGCTAGAATCCGCAGACCCGACCCTGTCGCAGACAGCATAAGAGTATGATGATGTGCTATATGTAATGTCGTCTTACCTTAGAACTAAGCATTTGAGTTTCAGACACCGCACTCTTAAGGCATCAATGGCTTTTTGACTTTTGTCACTGAATCGCACTGTTTCAGGGTCCCAACGCATTTCCAGTCTCTCTAATACAGGACAGTTATTGGCGATGCAGTCTACAAGGCCATCTGCATGAATTTTTGAGTGCACTTTTGGACAACAACCTTCTGGCATTCCCATCACTAAAATTCTGCAAGAGAAAAAATGCTGTCACTCCTCTACACGACCCTCGCAATGGGAGTAAGGGTAAACACAGGTGAGTGTCAGTAAAGTGCACTGCGGCTATGATACCAGCACTGAGCCCAGCATTTTAATGGTGCAGCGTATAGCGAGAGGTAGTGTGCTTGACTAATGCATCAGGCTGGCTCACTAGACACCTTGTTTCTATTGACCATTGTAGGGCGCTTCCACGACAATGGTCATTAGAGCCCCGCCAACTTCATAGTTATAATGCAGAGTCTGCACAGACAGACCGCTTGTTCCCAAGCGGTTCTCGTCTGATCACTGAAGTAATGCAACCCCAGTTAGTACTGACATGGGGAGTATCTTGGGAAAACTGGGTACTGCTTAAACCAAAAAAACGTTGCATTAATGTAGTGTCTGTGTAGACTTTGCATTAGAACAATGCAGTGGACGGAGCTCTAATGACCTTGTATTTGAAGCTCTCTAAAACATTAACAAACACATCCTAAGCGGTCACCAATACCTGCATTAGCTGGGGTTGCGTTGCTTAAGTTCAGTGTTCAGAGGAGAACTGGTGTGTCCAACGCAAACAAGCCGCTCAGGCCTTACGGTGGAACAAGGTGCTTAGTGAGGTGGCAAGCCAGAACTTGCAGACTCGACCCTGTTATAGGCGGAATGCTTAGACATGCTTCTTACTTAGCTTTAGATAGACGTGGTAGAACTGAAATCCAAAATTGGTCAGTAAGATGTGGGATGCCTGACAGAGAAAGCCCTTGCAAGTGTGGTCCATTTATCTTGACGAATTTTAACAGGATTTCTTCATTCAGGTTGCTGCACCCGTCTAAATCCAGGGCAATTAAGTTCTTAGTGTTGCCTTGATCCATGAATGCTTTCAAGACCTAGAAAAAGTATCCAGAGCATCCTCGATAGCTTGTCACTATAGACTACTGCAATCTGGTCTTGATACGCACCACGTCAGTAAAACCATCTTGATTTCCGGCGCTTAAATAGCGAAGGGCAGGAATTCTTGTCAGCAGGTCTGCAAGACACTGTGTTGACAAATCGGTGCCTGTTATGTCCAGTTCCTGCACGTTGGTTTTGTCCCAGTCAACGGCCATTATATGTTCACTGCGTAGCCCTGAAACGAAGGAATGTTTTATAGTGTTTTGCAAGGGTGTCCACGGAGGAATGGGCTAACAGATCACTTGCCTATCCCCTGGGATCTGATAAGCGCCTTCGGGTGCACAAGTTGATCGGGTTTTGGAGCATTGTTTCCAATCTTTTGCCTTCACTTGGAACATTGCCTCTAGCCATTGCTTCCCCCTCCCTGGAACGTTGTCTCCTATCCATGAATACTTTACCTCCGATCCTTGGTCCCGTGGAAATATTTTTACAGGACGTCCGTGGTTCTGTGTGTTCCCTCTGTGGCAGCGGCGTCGCTAGGGTTGGTGCCAGCCCCCTCTCCCGAAAAAATGCCGCTCTGTTCCTTCTTCTGTTTTGGTGTTACCCCATTTGTCATGGTGCGAGTGGTGTCACCTAGTGCGGCCCGCACCCCCTAGTGACGTTACTGCTCTTTGGTTATAGGTTCGACACTGGCCAAAGCGAGTGGGTTCGTTTGGGCGAGACAGGGTTTCAGAACAAGAAGCCCCGTTGGATGAGAACTAAAGCCTCTGTGAACCTATGGCCACATAAACCAAACCTTTATGCAGCATCATCGTTGTTCGTAACCTTTTCATCCTACCTATCAAAGGTTCTGGGTCCCATCGGAATTGGGAATACGCCGGGAATTTTACGCAGCCGGTTGTTTACCTTTCTCCTAGTTGCCAAGTATCTTACAGTCCTCTGCCTAGGGTCATTTCCAACCCTAATTAGGCTTTAATCTCAGGCAGGGCCGGCTGGTCGTTTTGCGGACCTCAAACAAATTAGTGGGGCCCCAAAATGTGTCCACTTTGTCTCAGCAGTTCTTAACCGATGACTGAAAGGATTGTGATATTGTGCGGAAATCTAGCATGAAAAATAACTACCCTACAATAGTTGGCTCCGTCTGTGGCAGGGTCGAGTCTGCGGGTTCTAGCCTTCCACTCCTGCTTATCTCCCACCAGGTTTCTGTCCGCCTCACACTATCTTATCGTTAGATATCAACTTATTCGCCTGCTTTCCCTGTAAGAGCGCCCGCATTCCACGTCCCCAATTTAAGATTAGCACCCTTGCCGGATGAGACGGCTCTGACTGGGAGCAACCCAGTAGGCATCTGGAGCCTGCCGGAATACGGTATAGAACAGGTGATCTGTGGGGAAACAGCGTTGGTGCGAGCGTTTTCGGGACCGGGTTCAAAAATATTTTGCGGGACCATTTGTAGGAAAATACATTTTACATTTTGTTATATGGAGGCCTGTGCGTGGGACCTTAGTAAACGCGGGGCCAGCTCTTGCGGATACCGCGCTAAAAAATATTTTCCTGGGGCTTTTGTGGGAAAAAGCCTGTAATATATAACGGACCACGCGCGGGGCCGGGTTTGGCGGACGCGCCAAACCGCCTCGCGCCGGTCCTGGGGATGAGGGGGGAATCCCCCGCAGTGGCACAATTGGTACCAGCTCGACTTACTGCGCCACTGGTTCCTGGTACGATACTGCATTGAGGTGGGTTGGCATTTTTCGGACGAGAGGAAAGCCTCGAGTGCGCCTCCCTTTTGATGAGAAGTAAAACCGAGGTCTCGTGTGGCGTACGATGTCATTTGTACGTCAAGGAACCTTCTCTGCTATGCAGCAGGGAGATAGCGCATAATTTCTAGGTGTAGGAGCTCGCCCTGCGAGCAGTAGACCGGTGGAGTGCCCCAAAGAACAGGAGACCGACGATAAATGAGCATAGAGGTTGCAGCTTTGGTGGGCAGCCGGCTGCTGAAAAACACAGTCCATCAGATCGCCCTTGTGTCTATTCAGTGGAACTACGATGGATTCCGAACATTGCAATAGGTGGGAAAGAGGTTAGTAGTTGCTTTTGTTACCCGCTGTGCGGTAGAAAGGGTTCTTTTACGTGCAAGCACCATCGTACACCACACGGAACCAGCGTCGGGGCTTTTCTCTCTCCCGAAAGAAGCCAATCCATCTGATTCCAGTAAAGAACCTGGTTTTGCTGACGCAGTAATCGATCGCGCTCACTCGTGCGCCACCGAGTTTGCTAGAGAGGGTTCTTTTACTGCAAAGCCCCATCGGTTTTACTTCTCACCCGTCGGCAACCGGCTTTAGAAAAACGCTGTCCAATATATCGCACTCGTGCTCCTTCAGAGGGACAAGATGGGTACCCGACCCTGCCATAGGCGGGAAGAGGGTTAGGAGTTGCTTTGTTGTCTGTTGGGGAATGCCGGTCTACACTATAGAGCAGGGGTGGCCAACTTTTGTGTACATAAGATCTACTTTTTATCTTAAAAATGTGTCGCGATCGACTTTTTATTTAAAAAAAAGTGTCGCGATCGACTTGTTGTGACAGGCGTAGTCTCTTCCCTCAACATATAGCGGATGCATGATAACTGGAGCCCACCAGCTTACCCCTGACAACCTCCGGTACTGGGGTTACGACCTCCTGCACGGTAAGTTTACCTGTTTGCTGCATTAAGAGACATTTTAATTTACGACATCTAGTTAGCAAGATCTTCAAAGATGAACCTGTGACTTTGTTACAGAAATTTACTGCCAGACATTCAAGTTGAATGCAATTACTGGAATGTATAAAGGTCAGATAGAATGCCTTAGTAAGAACGCCTTAGAGCTACAGGTAGCTCGAAATGTACTTGTCGTTACCTGGAGAAGGCTTCAACGTGACTGTCGTCTACAAAATTAATGCCATACATGTTTACAATTCTTAAATTTGGAGTGGCACTTTTAAGTTTGTGAATGTTGATCACTTCGTATATTTCTTCTTCCTCTTCTTCAACCTTTTCGTAGGTTCCTGTGAGAAAAAAAGACACACTTGTAAACAAGGCTGAACTGATCCACCTCATCGAATCGTTGGGCCCATCTACAACGGTCATTAGAGCCCTGTCCACTGCAAAGTTCTAATGCAGAGTCTGCACAGACGCTATGCTATCATGACGATTCAGGTGGTAGCAGTATTCTAGTACTTGCTGGGTCATTCCATGTCATATCAACAGAAGCTTCCCACTCGACCCTCTCCAAATCTGATGAAATTTGGTATTAAAGTAACTCTAGGCTCCAGATGAAATTGTATGAAATATTGGAGCTCAATGTGCTTTAGTTCAGAAGTTACAGCCTATGTCAATGGGCTATCATGTCATTAACATGCACATGCCACAAAAAAACGACCAACTTTGACCCCTCCTATCTCTCCCTCATCCACAAGCAGCTTCCACAGGGTGTAACCCGTTATGGCTTCTTGGCCGGGTGCTCGTTGGGTAATTCCACCGACGCCGGAGATCAAGCTCCTACATCGAGCAGTTTTCCCCCACCTACCCGTTGCATAGTAGAGAGGGTTCTTTTAACGTGCAAGTGCATCATACATAAGGTGACCATTCGTCCCAGATTTCCGTGCTGCACCCCGCATGGATATGCATCCCGGAAAATGTCCCAGAATTAACAATTCGTCTAGTGATTTGTTGAAATGAATTTAGCCTCTATAGTATTTCCCATCCATATGGCTAAAGTGGAGACAGGCAAGTGGAGTTCCGTGCGACCACCGGATCGCAATAAATTGAAAGGCAAAGTTTAAGAACTGTCGTTAGGCCAGCTATGCTGGCTGCATAGCTCAGTGTTGGGCAGTCATGAAGAACCATGAAAGGAGAATGCTGGCTACATCAGTCGAGTGTAACAAGCCGACAGCATCTGAAACGTTTACATTAATGGTAGCTTAGGGGTGGGAAATATCGTAGAAAAGGTTAGAGAACATAGGTTGCGGTGGTATAGGCATGTGATGAGGAGGAATTTATTCTCTCCAATAGGGAAAAGCAGGTGATTGGTGACACCAGAAGTAAGGGAAGACCAAAACGGACGTGGGAGCTGATGGTACAATGGGACATGGAGACGTTTGGGGTGGAGGGGAGCCTGGGGGATAGACGGGAGTGGAGGATAAGAACTCGTGGACCCGACCCTGCCATAGGCGGGATAAGGGTGAGATGATGATGATGATGAGTATTTCCACATATGGATTGCATTATTTCTGGATCCTTTCATTGTCAGCAGTGGACATATTCTAATTCTAATTCACTACACTGCAAGCAGCCTTATTTGGCCAATATGGCAGTGGAGAGACCAACTCTCATTCCTACATATGATACCATAAAACTCCTAAAACCCTAAGCTATAATTCTTGTGCCTTTGAGGAAGCCCTCCACTTTATCGGGTCGAAGGGTATTGCATTACTGCAGTGTTTTTCAACCAGGGTTCCGTGAGGTCTGCCCAAAGGTTCCGCCAATGGCAAGGTAGATGAACTTCGGGTGTCTCTCTCAAACATTAGGCCACGAATTCAACTGCTTTTGCTAACACACACACACACACCTAAATCAATTAATGTTTTCTTCTGTAACTTGTTGGGGTCCCGCGAAAGATCTAAATGTCCTAAAGGGTTCCGTTCCAATAAAAAGGTTGAAAACCACTGCATTACTGAATGGTCCTTTGTAAGAAAAACCAGTAGTATGAGTCTGTCTGTGCCCTAATCTCCTTCAATTTATATGAATGATCCTTTCTGCCTTTATACTCAGCTTGGGACACACTTCCAGCCAGAGGTACATTGCTCCCCAGCAGCAGTCTGATAAAAGACTAATGCTGTGAGATATTCTTGCTGCCGTCCTTTGGATCCTGTAATGATATGCCATTTGAAGCATATTTTTACGGGAGTGAAATATCGGCAAAATTCAACTAATCATTTGTACGAATACTTTCAATATTTTTTTAAACTATATGTTTCGTTTTGATTTATTTATTTTTTAAATAATTTTTTTGAAAAAGATTTTAAAAAGAGAAAAAATTTTTTTTAGTTGATGGGGGAGTAGTTAATGTCCCGGACTGGCCCGCGGAAAAAATGGTCATCCTAATCGTACATCACCCGGGATCTCGGTTTTACTTCTCATCCGATGGAAGGCGCACTTGGGGCTTCTCTCTAGCGCGATCCACTACCGAACTTGGAACCACTGACGCAGTAAATAGAGCTCGCGAAGGCAGGTCCATTTATCAACTTAATCTAATAGTATTAATTCAATGTGGACTCTAACAGGTCTACAAGGTGATGAACCACCCAGAAAGGTAAATTGATTGTTTTACTCACCGATCAGGTGCAACATTTCTAACCCGTTGATGAAATTATAGGTTTTTCTCATGAATCCTTCCATGAAGATGACTTCCGATAGGCATATGTAGAAACTGCGTAGCTTGGTCGGAAAGGCTTGCAGTTCGTTGAAGTCGTGGAGTTGCATTGCGGTGGAAAAATCCAACAGCATGTGAGTCAAGTTGGGGCACTTAGTTGCCAATTCGTGCAAAACTGTGTGAGTAATGAGCTCAATGGGCAGTTCGATATACCGAAGAGAAGGGCCGAAACGAATGCTAAATCAACGGGGCAATTCAGACGTCATTAGAATCACAGGTAACCCAAATACAAGGTAAATACTGAAATATGATGCATGTGGGCAGTGCCGGAGAAGGGAAGGGGCTAGATAGGTCCTTTACGAGGAAGCAGGTGTTTTAGGGCCCTCCAACTACAATGTCATTAGATCCCCGTTCACTGCGTACTTCTAACGCAGGGTCCGCGCAAATTACGCTGCTGAGATGATCCCAAGCTGTCACCAATATCAGCACTATCTGGCTTTTTTTTGTTTCGTTGGTGTTTTAGGGCCCTTTAGCTGGCCACTTATTCGTTACCTGATTAAGGCTAGAAGAGACTCCAGACTGGAGACGTGAAGACCTGAATACTCTGGTCGAAGAGAAACCACCTGCCATAAGCGGGTGTCGTAAGCAATCATTCTCCACTTCTTACAGACTCGAGCCAAACGACATATTTCCCGATGTTGAAGATAGGAGAAAATTCGTAGCAGGATCTTATCCGGAAGTTTGTCGATTGTCTGAAATAAAATAACCATCATAATCAGTTCTTTTTCCGCCTATGGCAGGGCCGGGAGCTCATTTGTATAGATAGAACCGGGAGCACACAGGCGATCTATTGAGCTATATTTTCACGAAGGCGGCTGCCTACCTAATGCAGCATCCCCCATGCTTATTTACCGTGGGCCTATTTTGAGGACTGGGAGACATTTTTCCTCCACCGCCACCAGAGTGTGAATTTCTACACTTGTTACTTTTACCGATATTTTACTGACCTTTTGGAAAGGGTTCTTTTAATTGCAGGTGTAATAATACCGTATGTATTCCAATAATAGCCGCCCTCTATTAAGCGTCGCACACCATCAGAGCAAAAAAAAATAATAAACACCGCCCTCCAATAATCGCCGCGGCATTTTTTTGCTAATGGTAAAATATTGTTCGAAGAAACAGTGGGGTAGGCCGGCATACCCCAACAGACATCATCATCATACCCTTATACCGCCTGTGGCAGGGTCAGGTCTGCGGGTTCTAACCCTCCACTCCCGTCTATCTCCCACCAGGTCCCCGTCCACCCCACACATTGCCACATCCTTACAGACAACCTGCTCCCACGTCTGCTTTGGTCTCCCCCTATCCCGGGTGCTTCCGACCACCTGGATTCCTGAAATGGACCTAATGAGCTCCTCTCCTCTTCTCATTATGTGTCCATACCACCTCAACCTATTCTCCCTCATTTTTTCGGCGATGGCCACCACCCCAGGCTACCTCTAATATACTCATTCCTAATTCTATCAGCTCTCGACACGTCACTCATATACCGCAGCATTCGCATCTTGGCTACTTGCATTCTATTGACGTGGCTCTTCTTCACTGCCCTACCCTCCGATTCATGCTGTGTTGTTATTTACAGTATTTAATATAGCATAGCTTCCCTAACCACTGCCCTGTAGAACTTCCCTTTCAACTTGATGGGGACCCTCCTATCACACAGGACTCCGCTTGCCTGTCCGCTTAGCCGATATTCCTGCGGGTTTCCGGACGCCTGGCTGGGTACCCCCAGGCAGAGGATGTTCAGTGGACCAGCAGACCCGACCCTGCCTCAGGCGGGATATGGGTATGATGATGACTGCCAATACGGAGGCGTAACTAGGGGGGCAAGGGGGGACAGATGTCCCCGGTCGCAGAAGACAGGGGGCGCAAAAATGTACAGCAAAAATGCACTTAGCGGGTGCCAGAGGGCGCAGATTTCGGTCTTTGTCCCCGGGCGCAGAATACCCTCGGCCTGCCTCGGTACGCCACTGTGCCAATATCGTCGATAAAAAGCTCACAAAATAAATAAACGCCGCCCTCTAATAAGCGCCACACCAAAAACGCCACTATAAATATGGTACCCACGATACGGGGGAAGGGGGGGGGGGTCAACATTTCCGTTTGTAGGAGCTCGCCTCCCTTGGCGTCCGAGGAATTCCGCAACGAATACTAGACCGACGACAAATAACCATATGGGTTGCAGCTGTGTAAAATTACTGTCCGACATATCGCCCATGTGCCTTCGGAGGGACAAGGTATCAGCACTATCCAGTGGCCCCAAGCGGTCACCCATGCAAGTACTAGCTAGGGTTGCGTTGCTTACCTTCCTTGATCACACAAGACCTGGTGCGCCCAACGCAATACAGTCGCTACCATAAATGGTCACTTGACATACACAGATTACCATGGAGCCGTCGGGGAAAGTGCCCAGAGGACCCATGCGTTAAGACGGCACTGTCAAAGAGTTATCCTCTGTGTGTGACATCCGTTGAGGTATCCCAAAGTAAATATTGCTTATACCATTCCACCCTTTAAAAGATTTTGGCAATGTCTGCTACCCTCCCTTTCATGCAGAACTGATACCATACCGTGCGTGGAACTTTGACTGCTGGTCCTGAATCGCCATGTCCGGTAAAGTGCTGCACGTCTTGAGTTAGTGCCCACATTGACAACTTCCGGTCCATCTTGCTGTCCGATGTGCGGATTCCAATAGGGTCAAACTGATTTTAGAGTCGATTTTTATCGGCTGTTACAACGAAACGCTTCAAATGATTTTAACTTTCTAACTCAAGAGGAGCGGAAAGGAAGCTCTTTTCTATTTTGAGTTTTTACCATTTATATTTTTAGAACTCAACTGGTGTGTGGTGTGCCGAATTCTCAAACATTGGCGCTAGCCGACAACACCTCAGTCTAATTTCGGCAATTGCAGAGAAAACAACCCTTAATTCTGCTACGGTGCTCAGATTCGGTAGTAGGACCTGTCACACTTGATACGTAATCCAGTAGGTGCAGGTTCGAGTGTGGGCCTGTGAGGAGCGGCTTGTTGCTTATTCTGGTCTGATCACTGAAGTTAAGCATCGCAACCCAGCTAGTACTGACATGGGTGGCCGCTTGGGAGAACTGGGTACTGCTAATACTCAAAAATCGTCGCATTAGTGTAGTGTCTGTGCCATATCTGCATTAGAACTACGCAGTGGACGGGGCTCTAGTTTAAGGGTCTTGTAGTTTAAGGGCCCGAAAACGCAGACGAGACAAAGAAAGGGGGATAGACGGGAGTGGAGGGCTGGAACCCTTAGACCCGACCTTTCCACAGACAGGATGAGGGTATGATGATGACACCAGTTCTCGTCTTATCATTGAAGTTAAGCAACGCAACAACCTGGGTGTTGTTAATATCCAAAAATCGTCGCGGTGGTGCAGTGGGTAGCACCCTCCGTAACTGCGTCAGTAATTCTAGGTTCGACACTGGATCGAGGTGGGTTGCTTCTTTCGAGTGAGAGAGAGGCCCCGAGTGCGCCTTTTTTTCGGATGAGAAGTAAAACCGAGGTCCGTGTGGTCTACGATGGCATTTGCGCGTAAAAGAGCCCTCTCTACCATGCAATGGGAGTACCTCAACCAACAGTAGGCCGACGATAACTAAGCGTAAGGATTGCAGCTTTGGTCGGCAACCAGCTGTGGAAAAACACAGTTCAATAGATCGCCCTTGTGTCCTTTCAATGGAACAAGATGGGTGCCCTACCCCGCCATATTTGGGAAGAGGTTAGGAATTGCTTGCTTGTCGTGGCAGTGTAGTGTCTGTGCAGACTTCGCCTTGGAATAATGCAGTGGATGGGGCGCTGTCTGGCGTTGGGCCGCACTAAATGTAAATGCCTCGAACGAGCTACAGCTCGGTGGCACAGGAGGTGCCATACTCAATTATTGAATCAGTGGTTCCAGGTTCGATACTGCAACGAGGTGGGTTGACTGCTTTCTGGCGAGAGAGAGAGGTCCTGAGTGCGCCTTACGTCGGATGGGAAGTACAGCCGGTGCTCTACCGTGTAGTGTGCACAATGTGACCATTGCACGTAAAAGAACCCTCTCTGCTAAGCAACGGGTAGATGAGGTAAAAATTCCCAGGTGTAGGTGTTCGGTGGAATGCCCCCACGAACGGTAGACCGACGTCAAACTAAGCATATGAGTTGCAACCTTGGTCAGCAGCCGGCTGCATAAAACTGCCCTCCAACAGATCGCCCATGTGTCCATTCAGAGGGACAAAAATCGGTATGCGACTCTGCTACGGGGGGAGGGGCAGCCTGTTACTGGTAGTTTGCAACCTCCAGGTCCAGGGTCTCGGTGGAATGCCCCCATGAATAGCAGATGGACATCAGAGGGACAAATATGTGTACCCAGTCCTACCAAAAGCAACTCCTAACCCGTTTCCCGCCTATGGCAGGGTCTATGCCCGTCTTGTTCCTCTGATTGGCCATAGGGTGATGTATTGGTGATAGTTTTTGCTGCAGCCGGTTGCCGGCCAAAGCTGCACCTCTACTCTTATTTATCGTCGGTCTAGTGTTAGTTGGGGAATGCTACCGGCGCTAGGGGGCGATCTCCTACACCTGGAAATTTTGCCTCATCAGGCTCATCTACTTGTTGCATAGAAGAGAGGGTTCTTTTACGTGCAAGTGCCATCGTGCACCCAAACGGGACCTCGGTTTTACTTCTCATCCGAAAGAAGGCACACTGGTGGTCTCTCTCTCTTGCCTGAAAGACGCTGACCCACCACGATCCAGTATTGAATCTAGAACTACTGACGTACTTGCCGAGTGTGCTAACAACTACGCCTCCACGGCGGGTGTACCCAATCCTACCATACTCAGGAAATTGGTTAGTAGATTTTTTAATATTATACTGTCCCACCTTTTGGTTCATGGGAGATGGGGTTATGGAACAGTTAGCATAAAAGGGCAGCACATCCTCAACACAGCAAATGCACTCGGACTTGCATTGGCAAATACGTGGTTTAGGAAGAGGGACAAGCACCTAATCACATTCCAGTCACCACAAGGGACGTCACAGATAGATTTCTTTATTGTTAGAGGGCAGCATAGATCAGAGGTTCGTGATTGCTGGGCACTCCCCAGTGAACATTTCCAAAAAGAATGTGGACATAGCTCCTAATGCTAGAAATGCAAGCGAAAGCAACAGGTAAGGCACATTCATGGAAAGGTGAGCAGGTTATCAGGTGGTGGAAACTGCCCACCAAAACAGAGGAATTTGCTCAAGAAATGCACAGGCAAGTAGACTGGGAGTGGGGCGGGACAGCAGAGGCCATGTGGGATAGGGTTGCCAGAAAAATTAGATCCTGTGGGAAAGCCATTTTGGGGCAGGGCAGAGTAGGAGGCACAGGCCAAAGATACAGGGAGACATGGTGGTATAATGAGGAGGTGGAAGAAGCTATCAAACAAAAGAAGGCTGCTTTCCAGAGTTGGCGGGAGGTAGGGGATCAGGAGTCTAAGACACATTACAGGCACACCAAATCCAGGGCAAAAAGGATCATTGCCCTGGCCAAACATCAGCAGTATGAGGCCCTCTATGAACAATTAGGGACAAAGGAGGGGGAGAGAGAAGTTTACAAACTGGCCAAGGCAAGAGACAGGGCAGCTAAAGACATACCCAGAGCCATAACAGTGAAGGATAGTGATGGTAGGGTTCTGCTGTCTCCACCTGAGGTAAAGAATATGTGGGAAGAGTACTTCAGAAATCTCTTGAATGCTGCTGAGGGGGATAGGGACTCCACCATATATCCTGCAGCAACAGGGGCAGTGGACTGTGTAACAGAGGAGGAAGTGGCTTGGGCACTTAAGAAGATGAAAGGCCAAAAAGCTGTTGGCCCTGATGGAATCCCCATCACAGTATGGCATTGCCTAGGGGAGACAGGAACCAAGTGGCTAGGGAAACTCTTCAGCAGGATAGCTGGTGGAGATAGAATGCCATGAGAATGGCGTGAGAGTTGGATAGTACCACTCTTCAAGGGCGAAGGGGATGTCCAAGATTGTGGTAACTATATAGGTATAAAGCTGATGAGTCACTCCATGAAACTCTGGGAGAGAGTAATGGAGTGTCGCCTCAGGGATAGAACCAGTGTCCAAGGAAATCAGTTTGGGTTTATGCCAGGGAGGTCCACAATGGTGCAAATCTTCATTCTGAGGCAGATGATAGAGAAGTATAGGGCTGCAAAGAAAGATCTCCATGCCATCTTTATAGACCTGGAGAACGCCTATGACAGTGTTCCATGGCAGGTTGTTTGGGAGGTATTATGGAAGAGGGGGGTAGATGAACGGCTTATCCGAATAGTCCAGGATATGTATGAAGGCTCCAAAACCAGGGTAAGGACACCTTGGGGGTATACTGCGGGCTTCCCAGTGAAAGTCAGGGTGAAACAAGGTTCTGCATTTATTCCCTACCTTTTCATTCTCGTTTGGGATGAACTGCTGACAGGAGTTGTTGAATGGGCCCCGTAGTGCTTAGTATTTGCTGATGACATTGGAAAAGTTGGTGACAGCAGAGGACAGATAGAGAAGGGACTAAACGACATTAGAGGATCTATAGAAAAGGGAGGGCTAAAGATAAACATGAAGAAAACAGAGTATTTAGCTTTCAATTGGACAGGACAGGCAAATAACGGTGACGTCCATTCAAGGGGCGAATTGGTGAAAAAGGTGCAAGAGGTCTACTTAGGGTCTGCTTTCCAAAGCAATCGGGAGATCGATGCCAATGTGACCCGTAGAATCAATGGGGGTGGCTGAAGTGGAGACAGGCAAGTGGGGTCCTGTGTGACAGGTGGATCCCAATCAAACTGAAATGGAGGTTCTACAGGGCAGTGGTTAGGCCAGCAATGCTATATGGGTCATAGTGTTGGGCATCAAGGAAGAGCCACGTCAATAGAATGCAAGTAGCCGAGATGCGAATGCTGCGCTACATGAGTGGTGTGTCAAGAGCTGATAGAATTAGGAACGAGTATGTTAGAGGTAGCCTGGGGGTGGTGGACATCGCTGAAAAAATGAGGGAGAATAGACTGAGGTGGTATGGACACATGATGAGACGAGGGGATGAGGACCTAGTTAGGGCTATGCCAGGAATGCAGGTGGTCGGTAGTTCCCGGGGCAGGGGGTGACCGAAGCTGACGTGGGAGCGGGTTGTCCGAAGGGATATGGCGGTGTGCGGGGTTGACGGGGATATGGTGGGAGGTAGACGGGAGTGGAGGGCCAGAACCCGCAGACCCGACCCTGCCTCAGGCGGGATAAGGGTGTGATGATGATGATGATACTGTCCCACCTTCCTACCCAGAGCAACAAGATCGTGCCAATATCCTTGTAGTTCTATCTTCGCTGGCGGTAGTTGCTGTGTCGTAGAGACAATGATGTGAAATAAACGCCTAATCACCCTTGACCATGTAAGTGATCGTTAAGAATGTTTCAAATAGAATTCTCGAAAGATTGACGGTTGGTAATTAATAATTTGACCGTTAATTATTTTCTTAAAGTCTTATTACCAAATATAATTGATGATGTTACCGTTTTTATCCGGTGTTAACGCTCGTGATATTTTGCACGTTTATGAAACTGATGTTGACGGACCCGTCACGGTAGCGCAGTGAATGAACGCCCGGTAACTGATTTGTTGTTTGTTTGTTGGTGTTTTAGGGCCATTCAACTACAAGGTCATTAGAGCCCCGTCCACTGTGTAGTTCTGATGCAGAAACTGCACAGACACTACACTAATGCGACGATTTTTGGATACTAGCGGTACCCAGTTTTCCCAAGCGGCCACCCATGTCAGTACTAGCTGGGGTTGCGCTGCTTAACTTCAGTGATCAGACGAGAACTGGTGTGCCCAACGCAATTCGCCGCTCCCCGGTAACTGAGTTAGTAGTTCTAAGTTCGATACGGAACCGTGATGAGATGTAAAACCGATGACACTTGCACATAAAAGTGCCCTCTCTGCTATACAACGGGTAGACGAGGCCAAATCCCCAGGTGTAGGAGTGCCCCCCTGGCGTCGGTGAAATACCCCAAAGAAGAGTATACCGACGATTACTAAGCACATGGGTTGCAGCTTTGGTCGGCAACCGGCTGTGGAAAAACAGTGTCCAATAAATCGCCGTTATGTCCATTCAGCGGGACAAGATGGGTACCCGACTCTGCTATAGGCCGTAAAGGGTTAGGAGTTGTTTTATGAAACTGATGCTGACTGCACCTACAGGCATTGACGTCTTGGTTCACTGGTTCGATCCCGGTTAAAGTGGGTAGGTTGTTTTTGAAGTGAGAAGATCAGCCGGAGAGCAAGACTAGCCGTTGTAAAGTGGGTCATCATCAAACGCCCCCTGGTGTCGATGTAAAAGTCTCACCCGCCATCCTTCCCTGAAATTGTTAGGTCGACTCTGATTACGCAGAAATACCGCCAAGTCCCCGCATGTATTTCCGGGATAAAAAGCTACACCACCCTGCCACCAATGAAAAACAGGGTTAGTAAACATCATGACTCCGTGGTGAGGGGTTGATCCTGGCCGCAGGCCCGGCTCGTGAGTTTCAGACGCCCTAGGCCAGTGGGTCTATCGCCGCCGCCCCCATTAACCCTTATGTCAACAACAGGGTATCCGAGCAACCACCTGACAATTTAAAGTAAAAATTTATTATTTTATCATTAAAATTTTTTTATATCCTCCTGGATCATCGCTATTTCACCTTTTGTCTTTCATTATATGTAAAAAATTTTGAGTGCCAAGCGTCATAACATATTTAAATTGTGTTTTGAATTTGCCTATGCAATTTCAACAACCAGGGTTCCCGGGTACCCAGTGGCTATTTTGAATATAAATCGTTAAAGATAGTTATCCATAAATAATTTATGTCACTAAGATGATTCAATAATTACCGTAGAACTGCACAGTATTTAAATTTTGCTACAGTGAAGGCATTTTCACCAGAATTATCACAAAATGTTGTTGGCATTCCATGCAGGACTTTCTTGTTTATCTATTTCTTTATGGGTGTTTTGTCCCTAACATAATGCAAACAATGAGCACTAGTGGAATTGCCTTCAGATCACACAATCATTCAGCAATGGACAATCATCATCAAACCCTTATCCTGTGGCAGGGTCTGGTTTGCACGTTCTAACCCTCCACAGCTGCCTATTTCCCAACACGTCCCCATCCACCCCATACACTACCATTTCCTTATGGACAAGCTGCTCCCACATCTGCTTTGGTCTCCCCCTGCCCTGAGTGCTTCCAACCATCCTATAATGGGCCTATGAGCTCCCCTCCCCATTTCTCATTACGTGTCCATACCACCTCAATCTACTCTCCATCATTCTTTCTGTGATGCCCCACCCCCAAGCTACCTCTTGAATGCTCTCCTAATTCTATCATCTCTTGACACTCAACTCCTGTAATGCAGCAATCTCATCTCAGCTACTTGCATTCCACTTATGTGTGTCTTCCTCAATGCCCATCACTGATCCATATAGCATAGCTGGCCTAACCACAGCCCTGTAATACTTCCCTTTCAAATTCAATGGACCCCCATCACAAGGGACTCTGCTTGCCTTTCTCCAATTCAAATATCTCCCATTGATTCTATGGAAAACATTCCAATCTATCTCTCCAGTGCTGTTGGAGTGGCTGAGTTGCATTGGACACACCAGTCCTCACACGCGCGGACCCAGGATGGGGTTTTTGGGTTTGCAACCCCCCCATGCACATATAAACTTATATTCGCATAATATGTGAGGTTTAGCTCAAGCCTCCCCCTGTATTAGCTCAACCCCCCCCCCCTGACGAAAATCCTGGATCCGCCACTGAGTCCTCATCAGATCACTGAAGTTAAGCAATGTAGCCCAAGTTAGTACTGACATGGGTGGTTGGCTGAACATCGGGTACTGCTAATTTCCCCTCTCCTACAACACCCAGTCCTACCTCCCTCTCACCCACAAGTGGCCTCCACAAGGTGAAGCCCTTTATGACTACTTAACGGACTCCCCAACCAGTTGATGTAACATACTAACATAATGCAGCTTTGTTACCACCTCACTTCCTCGCCATTATTATCCTGGCCTTCCCAATTGAAAGCTAAATAATCTCTCTAGACGGTGGACAATAAGGGTCCAAAAAAATTTAAATTGCATCTCCCTTTCAAGAAATCAGAGGTGTTTACGTTGGATGAAAAACACCTTATGAATACTTGTGTTGCAAATTGCAATGCACGGGATGGATCAGTAATAATGACTTTTAGACCTTATGTACACCTTAGAATGACACATCAGGCTTCCAATTATCATAAACAACAATAAAGTAGCCAACTTTAAGAAAAAAAACATTAGTTATTCAATAAATTCAGTAGGTGGGTACCTGGGTACCCTGGTTGTTGAATAACGTAGTGAAAGTTGGTTGTTGACATAAGGGTACAATTTAATGCAGTTCTAAATTGTCCGAGCGTTCCTCACGCCCTTGGCATTTGTCCCAACGCCAATGCATTGCTAAGGCTCTGCAACAAGGCGCCTCGAGAAAGTCAACATTTAGAAAAGGCCCCACCAATCATAGTTGGGAACCCCAGGACTATGAACATTTTACATGAGGGATAGACTGCATAGCAAGGAAGTACCTCTGTAATTTGGCCGCCCCTATTAAATTTACCGCCCTAGGCAGCCTCCTAGGTTTGCCTGCTCCATGAGCCCCCTCTACCTGGCCGAGAGGGATAGGAGTGTTGGAGTGTCCCCACCTAAAAAAAAGGGGTGTTCCTTTTCGTGCAGTGGTGACATCGTACGCACCACACGCGGCCATGGCGTTACTTCCATCTGACGAGGTTTCCTCTCCCGATGGAAATCACACAACTCGAAGCCGGAAACGATCCTGCCACCTTGGATTCGCCAAGTTAACCGTGCCGCATGAAGTAGACGTGTAGGAGCTCGCACTCTGAAGTTTGGGTTATGACTTACCCCCACGTTAAATTCTCCTAGGGTTGGAGTATTAGGCCGGCAACCGGCTGCGTAACAAAACCGTTCACTAGGTCGCCTGTGTGTGTTCCTGGTTCAGCCCAGACAAAGATATTCATGACTCTGCCGTAGGGGGAAAAGAGTCCGCGAGAATCTATGTTACACTAATGGGCTGGGGAGTAAGCCAAGAAGCCGTAACAGGCCAAACCCTTAGGAGGCTGCTTGCGGGAGATAAGGAGGTAGGTGTAGAGGATATAGGAGATGGGGAATTTGCAGCACCCAAAGCTCTCTATCAACCACCCGTGTTGGTACTAACGTGGTTTGCGTTGCTTAACTTCAGTGGTCTCACGGGAACTGGTGTGTCCAACGCAACTTGGCTGCACCAGTCCACCATGACGCAGGGGTCCAGTAGGCTGCGAAAGGCTGATGTATGCTACTTTGAGGCGTGGGCATTGTGCAAATAGGAAGTGACGTTATCCCTGTCTTCGGCCAGTCATGGTCCCCCGGGCAAAGAGGGAGCAAATGGGGCATTGGTTCCCCTCTCCCGTCTCCACGATCCAAATAGAGTGCCTTCGGCTACGCAAGGACCTAGCCATGAGGCAAACGGGATTCTCCTGCTGACCCTGGGATGGAAAGGAATGTCTTCGGCGTCAAAAATTGATCCAATTCCTGCAACATGGCTCCGTCTAGTTGAGACATGGACTCCAACCATTGCCCTTTACCTGGAAAACTTTCGGTGGACGCCCACGGACCTAGGACAACCCATACCACTGTAAAATGAACAAGCAGCTGCCAACGGTTTTACCACCAATAGCAGAACTAGGTACATCGTTTTGTCTCACTGGAACACATGGGCGATCTGTTGGACGGTATTTTTACACAGCCGGCTGCCGACTAAGTTGCAACCCCTATTCTTAGTTATCGTCACCCGGGCACTATACCAACACCAGGGGGCGACTTCCTACTTCTTGGATTTTTAGCCAATCTAGTCGTTGCATTGTAGAGAGGGTTCTTTTCCGTGCAGGGGCCACATCGTCCACCACACGGTAGGACACCGGCTTTATTTCCCATCCGACAGAACGCTGTACTCGAGACCTCTCTCTCTTTCACCCGAAAGAGGCCAGCACACCACGATCCAGTATCGAACCTGGAATCGATGGAGCTGCACCCGAGTGCCCTACCTCTTTGCCCTCGAGACAGGTTTAGCAGATATGTACTAAACAAGTAACTCCTAATCCTTTTCCCGCTTATGGCAGGATCGGATACCCATCTTTTGCCGTTCAGAAAATACCAAAGCGACTGTTTTGCGTTGGACACACCAATTGTCTGATCGCTGAAGTTAAGCAGCGCAACCTCAGGTATTACTAGCATAGGTGACCACTTGGGATTACTGGGTGACAGCGTCGTGTCTGTGCAGACTGCAATAGAACTACTCTGTGGAAGGGGCTCTAATGACCATTGCAGGTGAAGGGTCCTAAAATACCAACGAAGAAATACACAAAATTCTGTACTTACTATGGATGTCTTCGGCAAATTTTTGGCCATTTTGGGCGTTGGGCGTGGCGATTGTCCCCAAATCATTTTCCTGGAAATACTTTTGCACCTTTTTTGCGTATCTGGGTTCGATACTCGACGCCGAAAATGCAGTTTTCGTGTGCAACGCCACCAACTCACTCAGTTGGTTGGTTGAAATATTTCGCGAGCTTTGTTGTTGTTTCCTGAATGCCTTTTCCAAATTCTTTTCGAACGGTTGGTGAGTTTTAATGGTTACCGCTAAAAATAGCAAATTGTCTTAAATTGTTTTTCAAAGGGTTAGACGGTTAGACCCTCAGTACTTACTCTTGGCATTGTCGTGTTGAGCTGTGCAGTGGTATTTTTCTATTGTTACGCTAACATCTATTGCTATCCCTTAGCCAGCCGCTGGCAGCGTCGGGTGCCCACTTTTGTCCTACTGGGACACATGCGCAATCTGTTGGACCGTATTTTTACGTAGCCGGCTGCCGACCAAACCTACAACCCTTCCCCCATGCTTATTTATCGTCGGCCTACTGATGCCAGGGGACGACCTCCTATGCGGGTGACTACCCTAACTTTGTTTCGTTGGTTTTGTTTGTTTGTTGGTGTTTAAGGTCCCGTCAACTACAAGGTCATTAGAGACCCGTCCACTGCATAGTTCTAGTGCATAGACTGCACAGACACTACACAAATGCGACGATTATTGGGTATTAGCAGTACCCAGCTTTACCGAGCGACCACCCATGTCAGTACTAACTGGGCTTGCGTTGCTTAACTTCAGTGATCAGACGAGAACTGGTGTGTCCAACGCAACTCGCCGCTCCCATTGTTTCGTTGGTGTTTTAGGGCTCTTCACCTACAAGGTTATTAGAGCCTCGCCGCCTGCGTAGTTCTAATGCAGAGACTGCAAAGACACTAAACTAATTTGGGTATTAGCGGTACCCAGCTTTCTCAAGCGGCCCACCATGTCAATACTAGTTGGGGTTGCGTTGCTTAACTTCTGTGATCAGACGAGAAATAGTGTGTCCAATCCGATAAGCCCTTTACGTGGAAGTGACACTGCACATACCGCACGGGGCCATTCGATGCAACCGGCTGCCAATCAAATTTTGCAACCGCCTATGGCTGGGTCGTGTGTCCACTGGGACACAAGCATGATCTGGTGAACCGTATTTTGAAGTAGCAGGCTACCGATCAAAGCTGCAACCCCTGTGCTTATTTATTTATCATCGGTCTACTGCTCGTTGGAGTACTCTAGCTCCACCTGGAGACAAGACACCGCGTTGCACATACCGCACGGGGCCATTCGACGCAACCGGCTACCAATCACATGTTGCATCCGCCTATGGCTGGGCCGGGTATCCACTGTGACGCATGCACGATCTGTTGGACCTTATTTTTATGCCATCGGCTGCCAACCGTCGTTATTTATCGTCGGTGGTTCCATATCGGTTCCACATAGCCTAGTAAAGTTCCGAAACGGTTTCATATAGTAAGGGTTCTTTTCCCCGCAGTCGTGGTATCGTGCACACGTACCTTCCCACCCACTGAATTCCCGCTTAGTCCCGAAGAAGGCAACCCACGCAGATCCAGTATGGAACCCGGAACTTGCTACGGAGCTTACCACTTCTGCGCCACCCTCTCACCTCTCACCCTACGTAGGGCAGGGTCAGGCCCCCATTTGTTCAGTTGGAACTGGAAATACACCAGCGAACGTGAGCAGTATGCTTAGGCAGCCGTCTGCAACCCGTTGCTTGTTTTAATGTCTGCGTACTTTCTTGTTCAGGACAGTTTCGTTCACTGACGCCAGGGACGAGCTCCTACACCAGAGGCAGGGTTATAGCGGGCTGTGTAAATTAACCGTCCAACAGATCTCTCTTATGCCCCAGGGGGACAAAATTGGACACTCGACCCTGCCATAGGCGTTGAGAGAGTTATAGTGATGATGAGGTAACGTCGTATACCCGTCGTATGCTCCGTCTTGGGGTTCGTTTCTCCTTTGAAGATTGGTATTCACCTTGGTTAGGATCGAACCCGTAAGTCATGAACTCAACACTCACGTGGACGTTCAACGCTTGTAAACGTGACTCTGACCCTAACGGTCAGCGAGTGGTTGCCAAGGTAACTCATTGGCGTCTTGCGCACGTGTCACTGACCTGGACAACTGTTAGTGGTTGCCTGAGCAACGCAGTGGCATCTGTCTCTTATTGCCGATTGAAACTCCATTGACATCCACTATATTTGCTGATGATTTTTTTTCTATGTTCAGGGCTATAGCCCTTAGGATCATGCACCTCTCTGTCCTGGAATTTTATATAAGCCGACAGGAAGGCCGAGAATGAGGCTTCAAAAGTAACCCTGTGATTCTGTTTGAAAGTAAGAGTTAGTTTTACCAATTTTAAACCTGACATTTCCGCGTTGTTTGTCTGTTAGCTTGTTCATTACCATCATCACTAACCCTTCTTCCGTATATGGCAGGGTCGGGTGCCTCCTTTTGGTGTACTCGGCCAGATGACGTTAGACGGTACAACCCTTATGTTTATTTATTGTCGGCCTTCTGTAATTTGTTGGGGCACTTTTTGTCACCGACGCCAGGCAGGACGAGAACCTGCACCTGGCAATTTTTGCAAACCGAACTCCACGGTGGTGTTGTCCATTTGGACCACTTACGGAGAAGTTCATTTGATGGACCCCGCCTCGGCAGGGTGCTAAATCAGCACAGACAGCGTGTTGGACTATTGAGTCAGTGGTTCCTGGTTCGATCCTGATCAAGGCGGGTCCATTCTTTTGGGCGAGAAATACAGGCATTCTTTCGAATGGGAAATAGTGCTGTGATCCAGTATGGTATGTACAATGTCACCCTTGGCCGGAAAGGAACCCTTTTCTTGATGGAATGACAAAACTATGTTGACTCAGGCGTGGGAGCTCGCTCCCTGGTGCCGGGGAAGGGAACGTGCCCCAAAAGTAGGAAACGGAGCCGGCGATGAATTAAGGTCGATAGCCAGTTAAGTTGCGTTTAGACGTAAAATGGTCCCGTGAGAAAAATGGGTCCCTGGGTAGATAGACGCTGATGTGACTCGTAGAATCAAGCGGTGTCCTGTGCGATAGGAGGGTTCCAATTAAGTTGAAAAGGAAGTGCTACAGGGCAGTGGCTAGGCCAACTATGCTATATGGATCAGAGTGTTGGGCAATGAGGAAGAGCCACGTCAATAGAATGCAAGTGGCCAAGATGGGCAGAGTGGCAGACGTACCTTGTAGTAGACACCCTGGTGTAGTGTCTGCAGTCTCTGCATTAGAACTGGAGTGGGTGGGGATCTAATGACCTGGTAGCTGACAAGCCCTAAAAAACCAAAGGGGGCAAGCTCCTACACCTGGGAATTTTGCCTTGACTACACACTGCATTATAGAGAGCGTTCTTTTCCATGCAAATGCCATCATACACCACACAGGATGTTGGTTTTACTTTGTATCTGAAGAAAGGTGCCCTCAAGGCCTCCCTCTAGCCCTCAAAAAGTAAACCCACCTCACTGAAGTATCGAACCTAGAACTACTGTTACAGTTACTGAGTGTGCTACCCGATAATCATTTACTGTATATGTGATCAGATTTTTCTTCTTCAGAGGTCTGTCAAATTTTTGCCCTTTTTTTCAAATTTTTTTTGTCCTTTTGTTTATCAAATGACAAACAAAAGGCGATACCCCTTGCTAGTTCACTTTCAATGTTTTCCCCACCTTCACTTCCTCTTTCCTCTTAATTAGAAGACTGTATCCCCTAAATTAAAGAAAATCGACCATCCTCAAGTGCCTTCCTGGGTTGGATTGACTGTACCTCCTCATCTCCCGCGGGCAGCCTCCTAAGGGTTCGCCCTGTTATGGATGCTTGGCTTACTCTCCAACCAACGAAACTAATCAAGTTACAGAAAATGGAAGAAGCGCCTGTCTGGCGTTGGACACACTAGTTCTACTCTGATCACTGAAGTTAAGCAACGCAACTGCAGATAGTGCTAGCATGGGTGACCACTTGGGAACGCTTGGCATTTTTAACATCGTAACAAGGTCATCGAACCGTTATTTTTCTCGTTCCGTTTCTGGTTACGGTTCACGTCAAATAAATATATCGGTTCTGTTACGGTTTTCGTTCCAGTAAAAAATAACGGTTTTCCAGTTTAATATGTATTAAACATAATTTTAAAATACAGTACATTATTACTTAAAATATCCATCATCATCATCTCTCCCATCACCAATATCCATCATCATCATCGTCACCACTCCCATCTATCCCCCCACCAAGTCCCCCTCCACCCCACATGCTTCCATGTCCCTTTGCACCGCCTGCTCCCACGGCCATTTTGGTCTTTCTCCACCCCTGGTGCTCCCAATCACTCGCAGTCCCGTAATGGACTTCATAAGTCCCTCCTCTCCCCTCCTTATCACATGCACATACCACTTCAACCAATTCTCTCTCATCGTTGAAGTGATGTCTTCCACTCCTAAGCTACCGCTAACTTAATCGTTTCGGATTCGGTCAGATCGTGACACCCCATTCATGTACCACAGCATTCGCATCTCGGCTACTTCCATTCTATTGACGTGGTTCTCCCTCACCAACATTTTGATCCTTATAACACAGCTGGCTGAACCACTGCCCTGAAGTTGTACAAGGCGGGATCCGGAACGTTCGCCCGCGATATTTCGCCCCTGGGTACTTTTCGCCCCCGGAGCTTTAGCCCCCACACATTTCGCCCCTTGGACGTTTCGCCCCCGAACATTTCGCCCCTTGGATGTTTCGCCCCTGGGAGGGCAAATGGCCGTTTATTTGTTATTTTTTTATTCCGTTTTAGGTAAGGTAAAAATCAAGGGCTAGTGCCAACTGACCCTTGAGTCAATGCCAGCCCTTGATTTTTACCTTATTTTGGCCGTTTTGTTTTTTTTTTGTTATTCTGTTTTTACCTAGAAAAACAGCATTGTTCGTTCAGACATTTTTCTGAGTGTTTCAAGGAATAGGTAAGGTGAAAATTCAGCATTTTTGGCAAGAATGCTACGCAGTGTGGAGGACATCAACGATTGAAATTTAATAGACTATCTGAAAGGCATAGCCTAAATATTTGGAAATTCACTTTACCATCTAATAAAAGAAATGATATTAATTTAAAAACCCACTAGTGCCCTACAAATCGATGTGTTTTCGGCTATATCTTTGCCGCCTCCGTTTTTAAAATTCGGACATAAGGTAGCGACACGCGCATGCACCACATTTTACATTGGTAGTTTTAAGCATCGACGTTGCCGCTATTTTTTTAAGTACAATTTAGCAGACGAACATCACTTAAAAGACTTTGACGACGTAAATTTTACGTTTTAAGTTTGCGTTTACGTCGTTTACCGGCCATTTACCTTCCCAGGGGCGAAACATCCGAGGGGCGAAATTTTCGGAAATTTTCGTACCCGTGTGGACGCCCGACCCCATGTTCGAACCGATAAGAGTGATACTTTTTTTTCGGTTTGGTTCCGGTTTTCGTTCCGACCAAAAATAACAGTTTTACCGGATTTAGGTTTCGTTCCGGGTAAATGCCCTGATCGTAACAGTGCAGTGCCTGTACAGACTCTGCCTTCACATATAGGTAACCCTGAATATACCGTAATTATTCTAATAAACGGCGCGCCGTTTATTTTTTCAAAGGCCTTTTTGTTGCGCCGTTTATTATTTTTTTTTTCAATTTATAAATGGAAACTTTTTAGCTGGACAAGTTTATTTCATTAATTTTGATTTTTGCTGATGCCACTCTCGCATCTGAATTTAATGGCAAAATGAAATTCAGAAAAATAATCAATGGTTCATTTAAAATTTAAATCCTTACCCTAGATTCAGATAACTGTAGAGGTTTAGCCACAGGACGATTACTATCATTCTCAACTGCAGAAATTGCCAACAATTTAAATGCTGAAGAATACTTTCTCTTTGAAACTTTTCTTTCAACAATATGTGCACTAAAGCTTAGTTTACACGACTGTGACTTATTAGGAAGTTCAACCTATCATGTGAAAATATTGTGAATCGTATTGCACCAGGGTCACCCACAGAACAGAGAGGGGGAAGAAAAATCCTGGGGTACCCCAGTACCTCTGTTCAGGCATGAGCCTGATTCCTTATTGCAGTATAGTTGCAGTATAGTGCAATAGGTCAGACACCATGCAGCATTAAAACTGACAAAGCATTAATTTACCTGCCAAAATTTATATTTTGGTTGTAAAATGTGGTGTTGGGACAGTGTGGTAGGCTGGCATCCCCACACAGACAACCAGCCAATATTCCTGTGGGTTCCAGGCGCCTGGCTGGGGAGTTCCCAGTCATAGCATGTTCAATGGACCCACGGACCCAACCCTGCCACAGGCTGGATGTGGTGATGATACCAGTACCCCTGTGTAGCATTAAAGGATTAATCATTAAAAAAATTGAAGTTAACTTGCAGGATCACTTCCAGACAGTTTTGAAATAAACGGCGTCGTTTATTAGAATAATTACGGTATGTACATGTCACATGCCAGCAAAGTGAACCGCGTGTTATACTTGGCAAGCGTGCTACAGGTTGCCCACCCCTGGCGTAGTGCCTGTATAGACTCTGCAATAGAACTATGCAGTGGACGGCGGCTCTATTGTCCATTGTAGTTGGAGCCGAGAAACACCAACCGAAAGAAGACAACCCACCTCGATGCAGTATCGAACCTAGAACAGAACAGTAGAACAGTAACGCACTAATCGAGTCCGCTACCTCAAGGCCCACCGAGGCTGGCTACGCTTTGATCCAACATACAAGTTTAAGAAACGCAGCCATAAATGGTTTTGTACCTCGAGATTCTAAATTCCTAGTGTTAATCAACGCCGTCTGGTGGTGATTGTGTTGGTGAAATCATCACTAGGTGGCACGTAAATCCCGCGTTGATATTTGAGTCGGCAGTGCGTTGAGTGATGTTGGTTTGTGAGCATGTGTGATTGGACTGTTTCATAAATATTTTGATCGAGTTTTTGGGGATTTGTGACAATGTTGACGAAAGTTTGTTCATTTGATTCCAACTGACTCGTGCCGTCGAGCAGACATCGGTGAATTAGTTTGAAATGGGATGTTCTGCCACAAGTAACTGAACTGTAGTCGATACCGCAAGTTGTGATTTGGTTATCAACGGAATTAGATTCCAACTTTCAGTTTAACCTCCGAACCGTCTTCCTTACCCATTACTGGTTCCTAGTGACATTTTGACTGCGATTTTAAATGTTTCTCACCACCGTTGGAAAAAGAAATATTTTAATAATCTAGCAACAGTTTCATGATGTTTGCATTCAGACACGTTTTAAGGATTTCGGCCGTCTTTCTTCAAGGACTGTTGTTAGCGTGTTGCGTCTTCGCGGGTCTGTCAAACGGCACTGATATCCATCGTGCCGTTCCAGCTCCAAGTGAATCGACAAGTTATTCTACCAAATCATATCCATCAGATATTTATTCGTTGAAAGGAATTGGAAATTTGTTTTGGGATGCCATTCATTCCACGAAACTATGGAGTGTTCATTCCGACGAACTTTTTCCAAATTTCGTACACAGTTACCAACCTTGGTTGTGTTCAATTTTAGCGTCTCTAACTATAGGATTCAGCGGAATTTTACCTCTTTTTATCATTCCTATTGGAACTGGAAAATCTTCAGTTGCGCACGGAGGTAAGTTGCATTTTTAATTATTAAATTTCTTAATTAACGATCGACAAAGAAATAAGCCTTTTCGAACTGCCCGCGGGTCTCACGCGACTCAAATCAAAAATTGCATTTTTTGTCCCGTTACAAAGAATGAAAATATGCCTTAAAATAAACTCGTATAATTACATCTACATTAGGTACTAGGAGTTAAATTCAGTCCAATTAAGTACAAAACTCCTTCTGTGCAGAATCTGCGGTGATAACTTATTATTTAGCATGTTTTTCCCATTCCGGAACGATCTTCCCCGCCTCGGGGGCTCAGGACGCAGCGTGCTCCCTTACTGCGTCAGTGATTAAAGGTTCGATACTTGGTTTCTTTCGGGCGAGGGAGAGGGATAGGTCCCGAGCGCTCCTTATATCGGATGGGAAGTAAAGCTAGGGTGACCAGACGTCCCGATTTAGGCGGGACAGTCCCGATTTCAGACTTCATGTCCCGCCGTCCCTCTCGTGTCCCGGAAGGACGCCCGTTTGTCCCACTTTGTTGGCAACTTCTCAGAAGCATCCACTCGTCAATGAAATACGTTTAGAGCACCAACACAGAATGATCCTTCTAGGTTTACAACTGATAATCGTCTGAATCAAATTAAAACATCAGGCATCCTGTGCTGGACCCGTCCTGTGACCCATACAATAAATGGAGATGGTTGAAGTGGAGACAGGGAAGCGGAGTCCTGTGTGATAGGAGGGTCCCAATCAAGTTGAAAGGGAAGTTCTCAGGGCAGTGGTTAGGCCACTGGATGGATCAGAGTGCTGGGCAGTGAGGAAGAGCGACGTCAACAGAATGCAAGTACCTGAGGTGGGAATTCTGCGGTATATGAGTGGGGTGTCGAGAGCTGATAGAATTAGGAATGATTATATTAGGGGTAGTCTTGGAGTGGTGGACGTCGCCGAAAAAATGAGGGAAAATAGGTTGAGATTAGATCTAGTTGAGATGGTATGGACACATAATGAGAAGAGGAGAGGAGGAGCTCGTTAGGTCCATTTCAGGAATGCAGGTGGTTGGCAGCACCCGGGGCAGGGGGAGACCGAAGCAGACGTGGGAGCAGATTGTCCGTAAGGCTATGTCAGTGTGTGAGGTGGAGGGCTAGAACACGCAGACCCGACCCTGCTGCAGGCGGAATAAGGGTAAGATGAGGTTGATGATGTATCCTGTGCTGGATGCACACATATTCAAGCTATAAGGTACTGCAGGTACGAAGTCACAAGTTTTGTTCCTTGCTCTCCAGAAAAGCGTGTCTCACCACCCTTGCTTGGGGGCACTCACCAAAAGCCCCCGTCCCGCTTTGCCCTCTGGAAAATCTGGTCACTTTAGTAAAGCCGGTGCACGAACGTGTGGTTTCGATATCACCACTACAGGGAAAAGAACCCTCTCTACTAGGGAACGGGTAGCAAGCAACTCCTAACCCTTTTCCCGCCTTTGGCAGGGTCGGGTATCCATCTTGTCCCTCTGAATGGACACATGGGCGATCTGTTGGACGGCATTGTTACGCAGCCGGCTGCAGACTCGATACTGCTACCCCTTTGCTTATTTATCAGCCGTCTGTTGTTCTTGGGGGCATTCCACCGAGCTCCTGGGATCGGCTTATTGCGTTGGGCACACTAGTTCTCGTCTGATCATTGAAGTTAAGCAACGCAATCCCAGTTAATACTGAAATGGGTGGCTGCTTGGGAAGACTGGGTGCTGCTAATGACAAATAATCGTCGCATTAGTGTGTTCTAATGACCTCGTACTTGAAGGGCTCTAAAACACAAAAAATCAAAAATAACCGAGCTCCTGGACCTAGAGGTTGCAAACTCTCAGTATCGCGCTGCCCCTTACCGTAGCAGAGTCGTATACCGACTTTTGTCCCTCTGAATGAACACATGGGTGATCTATTGGAGGGCACTTTTTACTCAGCCGGATGCTGAACTTAGAAACAGGGCAGGGAGCGACAAATTGTATTGGACATGCCAGTTCTCGTCTGTTCACCGAACTTAAGCAACACAACACCAGCTAGTACTGACATGGGTGGCCGCTTGGGATAACTGGGTACTGCTAATACCCAAAAATCGTCGCATTAGTGTAGTGTCTGTGCAGTCTCTGCATTATAACTACGCGGTGGACGGGGCTCTTAGGGAGCTGCAAATTGCGTTGGACACACAAATTCCCGCCTGATCACTGAAGTTAAGCAACGCAACCCCAGTTAGTACTGACATGGGTGGCCACTTGGGAAAACTGGCTACCGTTTGTCTCCAAAAATCGTCGCATTAGTGTAGTGTCTGTGCAGTCCCTGCATCAGAACTACACTGTGGACGGAGCTCTAATGACCTTGTAGTTGAAGGGCCCTAAAACACCAACAAACACACAACCGGGGCTCTAATGGCCTTATAGTTCAACCGCCTTAAAACACCGACAAACAACAACCCAACCCGGCAGGTGTCTATGCAGTGGGTAAATGAGTCAAAAATTCCCAGGTGTAGGAGCTCGTCCTCCCTCCTCTGGTGTCGGTCAAGGAGCCCCAACGAACGGTAGACCGACGATAACTAAGCATAGGAGTTGCAGCTTTGTTCGGCCCCCTAGCCACGAAAAAACACCCTCCACTAGATCACCCATGTGTCTATTCAGAAGGACAAAAATCAGTACCCAACCCTGCTATAGGGAGCCAACCCTTTGCTGGTAGTTTGGAGCTTTGGTCGGCAGCGTCAAAATACCGTCTCATAGATCGCCAATGTGTCTATTTAGAGGGACAAATATCGGTACCCGACCCTGCTGTAGGGAGCCATCTCGTTAGCAGCGGTGACGGATCCAGCGAGGGGGCTATGGCCTCCAAAAGGTTATAAAAATGACACCCACCCGCACAAAAGTACTTCCAGATTACCTATCCAAAATTTGAAATGGCCCCTCATCCAAAGATATCTGCTGGATCCACCATTGGTTGGCAGTAATTTGTAACCTTGCGTGGCCCATATAGGGAAAGTGTTCCCACCCATCACCCCTTTTAGAACCTTTGCGGAAATGACAGTGGAGACCTAGTTTCACTTTTGAAACGGAGGAAAAAAGTTGCCTAAATTTCATGCTTTTTCAGAATGAATTAAAGGTGCAGAAAAAGAAGAAGTTGCTTTGTTTATCACTTCCTGGAGGTTTGTTTAATTTGGTGGAACAATTAATCCTATCGTTACTTAGTGGGTCACCGTAAACAAGTTTAGTATGTCGAGTTAGGGAACGTTGTCAACTAAGATGGTCGGAAAATGAAATTTCGTCTTCGGTTGTAATTTTTGACACTTTTAACTTTCTCTTGTTGAAGTCGTTATCCGGGCTACTTCCGCTCTCATCTTACATTCGTCCATGAGATGGGCAATCGAAGTCCTCCTCCTCCTCAAATTCATCCAAACATTGGCAATAGAAATGGGAATACATCCTGAGATTGTTTTTTTGGCAGGAATGTAACCTCCAAAGGTCAGACTGACGTCGGCTGACCTTCGCTATTTCCCGTTTTGTCCATATCAGGAAAGTGGCAATATCATAGTTAAAATTTGGTTCAGTCTCCTCATCCTCATCATCATACCCTTATCCCCCTGTGGCAGGGTCGGGTCTGTGGGTTCTGCCCTTCCCTCCCGTCTATCTCCAGCTAGGTTCCCGTCTACCCCACACACTACCATATCCTTAAGTACTCCTCATCCTACAATGCACACTTCGCCTATGACTGGGTCCTGGTACTCATCTGCTGGGCGATCTGCTGGACGGTATTTCAATGCAACCTGCTGGGGACCAAAGCTGCAACCCCTGTGCTAATTCATCGTCGGGTTACTGTTCGTTGGGGCACTCCACAGAGCTCCCACACCTGGCAAGTTTGCCGCATCTACCCGTTGCATAGTAAGGGCCCAACTAGGTGGCGCAGGAGGTAGCGTGCTCGACTACTGCATCAGTGGTTCCAGGTTCGATACTGGATCGAGGTGGATTGACTTCTTTCGGGCGAGAGCGAAAGATTCCGAGTGCGCCTTCCGGAGGATGGCAAGTAAAGCCGGTTCCTTACCATTGGTGTGTGTGTTATTGACCACTCATCATCATCCTACCCTTGTCCAGCCTGTGGCAGAGTCGGGTCTGTGGGTTCTAGCCCTCCTCTCCCACCTATCTCCCACCTGGTCTCCGTTCACCCCACACACTACCATTTCCTTGCGTACTACCTGCTCCCACTCCTTTGGTCTTCCCCTGCCCAGGGTGCTTGCAACTACCTGCATTCCTGTAATGGGCCTAACGAGCTGCCCCTCCCCTCTTTTTCTTCATGGAAAAACATCCTTTATACTATGCGACGGGTAGATGAGGCAAAAATCTCCAAGTGTAGGAGCTCGCCCCCCCCCCCCCCGCGCCGGTCTCGGAGTAGTGCCCAAACGAACGGTAGACCGACGATAAGTAAGTATACAGGTTGCAACGTTGGTCGGCAGCCGGACGGGGACAACTACCGTCCAACAGAAAGGCACACCCGTGTGGCCATTCAGAGGGACATGATGGGCACCCGACCCTGCCAAAAGCGGGAAAAGGGTTAGGGGTTGTTTTTGCCTGCTATCCGTTGCATAGTAGAGAGGGTTCTTTGATGCTTAAATGGCATCGTGCACCACACACGGCCACGGCTTTACTTTGCATCCGACACGGAAGGCACACTAGAGTAGGGTTGCCATACGTCCCGGTACACCGGGACATGTCCCGGTTTTGAGGTCTGTGTCCCGGTCAGACAGTCATTTGTCCCGGTCGATTTAAAATTTTCGCATGTTAAATAATTATTTTCTGATAATATTGCATTCAGCACTGCGTATATACAGTACATGCCTAGAGATTTGGCACAGATTCGTCTATGAAAGCACATCACATTTTGCCAGTGAAACTGACTGTTCGGGAATGATCCGCCATTGATCTCTGGGGCGGATCCAGGCGAGGGGCAATGCAGCAATTGCTCCCCCCTCACTGCCTGAAAGGGGCGCAACTGATGAAGCATTTTTGCTTTGCTATCCCCATTTCTATACTGCCAGTCCAACAGTTGCAGTCCAATCTGTAGTTGGCTAAACCACTGAAGATAGGTGATTGTCAAAGGGCCAGGAGAGGACCTTTTTGTAATTGCTAGCTAGATGTATAGTCAGGGATTATGAATATTTAAAAATATTTGGGGCGCACATTTTTTGAAGTTCTACCCCCACCCAGATCCGCCACTGATTGACCCTAACTTTTTTTTGGGTCCTCTAAAATATTTTATATTTAAATGCGTTAGTGAAAGGATTATGGAATTTTTTAATAAAGCTATGAATGTTTATAATATGAATTCTTGCCATTTTGTTGAAAAAATATTTTTAAGAGGGGATGTCCCGGTCGGTGGTCCGACAATTATGGCAACCCTACACTAGAGGCCTCTCTCTTGCCTGAAAGTAGCTACCCAACCTCGGTCCAGTAACGAACCTAGAGCAGCTGGCATGAAATAACCTAGTACACCAAAACAGAAGATGAACGAAAAAGGGCTGCATTATTTACCTATTTATCGCATGAGAGGAGGGTCATTAACCTTGAATAAAATAGTGACCACGATAACCGAAAATATCCGTTCCCTGTTGGATTTTTTGTTATTATCGAAGTACGTATTATAGTCTTTGTCTACGAAAGTAGAGCACAGCCATTTTTAGTGCATTGTCCGGTGTAACGAGGGTGGGTGCCATTTTTTTTTGTTGCCGCTTGTTAAATAATGTAGGTGAGGAGATTCTGTTTACCTTTGAGGTGTTTTTCGCTATTGGTCGTGTTGCTCATCACCTCATTGGTAATGTTAAATAACGTGTTGGCGTGGAGCATCGTGGATTCCAGTTTCGCTGCTGGACGGAAGTGGTTTGGTTACTTTCAAGCGACAGATGTGGTGTTTGGGCCCACAACTGCTTTTTTGATTAGGTTCGGGGG
>JAAFCE010005724.1:3888269-3940201 GCA_013389805.1 Trigoniulus corallinus
GGCAGACACAAGAGGGTGAGAGACAGGCAGACACAAGAGGGTGAGGGACAGGCAGACACAAGAGGGTGAGAGACAGGCAGACACAAGAGGGTGAGAGACAGGCAGACACAAGAGGGTGAGAGACAGGCAGACACAAGAGGGTGAGAGACAGGCAGACAGACACAGAGACTGAAAGACAGGCAGACAGACACAGAGACTGAAAGACAGACAGACAGAGTGAGAGACAAACAGAGACACGCACACACGTGCTCAGAGAAAACAGAGGCCGCCAGTGGGAACCAAAAGTAAAATCGTATTCAGTGAATTGGACTTCTTTCTAGTGAGGTCTAGGACAATGTGACGTCACAATACCGATCTACTTTACGAGCTAAGTTTCCTCCAGCACCACGCTATCGTGACATACGAGTTAGGGTTTATAGAGGTTATCCGTGCACTGTGACTGACTGGACAGGGTCGGATACGAGAGGTCATCCCTTGCCACCCATCTGCTATTGTTGAAAGCTCAGTAATAGCGTCTCAGTACCGTCCAACAGATCGCTCATGTGGTGTCCCAATTGGGGAAAAATTGGTCTCCGACCCTGCCATTGGCGGGAAAAAGGGTAGTAGTAGTTGTTTGACAGTTTGAATATCTCGCTCAAACTTCTGGTTGTGGCGACGGCGCTTGCGCTTATGACGTCGCTGTGGCCTTCAGAGCTGGCAGGCCGACGCCTGAACCGTAAAAACAGTGTTCTTCATTAAGAACACTGGCCTGAAGGGCATTAAAGTGTGGAGAACGTGAATACGCTTATAAAATCGTGCTCCCTGCCCGAAGGCCAAATGAATTCTAATTCCGGGATTAGTGAGAGATTAGAATCGCAAAAGGGGCCCATGGCAACCTTTAGACTGACACTGTCAAGGTCGTGCGAATACACTCTCGAAAGCAGATTTCCACCTAAGGTAGGGGCGGGTCACTATCCCAACGGAACCCGACTTGACGAGCGATATTTCTACGTAGCCGGCTGCCGATTTAATGCTGGAATCCCATGCTGATTCATGTTGGTCTAACGTCTTTCTTTGGCCCAGGTGTTTCAGCAAGGTCAAAAGGATGAACACGACCTCTGAATCGTGGAAATTTCCGGACACGTATCTTTCGTTCCACGTAGAAAATGGGTTATTTAGAATGTAGATGTCTATTATCTTATTGTATGTTATGGGAATTCGAAACCGAACTTTGACACTCACTCCTTCAGGTAACCCCTTTTATTACAGAGTTAACCTATTCACCTGTCCTAGAAGCGAACTTGCGTATTTTGCTTTGTCCTATCTACGACGGCAAAATGGAATTTGCGAACGTAAACTACTGTACAGTATTCTCCTCTACTTCTGGTTAGGTCCCCGTCCACCCAACACAGTGTCTTAGCTTTGTTTCTAAGGCCCGGTGGACACATCCGATTTTTGCTTGTGCTGCAGTTACACCGCAGCAATCCAATACACACATGCAGTGAAATGTCGCCAGTACACATTTGGCAACTGTTAGGCAAGGCGCAAAATGAGGCTGCAGGGTGACGCAGCCCTGCCTAATTCTGCTAGCAGGCAGTCAACGCACATTGATTTACAGTTTTTCAACATACTGGTTTGCAATTTGCATCAACTAAAATGGCTTTCATCGTATCACCAGTTCGACAGAACTTTACTACGTATTTCTACACAGCAGGAATGGTGCCTTGGCAAAGAAAAGCATTTTTAGCAGGGCATCGAACCGGAAACGAAACCTAAAAGCGGTAAAACCGTTATTTTTGCTCGGAACGAAAACCGGAACCGAACTGAAAAAACGATATCGCTCTTATCGGTTCGACACCTGTGGAAAGACGGGAGGGAGGTGGGGCTTAACCCTGGAATGGTCAACACTTTTTTCTTAATCATTGGTCAACAGGGGTCATTTGGGACCCCATGCAGAAAATGGTACTGAAAGTGGCAGACGACCTGAGAAATTCAACAGTTGTCTCAAGAGTCACATCACTTAATATTTAGCTTTTATATTAGACATAAACATTAGTATTTATATAGAATATAGCATTTGCATAACTGCATTTTAACGAAGAGTAATTTCAAAATATGTGCAATATGCAGCTGAAGCTTGTTTTTCTGTCCTTACTTCTGCCACACAAGTGGTAACTCTTTTGTGAAGCTGGTAATGGCTTGATATTTGCTGGTTCCTCTGGCGACAAACCAAAAAGCCCCATTGCCGGTTTAGTTCAAGATTCTAGGCACTTTACTTGACTCCAATGCAGATACCTAAGAAAGCCATTACTTTGCAATTATTAAGGTCCTTCAACCACTTTGCCTCTGGTTCACATGCTTTGAGTTGCCTTGCCTCCTGGTTGCAACAGAGAACAATCTCTTTCAATATCTGCATTTCAAAAAACAGGCAGAATGTCTCAAAACATGTTGTAAAGTCCTGACTTTGGCCCAGGTCACTATTCATCACATTTTCAACAATAGTTTGATGACTTTCAGGTGGGACAGAATTCCAATAATCACCATTTTTTAGAGTTGAGCCAGATCCTGAACCTCCTTTGTAGTGGAAAATTGCATCCGACACACCAGTTCTCGTCTGATAACTGAAGTTAAGAAATGCAAACCCAGCTAGTACTGACATGGGTGGCTGCTTGGAATAACTGGGTACCACTAGTATCCAAAATTCATCGCATTAGTGTAGTGTCTGTGCAGTCTCTGCATCAGAAATACACTGTGGACAAGGCTCTCATGGCCTTGTAGTTGATGGGTCCTAAAACACCAACAAACATACAACAAACTGACAGACTGCTTGTTATTGCCTTTATCATCTCTAATGTCATCCAAGCTCATCTCATCACCAGAATCTAGTACTACCTCAATGTTGTTTGGGGGCTCATCACACTGATTCACTGGTGGAGGCACATAGTCGAGGTCATCACTGCCTTCTGAATCATCATCAATTTTGTCATCTTCCCTCTCATTGTCAACAACAATCATATCTACTTCCAATGACAAATTATAACTCCATTTTGGGCAAGACATATTTTTATTGCAGAATTTAAACATCAGATCTCAGAACGAATTTTCACAGATATATTTATGTAATTGTGTGCTGTAATTTAGTGGGGTAGGATGGGACCCCCCCTCAGGTAACCCTGTCACTGTTGCTGCGGGTTCTGGGCATCTGGCTGGAGAGCCCCCAGCCAGAGCTGTCCCACTAAGTAAGGGGTCTAGGCTCAGGTTAGGGACATGGGATGTGGGGACCCTTACAGAAAAAACAGGGGAATTAGTGAACACCCTGGAGCATAGAAGGGTGGCATGTGGGGTGGATGTGAGCCTAGTTGTGGATAGACGGGAGGGGAGGATCAGAACCTGCAGACCCGAACCTGCCATAGGCGGAACAAGGGTGTGATGATGATGATGTGTGCTGTAATTTGCTCATGCAGTTTCATCAGACAAATTTGTTATAAGCAGGATATAGCATTGAATAGCGATGGGAAGTGTGATGGGGTCTTCGAGAACCGGCTTGACCAAAGTACACATATAAGCAAATCAGTCTGCATTTTGCATCAAGCTGTCAATGCAATTTAAATTTAATTTTCCCAAAATGCAGTTATTGTATTTTGTAGAGATGTCAAAAGGGTTGGAACTCTATAAAAAATTCTATAGAAAGAGCCCCTGTTGACCATCCTAGGGTTAAGGTGAATATGAAGAAGACTGAGTACCTAGCTTTGAATTTTAGTGCCCAAAGGCAAGGGGGTGAGATTCGTTGTGGGGTTGGGTGATACGAATGGTGCAAGAGATTTGGTATTTAGGATCCGTTTTCTGGAGAAATGGGGGATAGATTCTGACGTGACCCATAGTATTAATGGAGGATGGCTGAAATGGAGACAGGGTAGTGGGGTCCTGTGCGACATACGGGTGCAAATAAAGTTGAAGGGCAAAGTTCACAGAACTGTCGTTAGGCCCACTATTGTTTTTTGGCTCAGAGTTTTGCAAAGCTAGGAGGAACCACGAAAGGCTGATGCAAGTGACTGAGACGCGTATGCCATGTTACATGAGAGGGGTGTCACGATCTGACTGAATCCGAAACTAGTAAGTTAGAGGTAGCTTAGGAGTGGGAAACATCACAGAAATGATGAGAGAATTGGTTGAGGTGGTATGGGCATGGGATGAGGAGGGGAGGGGAGGAACTTATTAGGTCCATTACAGGACTGCAGGTGATTGGGGGCACCAGGGGTAGAGGGAGACCAAAATGGCCATGGGAGCAGGTGGTGCAAAGGGACATGGAGGCATGTGGGGTGGAGGGGACTTTGTGGGGGATAGACGGGAGTGCAGGATTAGAACCCGCAGAAGCAACCCTGCCTCAAGCGGGATAAAGGTTAGATGATGATGGTGGATATTTTAATTTGTTGTTGTTGTTTGTTGGAGTGTAAGGTCCCGTCAACTGCAAGGTCATTAGAGACCCGTCCACTGTGTAGTTCTAATGCATATACTGCACAGACACTACACTAATGCGACGATTATTGGGTATTATCAGTACCCAGCTTTCCCGAGCGACCACCCATGTCAGTACTAACTGGATATTTTAAGTATAAGTGGCATAGTAGTTAGCATGCTCGGCAACTATGCCAGTTTTTCTATGTTCGATACTGGACCGTGGTGGGTCGGCTTCTTTCGGGCGAGAGAGAAACCGGGAGTGTGCCTTCTTTCGGATGAGAAGTAAAACCGAGGTCCCATGTGGGTGTACGATAGCACTTGCATGTAAAAGAACCCTCTCTACTACGCAACAGGTAGATGAGGCATAATTTCCAGGTGTAGGAGCTCGCCCCCTGGCGTCGGTAGCATTCCCCAACGAACACTAGAGTGACGATAAATAAGCGTAGGGGTGCAGCTTTGGCCAGCAACCGGCTGCAGAAAATACTATGACCAATTTATCACCCTGTGTCCATTCAGAGGGACAAATGGGTACCCGACCCTGCCGTATGTGGGAAAAGCGTTAGGAGTTGGTTTTTGCTACTGTATTTTAAAATTATGTTTAATACATATTTTTTTTAAATTAATATTTGGAGTGAAACCGTAAACCAGAAAAACCGAGATTTTTATTGGAACGAAAACCGTAACAGAACTGATATATTTATTTGACGTGAACCGGAACGATAAAATATAACTGTGCGATGCCCTGGTTTAAAGTGGGAAATACTGAAAAGCTAACATTGCTTACATTGCCAAAATGCTTCACACAGCCAACGATTTTTTTATTTATTGATAATTACCAGCATCAAAGGAATGATGAATGAAATACAGTATTAAATAAATAAAAGGTACCATTGTTAATTTCATTTTCATTGGCTACTTCTTCCCACTTCTCCGACTTTAATTTTGATCGCATATAGTGTGCATGGTTTACAGTCTGTTGAAGAGAACTTCTCTGCTTCGCACCGCTTCAATTAGTTTTTCCTCCATTTTTGTCGGCACTGCGGTCCGCAGGTTCATGTGGCACATCACGCTGCGTCGTAACATGCACAACTACAAACAGTCTTGTGAGTCACCCTGCGTCACCTGCGGAGACTGCGTCTCATTTTGCGCTGGGCCGTGTTCTTTTTGCCTACGAAATCGCAAAATTAACTGCACTTATGATATCGACGGACAGTGGCGGATCCAGGATTTTCGTCGGGGGGGGGGGGGGGGGGGTGGGGGAAAAGCTCCAAAATATTATGAGAATACGTTTATATGTGGATGGGGGGGTTGCAACCCTAAAAATCACACCCTGGATTCGCGCGTGTCGCCCGTTCTTCCATAAGAGCAATCTCCAGCCCTGGAGCAGTTGTGGGATGTGTTGGTCTGCCTGCAATGCGCCTCCCCAATGCATCCCACACATGCTCCATCACATTTAAGTCCAGTAAACAAACTGGCCACTGCATACGCTAAATACCTCCAATTCCAGCATGTTGTCCACCAGTGAGACTGTGGGGACGAGCATTATCGTCCATCAAATGAAACGAATCACCCATGCCACCCACATATGCCACAACAAAAAGGTCGGAGAATCTCGTCTCTATACCTCATAGCGGTCAAATTACCACCTCGGATAATATAGAGGTCTGTACGTCCACCAATACTGATGTCTGCCCACACCATCAATCCACCACCACCATACGGGGCTCTTTCTTGGACAAAGGCTGAGTTGTTTCTTGTCCCTCGTTCCCTCCAGGTGAGTACACGTCGACTGCCACATTCCACGTTGATACGGGGCTCATCAGAGAACAACTGCTCTCCCTTCAGCATGCTGCCACTCATGATGGTCATGTGTCCAGTTTCTTTGCTCTCTATGGTGTTGTGGAGTTAACCGATTACGGGCAGTTTGAGTTGACACCCTGCGTCCTGTTGCTGTTTGAAGGGCACTATGCAGTTCAGTTGCATTCTGCCGCCTATTTCGACGGGCTGTTAATTTGTTGTTTGTTTGTTGGTCTTTTAGGTCTCTTCAACTACAAGGTCATTAGAACCCCTTCCACAGTGTAGTTCTTATGCAGAGACTGCACTGACACTACACTAATGCGACGATTTTTGGGTATTAGCAGTACCCAGCTTTTCCAAGCGGCCAATCATGTGAGTACTATGGTTGTGCTGCGTGACTTCAGTGATCAGACGAAAACTGGTGTGTCTAACGCAATTCGCCACTCCCATCGCAGCTGTGGTCGGCAACAGGCTGCGGAAAAACCATCTATATCACCCATATGTCCATTCAAGACGAGATTGGTACTCGACCATACCATAGGCGGGAAAAGGGTTCGGAGTTGGTTGCATGTCACGAGACGCGAGAGAAGACAGGAGGTGTTTATGGCATTTAATCAACAGTACATGGATGTAGGGTCGATCCTGACTGAGGCTGATGACTTCTTTCTGGCAAGAAGAAAGGACTGAAGGTCATTTTTGGGGTGATTGAGGGGGTTCTGCCCAAATCAACCTAGGGACAATTTTGCAAACGAAAAATAATCAACGTCGAGGACGCCATTTCCGTTATTACGGTGTCCTGATTTCTAGTGCGTCTTTTGGAATCTGATCACGTCTTTGTACGTTGTTATGTTTGTAGAATGTTATGGCAGACTATCACGTGACCTTTAAATTAACGTGTTTGAAATTCCTATCTAAATTTGATATGGCAACATCCATGACCGATTCAGCTGGTCACCCATGTGTTCTACTGTTTCTATCGCGTTTATGTGTCAAGAGCAGCGTTGTGTTCCAAAGGACTGCTCTTGGGTTTCAGGAGGAGTCACAAACTCATTTTCCGCCTATGGCAGGGTTGGATAATCGAAAAACAAAGCTATCAGTTTAGGCTACACGGATTATCCTATCACGCACTAATGTGTTTTTATTTGTTAACCTTCTAGTCCTCCTCGTCATCATCATCCCTAAGCTCTTTCCGTCTTTCGCAGGGTGCGCGCTATTACTGTCCCATTGGGACACATCATTTTTACGCAGACGGCCACCAACCTAACGCTGCAACCGATGCGCTTAGGGTTCTTTTCCTCCACCTTCACAGGAGCGGCGAATTGTGTTGGACACACCAGTTCTCGTCTGATCACTGAAGTTAAGCAACATAATCCCAGTTAGTACTGACGTGGGTTGTCATGCGCACGCGACATGAGAGAATAGCGCCTAAGCAGACGACAAAATTATGACGTCAACATAGGCGAAATTGCGCCTGTTGTGGTTCCGTGGCAGGCGAGAAAGCATGCGAAGTATAAATGGCGCCCACAGCACAAAAATCCAGCAGCCAGTAATATTTAAATAGCAAACGTTGTTCGAAAAGTAATAGCCAATGAAATGCGCGCGACAGTTGTAAGCAAGAAATGCAGTTGACTACCTCTCAACTCCACTTTTCGATTGATTTCGCGATACCGTGGCAAAAAAGTTGAGTTCCTACGTTATCAGTTTCTGTGGCATTTCGTCTGCTCGAGCGCCATTTGCGTCAGTATCGCGTGCCACGGAACTACACTGTGGACGGGGCTCTAATGACCTTGTAGTTGAAGGGCCGTAAAACACCAACCAATAAACTCCACCTGCAGAATTTTGCCTCAGTAACTCGGTCCCGTGTAGAAATGGTTCTTTTCCGTCCGGTGGTGGCATCATACACCCTACACTGGACCACGGTTTCTCCTCTTCCATCTTATGTCATAACTGACTTTTCCCCGCCTATGATGGGACAAGTTATCCATTGTTGTCCCACTGGGAAACGAGAGATTTGCTATACTGTATTTTCACGCAGCCGGCTGCCGACCTAATCATGCAACCCCTGCACTTGGGGCACTTTTCTTCCACCTACAGAATTTTACGGATGTAAAGTGGTTCCATGTAGAAAGGGTTCTTTTCCGCGTAGTGGTGGCACATCCTAATCTGCCTAAATCAGGTTTTGAAGCTGTATCAACATTTGTTATTCCTAAAACCTCTGAAGAGCCACAAAGAAAAAAGTTGCAACAAAGAAAAGATGTCAGTTTTGCTCATCTTGCAAGGATCAAAAATGCGATCGTCGGTGTACTGTCTAATAACCGAATTTTTAAAGAGCGTACAATCTATTTTGGTTCAAAATATTTTAATTAAAAGGACACTTTGGCGCCACAACAGTTCGCTCTGAGGTTGGTCACCGTTGGTGTTCTCCGGACAATAGGGACTTGTGACGTCACAACACGTAGATTCTTAGGGCGGTGTTCTAGTTTAAGAACACTGTGACGTCGTAACAGTGCACTCTGATGTCGGTTTTCTCCGGATAGTAGGGGCATTGTGACGTCACAACAGTACACTATGAGGTGTTCATTAGGTTTAAGGACATTGTGACGTCATAACAAATACATTGTGAGGTCGGTGTTCTCCGGGTTTAAGGGCATTGTGACGTCACAACAGTACATTCTGAGGTAGGTGTTCTCCTGGTTTAAGGACGCTGTGATGCCACAACAATACATTCTGAAGTAGGTCACGTCTGAAGTGACGTCACAACGCTATTCCAATCTACTAGGAAGGCCCAGAGGGGGCTTTCCGTCTACTGAGACTACTCGGGTTCCTGCACCTATGGCAGGGTGGAATATACGAGATGATGCCCTACCAACCTTTCCTTCTTGCTGGCTCAGTGGTAGCGTGTTGTTTCGATTCTGGCGTCGATGACAAAAAGTGTCTCGTAACGAAAATAGCATTATTTCCGGCAGCATGCTGCCCGTGTGTTCCCAGGCCCGAACCTGCCCAAATTTCTGGTAAATAAGTTTGTGAGCAAAGTGGCCGACGCATTAACCCAATTACTAATCAGCTAAACCGACTTTGATAGCGCTCTTGCCTTCGGAGATCAAAGTACGCCCGGTTCGTCCCCAACCAAGGTCGGTGATACGTGACGTTAGTGACCGAAATTACCTCTATGAAGTAACTACTGATGTGGTCTGGCGTTTGGTCGGTGCCTTATTGCGTGAAAATACCGTCGGCCGAAGAGGATACTGTACAGTACTTGGCTAATGAAATGAGTCATCGTTGTGACCCCAAATTGACCTCTAGTACTTCCTGTTTTATAACAGTTGCAGTTGAGGTTGATCAGCAAGGCACCACTGACCTTGGCATCAAAGGGGTGACGTACCGTCATTTCGTCAATTTAAGAATCAAATCTTGAAGGGGACATAGCGAAAATAGTGCAACATGTAGGAAGGAACAGACAGGTTAATTTTTTATTTGATAATAACAGCCAACCTCGTTAACTCAGAAGCTGGTGGGCTTTTCATCACAGAGGGAGTAAAGAGAGAGAGACAGAGAGAGAACTTCCGGGGGGGGGGGAGGTTGACTTGCAACATGAACTTGCATAGCAAAAATGCAATGGTGTGCTTACCATCTCCAGTCCGATGGCTGAATTCTGCTAAAACAGCAAGATTTGATTCTAAAGGGTTCATTATACACTTACGCGATGAGAGCACTAGAGATCATTGACCTGGGTTACCTCTCTCCAAAGCACCCTCACTACCCTGTCGACAACAATGGTCTCTCACCCCTTTACCTACATGTCTCATTTAAAGGCGATGTATATAAAAATTGATCGCTGAAATTCCAGATGATCCTCACCACAAATATTTTGTTGAAATTCGTCAAGAATTTTTTTAACCAGACTTCCGGTTCTTTTTATGCCTGATGCTATTATCTTAAGTGTCAAAAATATGCTAATGTTGCAGAAATGATAATCACTCACATTTTTACTTTAAATACCCTTTAAGCCTCAAAGGATTACATTTAGAAAGCTCTTGCCCTGAAATTTCAGGGATGCGTCAGGGTTGGCTGGATGTTTTGACGGGGTGTTGGTAAGTTATTAATGGGTCCCAAAATATTCCATTGCATTAGCAAATGTTGGTACGGCTGAGTTACAGTATGGGAAGTAAAACTGAGGTCCCATGTGGTGTGCGATGCCATTTGCACGTATAAGAACCCTCTCTACTATGAAACGTGTAGGCAAAATTTCTAGGTATAGGACCTCGCCCCCCGACGTCGGTGGAGTGGTATTTATTTTTCATTCCATAGGGGTAGTACGATCGCAAACCCGCTTCGGTGGCAGAGGAGTTAGCGTACTGCAATACTACGGTTCCCCTGCTCGATACTCGATCGAGGTGGGTTGGCTGCTTTCGAACGAGACTGTTGCTGTGCTGTGGGTAGATGAGTCAAAATTCCCAGGTGTAAGGGCTCGGTGGAGTGCCCCTGACGATAAATAAACATAAGGGTTGTAGCGTTGGTTGGGAGCCGACTGCGTAAAAATGTCATCCAACACATTACCCCTTGTGTCCATTCAGAGGGACAAGGGAGCGGCTTATTACGTTGGATACACTAGTTCTCGTCTGGTCACGGAAGCCCTACGCAACGCAGCCCTAGCTGTTACTGCCATGGGTGGCCACTTGGGAAAACTGGGTACCGCTAATACCCAAAAATCGTCGCATTGGTGTAGTGTCTGGGCACCTTGTAGTTGAAGGGCCCTAAAACACCAATGTAATAAACAAACGGAAGTGCTCCGTTTGCTTCGCTCTGCGTATGGCCAGAGGTCGAGGCTTAGAAGTTTAGATCCAAGAGCGATGTTAGATCAGATAAAAGCAGAAGGAAGCAGTAGTGGAAGTGAAAGTACTCTTTCTGACGGACCGGAAGCCAATAGAATTAATTCGTCGTTCTCCGTATTATTTTGCGAGGGAGTCTGCCCTGCTCTGCCTAAACACCACTTCCCGGTAGTGCACCTAGAATGTGTTAAAGGAAGATTTAAGGGCGAATGCAGTACTGTATTTTTATCTTTTAATAATGGGTGCAGCCCGAGTGCATTTTACTCACCTTCCCCTAAAAAGAGTTCATACCTCCGTGACCTTTGTAGCCGCAACCTTGAAACGTTGGCTCCCCAGTTCATCGTTGTCGTGTCACCTTACCAGGCTGCCAAAATATTTACCTTCTCGGGTCACTAAATTGCACAACGCCCACCCGCTACGAGGAGTTGGTAGATCTTTTAGGAGGTGTTGGTAGATCCTACCTCTTTGTTTTTTTTCCCACCCATCAAAAGGGATGAGTACTCATTTGTCCCCCTGGAAGCGAGAACACACGTTCGGGCGAACTATTGGACCCTTAGGGCAACTTCGCTCGCCGACACCAGGTGGCGCGATTTACACGTTGTATCCTATTCCAGAGCCATATCCGTTCTTGTTCCTCTGTTGGATAGTATTTTTACGGGGCCGGCTGCCAACATAATGCCACAACCCAAATGCTTATTTATCGTCTTACTATTTTGACTCTTCAGGGCACCTTCCCTCCACCGACGCGACCCTCCTACACCTGGGAGTGTTGCCGCTTTACACGTCGTAAGTAGCAAGGGTTCTTTTCCGTGCAGTGGTGACATCATACACACGACACGATAGGGCACCGAGTTGATTCCCACCCGACAGCAAATGCACTGGGGGCCTCTCGCTTCATGAAAGCCGTTCCCCACCCATGCCCATAATCGAACCTGGAACCACACAAGCTCCTACATCTAGGAATATTATCGATCTATACCTCGCAAGTAGCAAGGATTCTTTTTCGTTCAGTGGTGACATTATACACACCACACGATCACACGATAGGGCACCGGTTTGATCCCCATCCGACGGCAAATGCCCTGGGGCCGCTCGCTTTATAAAAATACCGCCTTTGTCCAAGATCGACGCTGGAACCACTGACGCAATAGCCCTGCACGCTACCTCTCCGCCAAGCAGTTGAGATTTCCATAAATAGCAATATAACTAGCAACTTTCAACCGTTTTCCCACCTATGGCAGGGCCGGGTACTGTTCTTTGTCGCTCAGAATGGACACATGAGCGATCGATCTGTTGCAGGCATGTCAAACTTGGGGTACACTATGAGCCAAGATGGTAACATGGGGGTTGTCAAGAGGGCCTTGCAGTGTTGACTTTTTTGTTTAGTAATTTAGTTTTAAAAGTACTAAGAGGCTCGGCCCCGACTGTTCCAGTTTATTTGAAATGGCCTCCTTTCCAACGGCACTGGGGGACAAATCTTCCCCACGGCTCTGAGTAGCAGAATGCATATTTATTCTACGTGGTGTGGATAGCCGCCGCTCCAGGCTCCAAGGTCCGCAGGCCTCCAATTTGAGGCCCCTAATATACTGGACGGCAGAAAAGAAACGAAGTGTGTAGAGCCGAAGCGGGCCCGCTCGCTCGTCCCGGACGGCCGCCGGCACTGGGGTCATCAAGTGCCACTGTCTAGTTCAGGGGTGGCGAACCTACTTCTCGTAGCGTGCCACAAATTTCGAAAGTCATATTAGGCCTACTTGATATTCTGACGTTCCAGATAGTTGGTTGCAATAATGTATAGTATAGGTACGCCTACTTCTGGTATGTTACAGGAAAAGAAAATTCCATCAATCGATTGGTATTTGTGGGGTAGGCCAGCATCCCCCACAGACAACCCGGCCAGTATTTACGCGGGTTCCACACGCCTGGCTGGGGTGCCCCCAATCTGAGAAGTCCCGAGTGGGGGAGGGGAAAGGCGGAGGAGGCGGAAAAAGTATATGCGGAAGGGAGGCGGATAAAGGGTATGATGATGGTTGTTTGTTTGTTTGTTGGAGTTTAAGGTCCCGTCAACTACAAGGTCATTAGAGACCCGTCCACTGTATAGTTCTAATGCATATACTGCACAGACACTACACTAATGCGACGATTATTGGGTATTAGCAGTACCCAGCTTTCCCGAGCGACCACCCATGTCAGTACTAACTGGGCTTGCTTTGCTTAACTTCAGTGATCAGACGAGAACTGGTGTGTCCAACGCAACTCGCCGCTCCATATGATGATGGTGATGTTGCAGCTTTGGTCGGCAACCGACTGTGGAAAAACACTATCCATTCAGAGGGACAGAATGAGCACCCGACCCTGCCATAGGCGAGAAATGGGTTAGGAGTTAATTGGATTGGCCTTATCTACGTTACCCTGTGTATATACATGCCACATCGTCGTCATCTGCATATCCTTTTCCCGCCTGCGGCTGGGCCGGGTCTGCGGGTCTACTGAACACTGGCGTGCCAGCAAAATTGTTCTGCGTGCAATCGGTTCGCCACCCCTAATCTAGTAGGTAATTTAAAATCGCATTCCTTGCATTTTGCCCTCATACTGATGTTCTATATTTTCATTATAAGGAATAATCCGTTTGGGGGCGTCATCGACGGAACCCTGTTGAACCGTGTTTGAAATTCGGTGATGTAGAGCCTCGGCAGTTAATCCTAACACCATTTTTCAATTAATAGACTGCTGGTGATACAATTGAATTCGTGGGGCAATTCTAGTAACTGTTTTCGTCGTTGACGCCTAGCTGTGTATTTCACATCATCGTTGCCCTCAATTGCAAGAAAACTCGTTAAAAACCACGGAGGCGTTAACATTGAAAATTGAATTTTTCCAGTGTTGGGAGCGCAGACCCAGCTGTATGAATGAAGCTATTGTTTGCAGAAATGGAAGCGGAGGCGGCAGTGCTGGCAATGGTATCTCAAAACCCACCACACTAGCTAATGTGTTGATTCAGATTTTCAAGGAAATTGGCTAACTTTTTTAATTTTTGATTTTATTTTCGTTTTGCTCGCCTTGGTGGCGCATGAGGCCGCGTGCTCCATTACTGCGTCAGTAGTTCTAGGTTCGATACTGGATCGAGGTGGGTTGGCATCTTTCGGGCGAAGGAAAATTCCTGGCTGCACCTTCCTGGGAGCGGCTGTATTGCGTTGGACGCACCAGTTCTCGTCTGATCACTGAAGTTAAGCAACGCAATCCCAGCTAGTACTAACATGGGTGGCCGTTTGGGAAGACTAATACCCCAAAATCGTCGCATTAGTGGCATTTCTGTGCAGCCTCTGCATTAGCACTACACAGTGAGCGTGGCTTTAATGACCGTGTACGGTAGTTGAAAGGGCTCTAAAAACATCAACCAATCAAAACTGCACCTTCCGTCGGATTTGTTGTTTGTTGGAGTTTAAGGTCCCGTCAACTACAAGGTCATTAGAGACCCGTCCACTGTATAGTTCTAATGCATATACTGCACAGACACTACACTAATGCGACGATTATTGGGTATTAGCAGTACCCAGCTTTCCCGAGCGACCACCCATGTCAGTACTAACTGGGTTTGCGTTGCTTAACTTCAGTGATCAGACGAGAACTGGTGTGTCCAACGCAACTCGCCGCTCCCCCTTCCGTCGGACGTGAAGTTAAACCGAGGTCCAGTGTGATGTACGATGGCATTTGCACGTCAAAGAACCCTCTGTATACTCATCCTAACGCTCTTCCCGCCTATGGCAGGTTCGGTACCATCTTGAGTGGGCGATATTGGAGATTGTTTTTCCGCAGCCGGTTGCCGACCGAAGCTACAACCCCTACAGCTCTTACACCTGGAAATTTGTTGCCTCATCTACCTGTTGCAAAGTAGAGAGGGTTCTTTTTTTGCGAATGCCATCGTACACCACACGGTACCTCGGTTTAACTTCTCATCCGAAAGAAGGCGCACTCGGGGCCTCCCTCTCGCCCGAAAGAAGCCCACCCACCTCGGCCCAGAAAGGAACTTAGAACTACTGACCCAGTGACCGAGCGTGCGAACCACTAAGCTACCGAGGCGGGTAAAGAACCCTCTGTATTTAACAGGTAAAAAGCATCTCCTAACCCTTTTCCCGCCTATGGCAGGGTTGGACAGCGTTTTTTTATACATGCAGCTGCCGACAAATGCTTCAACCCCTATGCTTATTTATCATCGGTCTACTGTTCGTTGGGGGCGACTCGGTGGCGCAGTGCTTAGCGTACTCGGTAACTGCGTTAGTGGTTCTAGGTTCGATACCGGCCCTAGGTGGGTTGGCTTCTTTCGGCCGATAGAGGCATCCCGAGTGCCCCTTCCTTCGGATGGGAAGTAATACCGTGTTCCCGTTCTTTGTGCGATGGCATTTGCACGTAAAAGAACCCTCTCTACTATGCAACGGGTAGAGAAGGCAAAATTTCCAGGTGTTGGACCTCGCCCCCTGGCGTCGGCGAGGTGCCCCTATGAACAGTAGACCAACGTTAAATAGACATAGCGGTTGCAGCGTTGGTCGGCAGATGGCTGCGGAAAAATATCGTTTGGGGATAAAACGGGCATCCGCCCTCAGCGGGGTACCTAGAGTATTTAGTGCCCGGTACAAACTGTACAACTACCACCCGCCCCCCCCCCCCGTCTGTGCTGGCTTGCTCAAGAATCCCTTCATTCACCTTTTCTAGCAGATACAATAGCGATCGTCGCGTTCTTCCCCGTGAGAAAGTCGCAGCTCGCCTGTGGGGGGGCGGAGGGGTAATGAAGCCGCGGCGCCCTGTGGTCACCCTCAAGTTCCATAAACTATGGCATATGGCACACCATTGCATCTGCGCCCGGGGACAACTGTCCCCATTGCCTCCCCCCGTTAGTTACGGCTCTTCCCTACCTGCTATACGAGGAAAAAGGTTTAGGGATGATATACAAGGACCAAATGACCCAGCTTGAGTGTAAAAACTCAAGTGGACGGGGCTCTAATGACCTTATATTTCGTGGGACACACCAGTTCTAGCCTGAACACTTGAAGCTAAGCAGCAGCGCAGTGTCGGTGTGAACTTTGTATGAGATCTAATGACCGTTGTAGTTGAAGGACCCTAAAACACGAAACAAAGTCAGTCACAATCAGGCTGGTTACAATGAGACTAATGGGTACTGGAGCCCTGCCGTAGGCGGTAAAAGAATGAAAATGGCGTTGATGCTGAAAGTAGACACCAAACAAACCAATAACACGGTGTTTATTCATAATGGGAGGAGCTGAAGGTGACTTTCAACAACAGTGATTTCCTGACGTCTACTTCCGGGAGAGTAGCACCCTTCATGAAGCCTATTCAGTTTTTAACACCCAATCCCTTCCCAATTTTTATCTTTAGCACCATCATTAACAAAGCACATCTGGGATGTAATCAGGAATGAATGTGTCCCGATGTATTGTTTGCAGACCAAACATGTTTATAAACAATAATGCTGACTGTTGTGAAACAGCTTGGTGACGTAGGCTGTCATTCGCTGCATTCATTGTTCGCAAAAGGTAGTTTGCCAAACTCCCACGGAGTTGTTTTGGAGGCATGTCCGCTACCACAGTGGACTACTGCCTCAGAAGTTCTAGTTTCGAAACTGCGTCAAGGTAGGTTGGGGAGGAGCTTACTTCGTTGAGCACACAAGTTCTCGTCGTCTGATCACTGAAGTTCAGCAGCGCAACCCCAACTAGTACTATAGCTTGGCTGCATTAGAACTACGCAGTGGACGGGGATCCAATGTCCTTTGTAGTTGGGGGGGGGCTGAAACTCCAACGAAAGCAAACCAAACGCAAGCCCAAAAGCAAACTCACCTCGGTAGAGTATCGAACCTAGAACTACTGACGCAGGTACTAAGCGTGCTACCCATTGCGAAAGAGCCACACGTTGGACACACCAGTTCTCGTCTGATAACTGAAGTTAAGCAACGCAACCTCAGCTAGTACTGACATGGGTAGCCGCTTGGGAAAACTGGGTACTGCTAATTCCCAAAAATCGCCGCATTAGTGTAGTGTCTGTGCAATCTATGCATAAGAACTACACTGTGGATGGGGCTCTAATAACCTTGTAGTTGAAAGGCCCTAAAACACCAACGAACAAACAATACCCACTGCGCCAACGGAGCTCTGAGACACCAGCACAACTCCTCTCCCTTTTCCCGTCTGTGGCAGGGTCGGAAACCCATCTTGTCCCTCTTAATAGACACAAGGTTTCGGACCAACCAAAACTGCAATCCCTATGCTTATTTATCGTCGGTGTTACTGTTCATTTTGGGGCATTACATCGACACCAGTGTTCGTTTGTGCTTTAGGGCCCTTCAACTGCAAGGTCATTAGAGCCCCATCCATTGCATAGTTCTAATGCAGTGACTTCACAGACACCACACCGATGCGACGATTTTTGGGTATTAGCGGTACCCAGTTTTCCCAAGCGGCCATCCATGTCATTACTAGCTGGGGTTTCTTCAATGATCCGACGAGAACTGGCGTGTCCAATAGAATAACCTGCTCATACACCTCGGGGGCGGCCTCATACACCTCGAACTTTTGCCTCATCTACCCGTTGCAAAGCAGAGAGGGCTCTTTTATGTGGAAATGCCATCATACACTACATGGGACCTTGGTTTTACTTCTCATCCGAAAGAAGGTGTAATCGGCAGTTTCTCTCTCTCCGGAAAGAAGTCAACCCACCTTGGTACAGTATCGAACCGACAAATGTTGACACATTTACCGAGCGTGCTGTCCGCTGCGCAACTGGTGCCTAATAATGGCGCAATGGGAATGTATACTTGTATTTATACAAACACTAGGTGGCGCGTGTGCTTTGTGCCTGCGTTATTTACGTGTGTGGCCGAATTTAACTCTTTTGGAGATATTTTCAGCCGTTTTTGGGGTAAACCCGCCTTTTTCAAGGTGTAAACCCCTAGAGTTGCAGCAAAAGGTAGGACCACAGGTTTTGAGGGCTGACGTATAGCAGTGGGAACTTGAGTGAGGTTTGGCTATTTAAGCCTAACCTTGTGGCATCTCCTACTGACCACAGCTGGGTGGGCAAGTCACAAAATACCTGCGGTTGACTTTGATATATAATATACTTTCCATTCAATTTAGTTAACACTACTAATATCATTAGTTGATATTATTATGGTTAACATTATTTAATATTAGTTAATATTGTTGGCTAACATTATATGCATATTTACAGTTATTATTATTAGTACTGTATTATTTTCATGTTTTTGTAGTAGTTTAATGCTAACCCACTTATCCCTATTATCATTTGATATATTACGTATCTGGGTGAGGGGTGTGCATGCATGATGCTAAATTTGGGGGTTGCAAAACCTATGGTTCAGGGGATCAGAACCCCAGTGCTGGCGGCCATTGGGGGTGCATGAGCTGGCCCTTGGCTGCCATCATCAGTAGATCACAATGTCATGGGGTTGGGACCTCAGTCCCTGCGACAGATAGTGCGCCAAGAGCCCTCCATGGGGTAGGCCGGCATCCCCCATGGCAAGCAGCAGCAACTGTCCTGTGGGTTTCAGATGCCTGGCTGGGGCCACCCCAGCCAGGGCGCGTTCAGACAACACAGGGGCAAATCTTAGATTAGGTACATGGAACGTGGGGACCCTCACTGGCAAAACAGGGGAAATAGTCAACACCCTAAAGGGAAGGAGAATTCAGGTAGCCTTTCTCCAAGAATCCTGGTGGAAGGGGAATAGATCAAGGGCCCTAGGTGAGGGTTACAAGCTCATTTATGCAGCAAGTGAAGGGGGGGGCAGAATGGGGTGGGCATAGTATTGGATAGTGAGCTGCAAAAAGGGGTAACCCAGGTTAAATGAGTCAGTAGTAGGCTTCTGCTAGTTTCAGTGGTTTGGAGAGGAGTAGTTGTTCACCTCATCAGTGCGTATGCCCCCCAGGTGGGTCTGGACGAACCCACAAAGGATGGCTTGAGGACAGAGTTTGAGGACTTGGTGCACTCACTGGAGGCTCAGGTAGGGCAATGCCAAGGGAATGAGTGCTTAGTTATTGGGGGACTTTAATGGCCACATAGGCAAAGACAACCAGGGTTATGGGGAGGTCCATGGGGGATGGGATTATGGAACAGCTAGCATAGATGGGCACCCGAACCCGCCACAGGCTGGATAAGGGTATGATGATGATGACTTGGATTTATACGAGCAAAGTCTGGACATCAGCCCCCATTACGCCTCTGAGATGTTATTTGACTGTTTACTATTCATAGTCTCGCTCTTGATTTGTTTTTTTTCCAGACTTGGCTTATCACAGAATCGTCTGTGAAACAAATAACGCTGCAGTAGATAAATATGGCGAACCAATTAAGAAAGGCACATCTGCTTAATTTCGAAAATATGGCACAAGGGTGTTTTTTTTTTTTTTTTTTTTTGGTTTAGGGACGAGATTATTTGATCAGTGTTCTTTAATTCATTGAGTCCTGACTCGGTGGCGCCATAGGTAGCGCACTCGATTCACTGCGTCAGTGGTTCCAGGTTCGATACTGGATCTAGCTGGGGTTGGCTTTTTTCCGGCGAGAGAGAAGCCCCGAGTGCCCCTTTCGAATGAGATGTACGATGGCATTTGCACGTAAAATGAGCCTCACTATTATTCAACTGGTAGATGAGGCAAAATTTCCAGGTGCAAGAGTCCGGAGGAGTTTCCCAACGAACAGTAGTTTGTGGTTCTTTGTTGATGTTTAAAGGCCCTTCAACTATAAGGTCATGAGAGCCCCGTCCACAGCATAGTTGTTATGCAGAGATTGCACAGACACTACACTAATGCGACGATTTTTGGGTATTAGCAGTACCCAGTTTTCCCAAGCGGCCAACCATGTCAGTACTAGCTGGGATTGCGCTGCTTAATTTCAGTGATCAGACGAGAACTAGTGTGTCCAACGCAATTCGCCACTAAACGAACAGTAGATAGACGATAAATAAGCATAAGGGTTGAAGCTTGGGTCCGCAGCCGGCTGCGGAAAAATACCGTCCTGTTTATTACCCTTGTGTCCATTGAGATGAGATGGACAAGATGGGTACCTGACCATGCCATGGGCGCGTAAAAGAGCTTGGAGTTACTTTGCCTGAGTGTTGGGGAATTCGGTGCTCGAAGACTGTGTCAGTGGTTCTAGGTCCGTTACTGACTGGATCGAGGTGGGTTGGCCTCTTTCGGGCTGGAGAAAGACCCCGAGTTCGCCTTCAGTCTGTTGGGAAATAATGTCACTACCCCCACCTTGTGGTGTATAATGTCATTTACAAATAAAATAACCCATATGGTAAAGTACCCAAAATCCGTCCCCTGCCCTAAATCCGTCCCCCCACTTGAACTTTCAAGGGGAGTACTATAGCCTTCAAAACAGCACGCGAAAGCCTTCAGAACCATTCAGTTTATTACTGGCTCTGATGCAGTTGCTTTGTTCTGTTTTTAACTATTAAATTTTTCAAAAAATAGGTTTTGTGTAAGTTTACTACATTGTGGAATCGAACCTTAAACAGTTATATTGACATTTCCGAGTAATTTTTTCATCATTTGGCAATTGATAATTAAAGATTGCTCCTTAAATATTGTGTTCCAGTTGTCAGAGCCATGTAGTTGTGGTTGTTTGTTCAAGAGATGGGACTTTTTCATTTGTTATTGCTGGGATCCTAAATCCGTCCCTTTGAAATTCCCAAATTCGTCCCCGGGACGGATTTAGGAACCCTCATAATGTATTGCTCTTTTTTTACATTCTGTAATTTCCCAACCCCTTAGACTAGTTTTGATTCATATATGATCACGTGTTGACCTTTTTATAATGTGTTTACCACTTCTATGCCTTATTATTATGCCCTATAATGTAGTAGATCTGAAGTTGTATGAAGAATAGTATTCCAAAATTGATATTAGGATATTTTATTTAAACAGTGAATAAAAAAGTTTTCTCTCAAGAAATTTATTATGAGAGATGTCAACTGTGTTTTAATGAAATTTCCCATAAAAATAATTCAGTAGATGTTACCTGGAATGGGGGGACGGAATTATGACACCGTTTTAGAAAAATCAAAATCTGCGTTCCTTTATAAGTTATAATTTTTTTATGGTTTAGAAAGTTTTATTTAATAGTATCACACTAGCAATACAAGTAGGTAAGGAAATGAGAAACTTAAATCGGTTTTGAAATGATTTTTCCTGTAAATAATTTTTTCAGAATGGAAGATTTTGCTTAGGGGGTCGATATTTGGGCACTTTACCATATGCCATGGAACAATTAGGTGAGGTAAAATTTCTAGATGGAGGAACTCGGTGGAGTGCTCAACGGCGGTGTCACATCTGTGTGTCAGTTCGGCCTTAGGTCAGTTAGAAGTGAGCGTGTGAGGGGTTTGCTTACATCAGTTCTTCACATTAGAGGTTCTGCGCATGCTCAAACATGGATAACCGTCATCTTTAAAAAAGTGCACCATGGTAACGGTAGAATTACTGGTTGATGCGGACATTAGGGAGTTTTCTTGCAGCATCAATGGACGCACGCAAAGACATATGCAGACCTCGTGACTGACAGATCAAAGTATTTTTGTCAAAATGTCAGGAAAAACTTTTTTCTTGTAACGTTTAGTAAAACTTAAAACGTAACGGCCGATACACGAGCGCCACCTATTGACTGATGATGTCAGCCATTTATTTTTCGTTAGTGGTTTAGCGTGCGTCCGACATAGAATTCGCAATGCGTGCGTTGACACGCACCTTAACGTAGCTGCGCGCAGTGTTTGCACTTGTGCAGTTGAATTGTCATCTGCTTAACGTAGCGTGCATCAGCCAAAAGCCAAAAACGCTGCAAGAAAACTAACTAATCAAATGACGTTATGTGACGTTTAACAAAAACGAACATACTAATTAGGCCTACGTGACACACCAAACTGATTGTGTGTGTGCAATTCATTCCTTCACCCCAAACTGAACACATCGATGTGCACACACCGAACTGACACACCAAACTGATCATGTGTGGGGGGCCTTAAGAATATGCACGTAAATAAGTAAGTTTTGTGTTCCCATTTACCATTTACAGTAACCAACTGAAGCAGACGAAAATCAATCTGCACATGCGTTGCAAAAAATTACCTTTTTTTCCCTTTAGTGTATTGACGTGAACAGGGCTTCGTTCACGTTATATGCAAACCAGATATGGGAAATTTCACGTGCATGCGCGTGCCGAATTCTTGTTTTAAAAAATGGTGGCAATGGATTTGGGGACTTTCACTAGCAGGTGCCGCCACTGTGCGTTTCCCACTATGCGTAACGCAAAACTATACCTCTTTTTAGGTTTTCTACCGTTTTCCACTTTTTCCGTATTCAATACCGTATTTTGTATTCCCGTAACGGGAACACAAAACTCCCTATAAACGTCAAGTGTACACCGCTCTTCAGTGGGGAAGACGTGAACCAAAGAAGAAAATAGGTAGAAGGTCGCCGATGTGTCCATTCAGAGTGGCAAAGATGGGTTGGTTTTGTTCGTGAATTTGTTGCTGTTTAGAGCCCTCCCCCAGTGTGCAAAAATTTTCATTTCCAATTTCGTTTTCATTGTGTGACTCGCGATACCTCCAATGGTTAGGGAATTTGACTTTTGTGAGTTCTTCATTTCAGGATCGATCCTTGCCAATTCAGGTGCCTTCTTACAGAAGCCTATAGTGCCCCTTCTAGCGGATGGGAAGTAAAATAAGGAGCGGAAATTGCGTTGGACACAGCATTTCTCGCCAGATCACTAAAGTTAAGCAACGCAACCCCATTTAGTACTGACATGGGTGGCCACTTGGGAAAACTGGGTACTGCTAATACCCTAAAATCTTCGCATTAGACTGCCCAGACATTACACAAAATAGTGTAGTGTCTGTGCAGTCTCTGCATTACAACTACGCAGTAGACGGGGCCCTACTGACCCTGCAGTTGAAGGGCCCTAAACACCAACGAGCCAGGGGAGTAAAGGCATTGCTCCGTGAGGTGGGTACGACATCACTACTAAGCGAAAACAACCCTTCTTACAGGTATAGCCGTGGCCCTGTGTGTTGCACGATATTTGCCCGAAAAAGAACCCTCTCTAGTACAGTATGCTACAGGTAGCAACTTCTAACCCTTTTTCCGTCTAGGTTTTCCGGCTGGTTTTTCTCAGCCGGCTGCCGACCAAAGCTGCAACCCCTATGCTTATTTATTGCAGGTCTACTGTTCGTTGGGAATTCCACCTACGCGACACCAGGGGGCGAGTTCCTACACCTGGAAATTTTGCCTAATCTACCCGTTGCATGCTACGTGCAAGAGCCATGGTACACCACAGGGGACGTCGGTTTTACTGCTCATCCGAAAGCAGGCACAGTCGGGGCCTCTCTCGCCGGAAAGAAGGCAACACGGTAAAAGTGTAGTTTAACCCAAGGAATTATTGCGTCATTCGTAGCAGATGAAATGTGGCGCTTCGGTCGGTATAACGTCGTCAAAATACTCGTTCCAGGGCCTGCTGCACTTGCTATTGTTTTTAAATCGTTTGGACATAATGAAAGTGATTCACGAAATATTAGGCGTGTTGAAATCAAGGTAAAGAACTTCATGAATTTATTTAATGAATATCTTTCTCGTTATTTTAACTGGAGCTTTCGATTGCATAAATCGAAAGCTTCCAGTTAAAATAACGAGAAATAAATTCATGAATCGAAATCATTAAATAAATCGAAAGCTTCCAGTTAAAATAACGAGAAAGATATTCATTAAATAAATTCATGAAGTTCTTGGCCCTGGAACGAGTATTTGACGAAGTTATACCGACCGAAGCGCCACATTTCATCTGCTACGAGTGACGAAATAATTCCTTGGGTTAAACTACACTTTTACCGCCAACACACCCAGTGGCGTCGCTAGGGTAGGCCATGGTGTAACCCCCGTGCCGAAAAAAAAGCCGCTTCTTCTGCTCTGGTGTCACCCTATTTGTCATGATGCGAGTGGTGTCACCCGGTGCGGACCACTCCCCGCATCCCGCTAGTGACGTCATTGAACCCACCTCGGTTCAGTATCGAACCTAGAAGTCGTGACGCAGTTGCCGATCGTGCTACTAACTGCACCACCGAGGAAGGTCCAACTGTGCGAAGGGTACATGAGGAAAATTTCCACGTGTAGGAGTTTTCCCTGGCGTCGGGGACTGATCAAATTAGGCCGGCGATCAATTGCAGCATTTGGTCGGCAGCCGGTTGCGTACCGTCCGACAGATCGCCCAAATATCGCAGTTGAACAACATTTTGCGTTGTGCAGCCAAGTTGCGTTGGACACACCAGTTCCCGTGAGATCACTGAAGTTAAGCAGCGCAAGCCCACGTCAATACCAACAAGGGTGTTTGGTAAAGAACGTTGGGTGTTGCAAATTAACCCTCTCCTTTGTCCTTTCACCTTCCTCCTCATCTCCCGTAGGCAGCCTCCTAAGGGTTCATCCTGTTATGGCTGCCTGGCTTACTCCCCAACCCACAAACTAATCCAGTATCCAATCCAGTATTATTCCCTATGCTCCTCCATAGATGGGGAAGAGTTAGAAGCTTTGTTCGTCTTTTGTAGTGCCGGTGTGGTGTGGTTCATTGACCTCCTAATCCATTTACCGACCTTCAGACTTTTTAACGGTTCAAACGCGACGGGAGAGACATTCAACTGGTAGTCATTAATAATTAATGTAACTATAAAAAATTACTTTATACTGTTGTAATACCTCCGGCGGCGTCCTACTTAACTACCAAGCAACCATCTGGTTTCCATCCTAAATAAATGCAGAACGTGATTTAATCCTTTATTTACTTTAGTCATTATTTCGTTAATCGATCTGCAGCCTGCTACCTGAGTTAGTACCTGCCATGTCTGTTAAATACCGTTTTTATTCTAATTAACAGAACCCTCTAATAAACAGCGCACTCCAATAACCGGCGCACCTTCACAGGTGAAAAAATAATAAACAGCGCCCTCTTATGAACGGCACACTGTTTATTAAAGGTACTGAATTTATCATCATCATACCCTTATCCCTCCTGTGGTAGGGTAAGGTCTGTGGGTCCACTGAACATGCTCTGACTGGGGGTATCCTAGCCAGGCGCCTGGAACCCACAGGAATATTGGCTGGGTTTAGTGGCGTCGCTAGGGTTGGCGTCACCCGGTCCGGTGACACCTTGGTGTCACCCCCATTTCTCTTGGTGCGAGTGGTGTCACCCGGTGTGGCCTCCACCCCCTAGTGGCGTCACTGGCTGGGTTGTCTATGGGGTGCCTGACGCAGTTGCTAAGTGTGCTAACGACTAAGCCACCACCGGTGGGTCCGCAGTTGTACTGCAACATTAGCATTGATAATTTGAAAGTTTTCATAATTATGTCTCATCATGTATAACTTCTGTTTTGGGCAAGAGTTGGTCACTGGAGACGAAACAGAGGATGGCAAAGATCACAGATGGAGAGGAGGTCTGTGGATTATGTGGGGATCAAATGGAGGACGTCAGGCATGTGATTCTGGTCTGCCCAGCACTGGATCACTGCAGGAGGGGTTGGGGAACCCCCACATTGGAAGATGTTCTGGGGGTGGAGCGGCGGGAATGGGTGCGAAGGGCAAAGGTGTTGTTGGGGTGATGGTGTAGATCTGGGCATATGGGTCTAGCATGAAAAGATCTCGCTAGCAAGGCATCCGTCACAAAGGATTACATATTCATATAACAAAAAAAATTCTCCCTTTTAAGCTGATTGTTACTGAGATACAGATTTTTGCTTTTCCTGGAAAATATTTTAAGTGGTGGTTGTCAGTCTTTGATACCAAGCTCTTCACCTGTTCTCCCATGTTATTTTTACCTATCTAGGAAAGTTGGCAGGTCTCCTAAGTCCCCTATCGAGTTAAATCGAACTAAAGCGGGTTCAGTTTGCCTTTTCAGAATTCCTCGATCAATAAAAATTGAAAATAACATTTAAAAACAGATGACAAGATGAATACTTACTTTTTAACGTCATCAACATCTGTAAAGGTCCATTGACACGCATCAACATGCTGCGAAGTGAAATAAATTAAAAATTAGCAAAACAAATATATTTAGGCCTAATTGGATACGCCTTCATTACAACATGCAACGAATCACTCGCGTTTAAATCTCATAACAATGAAATTTTATAATGAAAAGGAATTTGGGTCATTTTACAAGTGGGGAGGAGGACATTATACCGAAATTGAAAGGCAATAAACTGAGGGAGGTACCGAGGGGTCTCGGTGGAGGCATATAATGAAAATAGGAGAGAGGATGAGAACGAAAATCGTCATTGAAAAGTCCCGTTGAAGCTACATGGTGGTGATCGTGCTGTTCCTGACTAGTGAAAAGAAATCCTATTACAGTAAACCCTGTCTATAACGGAACCTGATCGTTCCCATATTTTTTTCCGTTTTACAAAAGGCTGTGTTTTAATGAAACAAAGTACAAAAAATATGATCACCTTTTATTAGGATGATGAAATTTAAAATAAAAGTCCATCCAGAGGCGGATCAGGGAGGAGTACTTCAAAAAATTGCACCCGAAATATTTTTCAATATTCAGAATCCCTTAGTATAAATCTAGTTAGCAATTACAATAGGTCTTCCACTGCCCCTTAGACAATGCCCTATGTTCAGAGGTTTAGCCAACTGCAGATTGGATTGGCAGAATAGAAACGGGAATAGCAAATGCAAAAATACCTCATCAGTTGCAGAGTTCAACCATGAATCAGTTGACGGATGCGCAATGAGGCACTGAGAGGGGAGCGATGGCTGCATTGCCCCCCCTTCCCGGATCCGCCCTTGCCACCACAGGTCTTTTAAAGTACATTGTCGTTGCTAAACTATTGGGTAGCTCTGTGTGTATATGGCCATAATGGTCCCTAGAACTCTATTGCATGTACAGTCACACTCAAAATTAATGCCTGCATTGTAGTGTTATGCATGAAATATCCGTCTTAGTCAGGTTATTTATGCAAACGGTTCCCAAAACTTATTCCGTTTCCGCGTTAGGTAGTTTTCCGGTTTAGGATAGTATTTTAAATGGGAAATCATTCCGTTCCGAAATTTATTTTCCGTTTTACCAGGTTTCCGGTTTATACAAGGTCCGGTTTAGGCAGGTTTTACTGTAATTATAGCCTGCCTATAAGGCAGGGGTGGCTAACTTTTGTGTACATAAGATCTACTTTTCATCTCAAAAATGTGTAAAAGTATTAAGTATCTCATTGTTTGTGTTTTAGGGCCCATCGATTACGAAGGTCATTAGGGCCCAGACAGACAATCACCATTTTGGGAGTGTAAATGGCCAACCTCCATGATGACAATAAATAAGGGCAAACGCCCACTAAAAGTAATAAAAATAAAAAGGCAATAGCCAAATAAATAACGAAGAATAAATAAAGGCAAGAGCCAAAACAGACATATTAAGTAAATGCTAGCCCCTTTTCATGCCTGTGGCAGGGTCGAATACATATCTTTGTCCCTCTGAATACGGTATTTTGACACAACCAAAGCTGCAATCCGTGAGCTCCTACACCTGGGAATGTTTGCCTCATCTAGCCGTTGCATAGTAGAGAGGGTCCTTTTCCTTGCAATGGTGACATCATATGCACCATTCGGTAGGGCACCGGCTTCACTTCCCATCCGACGGACGGCGCACTCTGGAGCTCTCTCGGGACCTTAAACAGCCAACCCACCTCGATCCACTAACGAACCCGAAACCACCGACGCAGTAGTCCAGCACGTACCTCCTGCACTACCGAGGCGGGTGACCACTACATAAAGTAACAAAAGCAGCAACAAACCCTTTTCTCGCCTATGACAGGGTCGGGCACCCGTCTTTGACGCTCTGAATTGATCCATGGGCGATTTAAGTACTTTTGTTGGACACACCAGTTCTCGTCTGATCATTAAAGGTGAGCAACGTAAATCCAACTCTCGCCCGAAAGAAGCCAAACCAACTCGATCGAGTGCCTTTTTGTTAAACGGGCCCGTGCCCTGTGTAGTTCTAATACAGAGACTGCACAGACACTACGCTAATGCGGTGATTTTGGGGTATTAGCGGTACCCAGTTTTCCCAAGTGGCCACCCATACTAGCTGGGGTTGCGTCGTGCTCTGATGTAGTGTCGATCCTGAAACCACTCACGAAGTAATCGAGCGCGCTGCCTCGTGTTTTGTTGGTTCTTTACGGCCCTTCAACTACAAAGTCATTATAGCCCCGTTCACTGCATAGTTATAGTGCAGGGTTTGCACAGACACTACTCTGTAACGATGATTTTGGTTATTAGCAGTACCCAGTGTTCCCAATCGTTCACTCATGCTAATGCTAGCTAGGGTTGCGTTGCTTAACGAGTTTTTTTTTTGTATTTTCTTGTTTTAGGCCCCTTCAACTACAGTGGTCATTAGAGCCACGTCCACTGCGTGGTTTTAATGCAGAGACTGCACGGACACTACACTAATACGACGATTATTGGGTGTTAGCAGCACCCACTTTTCCAAATTGGCCACCCATGCTAGTACTAGCTGGGGTTGCGTAGCTTAATTTAAGTGATCAGACCATATACTGATGCGCCAACGCAATACAGCCGCTCTGATCCAGTATCGACCCTGAAACAACTGAAGAAGTAATCGATCACGCTACCTGATACGCCACCTTGGCAGGTCACATAAGGAAATGGCGTCCTAATCTTAAATGCCTTTCAGACAGGTCTTTAAGACGATCTCGTTATTAATGGATGAATTTTCTGAGTATTATTAAACGACTTGAATGACTTGAAATGATAAGACAACTATTTTCTTTGTAAGTGAAATTTGTTATCAAAAATGCAACCGATTCGGCAGCTGCCATTTCTTATCTCGTCGAAAACACTCGCGAGGTCTTCTCTTTTGAATTATTAATTAACGTCATGGCTGATGTCAAGGGCAATTATTCCCTTGAACCCAATGACATTGTAGTGCCGTGGCGGTGTTGCTTGCACACGTCATTTCGCAAGTCTGTAATTGCAGGGTCGATGCTCGGTGCGGCAAGCGCCTTCTTACAGGAGGTCGGAAAGCTTTCAGGCCGCTCGCACACACAGCCACTTGAAGTGGCCACTAGTGGCGACCACCAGTCGCTGTACACAGCCACCAGTGGCTGCTACAGGCGGCAGCAACGTGATCTCGTGCTTGCGGCAATAGGACCGCCACCGGCCACAAGTAACGCGATACGACCCCTGCCGCAGCTCGTGGCTCAGTAGCGCTACTGCAAACGCCGTGTCTGCACTGAGCCTGTTGGATTTCAATTAGAAATGCAGTACGCAACGTGTGGTCGCCACTAGTGGCCACCAGAAGTGGCTGTGTGTGCGAGCGGCCTCACTGCACTTTCCTTCCGATTTTGGTTTCCTGGAGTTCTGGGCCCTTCAACTACAAGGTCATTACTGCCGGGTCCACTGTGTGGTTCTAATTCAGCGACCTACACCAGTGGTGACGAGCCTGTGACCCACCGTGCAATTTTAAGTGACCCGAGCGTGAATCATATCTAGTTTATCGTCTCATAAACAACAGGCGGGAGAGCAGGTTGTCCATACACAGGCCCGACCCTGCCACAGGCGGGATAAGGGCATGATGAGGATGGTCTCTATTTGCTACTTTAATAAACTGTTTTTATTAGTAATAATAATCTATTTTCATAAAATTAAACAGTGCTTGCGGACAACTTTTTGCTTTTTTCGTGTTCCTGTATTGTGATCTGTCTTCAAAAAAGGTTCGCCAACACTGGACTACACTAATGCGGTTTTTGGGTATTAACATTACCCAGTTTTCCCAAGCGGCCACCCATGTTGGTTCTAGCTGGAGTTGCGTTGCCTAACTTCTGTGATCAGACGAGAACTGGTGTGTCCAACGCAATAAGTCTCTGCCTTTCCTTCCGATGCGAAGTACAGTCGCGACCATCCCACTGTGTGTACGCATCTTAATTCCATTCCAATGGATTCAACACGTTCCCTTAAGCGGGAAAAGGGTTAGGGCTGGTGATATCAAATTACGGTGGCTCATTGACGTTTTTTTTCTTTCTTTTTAGTTGAAGCTCAGAACTTGCGTCTCTTGTTGAGTTTTGCTGTTGGAAGTTTATTGGGCGATGTCTTTTTACATCTTCTTCCGGAAGCTTGGAATCATATGTACTCAGGTGAGATTAAAAGAAGGGTTAACTGGAGCCCCCCCCCCTACACCCTGTAAAAACGTGTACGCCATCTTCCCCTGGTTGCAGGTTCGATCCTGTCCAAGATGGGTGGCTGCTTCTTTTGGAGATACCGGAATTGGAGTTCTGAGTGTTGTATTCCGCCGGATAGGAAGTAAAGGGCGGTACCTTACCGTGTGGTGTGGAAGATGGTAGGAGTTCGCTTCTTAGTGTCAGTGGGGAAAAACCTAAGAGATTTTCAATGATCTTTTTCTGTCAACAGAACCTAAAGGACCCTGTTATGCATGAAACTGCCTGGTACAGCAGCTCACCCCGTGGTAACGGTGAACGAATTGCCGACCACAGAAAATATGCAGGCGCTAAGACAGGTCAGCTGGCTTTGCATAAATACCATCCTATAGTCACCCAGGACCCTTCGGCGAATAAAATTATCCCCTGAAAGGAAAATACTGGAAGCTTGGTTGGTGCAGTCAGCTTCCGGTTTCAGAGGTTTAAATCTCTACCAAGCCCTGCTATAGATGGAAAAAGGTTTGAATTAATGATGATTACTTGGGCCCTTGACTTCCATATCGCCCTGGTCGAGTGACTGCTCCAGCCATGGGCTGGAGTGGATAGGAAGTGAATAGGGGAGACTGTTGTACGTAGGGCCACTTTTTTGAAAAATTATTGCAGCTTTAGCCCTAAAAAGATTTTCGTGGGGTCACCTGTCTCAGTTGATGCTTTGATATATTATTGACATAATTACTATATATATATGTAACCCGCCAACTCACCTGAAAAAGATTCAAGGGAAAAAAGTGAGAGGCTACAAAGTGGATCATGGTACGATATGCTCATGTACCTTGAAACAGCCACCTTGTACCTTGGGCGATGCTTACAAATATGCTGCTAAAGCCATAGTTAACCATAATTAACTTTACTTTCATTATCAAAATTATGTTTCACATGTATACAACCAAACATTGACAACAAAATTTGTCAAGCAAAAATCATAAACATACGTTTTCCCACTCATTAGATAGCTTGCGTGATCCGTTAGAAAACAATGTATGTTATCCAAAGCAGACGAATTACGTCCTGTGCAGGTGCACACGTCCTTATTAGGAATTTTTCCCATGCACAGGACGTAATTCGTCTGCTTTGCATAACATGTGCTGCTTTCTAATGCATGATTCAAGCTCTCTATTGCCTTCTAGCCCAACACTCAGATAGTGAACCCACTAGCCACATTTTATGCACCTGCACCATCAGGGCCCGCTCTAGGGGAGTGCAACCCGGGCATAAGTCTGGGGCTCCAAAATTTAGGAGCGCCATTTTGACTGTAAGTGTGAGAAAAACTGCTGCTTGAATTTGAATTATATTCTTAAGGGGCGGCTATTTGTCTTTTTGTCTTGGGCAATGTAAGCGCTAGAGTGGACCTTGGCACCATTTATCTCCACTGCTATCATTTTTGTTTTAATTCCAAAATCTGAACGACACAAAATAAATGTCATCCCTCTAAATTTGTGCCATGAACAACTGGCTCATGGTACAAGATGCTATTGTGGCCCTAGGTACAAGGGTATGCGCTTTTCAACAACAATGTCTACTGACACATGATTATATAAGATAATTGTTAGAGTTTATGCTCATTGTACTCACCAAATAATAGCATATTCAATGGTAACATTGAATGTAATCTGTGTCGATTAGCTTAATGAAAAATCACACTCAAATGGAAGCAAAAATGTTTACTTTTTGTGTCCAAAAATTTCTTTTTGACATAGCACAAGTGGTTCGTTTGCAAGCACACCAAAACTCACAAATATAAACCAGTATGTCCCTAAGAATGACATATCTCCATAACAGCTACCTAAATGGTGACATGTGCCAGATATTCAGGCATAAGCAGTGGTTCTAGATACACCATGGTCTAGGTACAACAGTCTCCCCTACCGTCCAATACAGCCAAACCTTCTATTGGAGGAAGAAATGAGATTTAATGATTAATTGGTTTCTTGACATGATGCCACTGATGTCACCCTGAGCGAGCGACTGCTCAGCCCACAACTTAGTCTTAAACTCCTAGGAAGTACAGTAGAGTTTGGCTATAGCGAATCCGTTAATAACGAATCTTGGTTATAATGTACTGTATTTCAACAATGAAAGTTTTCCAGTGAAATCTTTCACCCATTACAACGAACTTCAGATATAACGAAACGTTTTTAGTACACTTTCCCAGTTCGTTATAACCCAACTTTTCTGTATGTACCATCCAGCAGTTCACACGTGTGTCCTTGGTTTTTTGGATGGTAAATTGGTAGGTGTATGGTCTGGTTGGTATTGTAAATTGACTTAATGATTACTTGGTTTCTTGGCTTGCAGTATTACATTTCACTGCAGGCTACTCAGGTGGCTGCTCAGGCTATGCCTTTAGGCTCTATCAAACAAAAGAGCGTTATAATGCCACGTTCCGACGTTCAACGCAACCTTATGTCGTCATCACGTTGCATTGTTCGGTGCTACTACTGTATAGCTCTACCAAACAGAGCACCCATGACGGTGTGACAGATTGGTGGCTGACCCTATTAGCAGTTCAGTGGCGTTCCTGTAGTGTCTGGCGCCTGTGTGCAAAACTTTAATTGTTGCCGCTATCCCAGTCCTCTCACCTCATACAAAATGTTTATATATATATATATATATATATATATATATATATATATAACAAAAGTAACACTAATAATTTGAAGAACAGTAATTTATGCAATTTGGAAAGAAATCATTGTGAATTCCACCTTTTACAGTTTTACTTTATATTATTTAACTTTTGCCCCTTGTCCCTTTAGAGAAACCTCTGTAATTGGTCAACCCCCACCCACAAAGGTCCAATGGGAAATTCCCTGGTACATGTGTTGTATTTTGGTTAACCCCCTAATCGGCCAACTCCTCTGATGGGTCCACTGTTGTATATCCACAGGGGTAGATCGATTAGGGAAGTTTCATTGTATGGTATGCTGTACTACACACCTCTAACAGCACAGAATGTAGAATGAAGTGAAAAAGCTGCAGAGTATCTAATAGACGTCTAGAGCTAATGGAAATACTGTAAAATCTCACATAGTGCCTGCAGACTATAGCCAAAACATAGGGTCATTTAGTATGGACTATATGCAAGATTGGACTATATATGAGTGCAGAATATAAAAAAACCAAGGGTCAGGGCCCACGCTAGCAATTATGCCACCCATGGACAAAAAAAAACAAATTGGTGCCCCAGACAAAAAGACAAATTGCCACCCCTTGAAGCTGTGCATGCTAATGCTATTCTGCTCCGATCAGTATAATGTGCATGTTTAGACAAGTTCATTCAGCAGACTTTTCAAATGCTGTGTTAAATTTTCAATAATAGTGCAAATATTTTTAGCTTTTAGACATAAACAACATAAGGCGCGTTTTGGCGATTGACCAAGTCAACTTTGGTCACATTGTTTTAGAAACAATGCGTTTTGGCAGTGCACAAGCTGATTTGGTCCATTGCTTTGGTCAACTTTGGTCAGACCAAAGGGTGACCAACATAAACAAAATAAAAGCATGGTCAGTTGGTTTGGTCTGAGAAAGATAGGAAATGGCAGCGTTCTGCAACGACTTTTAGCGGACTTCAATTCTCAACGTTTTTTAAGTATTCTTTTTTTTAGTTTGGCGAATTCTGTTTCTTTCATTATTTTAGTGTATTAGTGTTTTTAGTTTACTGGATTGGTTTCTTTAATGTTAGGGAATTCGTTTTTTTTTTAGTGAATCAATTCAGTTGATTCTTTTTTTTGTTGTAGTATATTTTTTTATTTTAATTTTTAAGTTTAGGGAATTTTTTATTTAGTTCAGGGCATCCGATTTTAAGTTCAGGGCTTTCGTTTTTAAGTTTTAAGTGGGGAGTTATGTTTCATTACGTTGTCATGGGTCCCAACGTTTCAAACCAAAGCGTTTTAGCGATCCCCTTTGGGGAGTTCTTTTGGTCAGACCAAACTTCAGATTGTGGTCAAACCACAATTGATCAGGTCAATCACCAAAACGCACCAATAAATGTGCTATGCACTGTAAATGTTTAGTGAACAAGGAAACCTGAAAATCAGTACTTTTCACACAATGAAATCAGTAATTTTCTCACACTTCCATCCAAAATGACGCCCCAGAAAAATGTCTGGGTGGCGCCTCCCTTGAGTGGGCCCTACAAGGGTTCTCAATTAAAACTCATCATCTTACCCTCCTTCCACCTGTGGCGGGGTCAGGTCTGCAGGTTCTCATCCTCCACTGACGCCTATCGACCACCAAGTCCCCCTCCACCCTGCACGTCTCCATGTCCCTCTGCACCACCTGCTCCCACATCCGTTTTGGCCTTTCCCTACCTCAGGTGCCCCCAATCACATGCAGACCCATAATGGACCTAATAAACTCTTCCTCCTCTCTCCTCATTACATGCCCATACCACCTCAACTACTTCTCCCTCATCTTTTCTGCGATGTCTCCCTCCCCCAGCTACCTCTAACTTCATACTCTGTTGGCTCATGACACCCCAGTCGTGTAGTGCAGCATTCGCATCTCAGCCACTTGCATTCTCCTTTCGTAGTTCTTCCTAGCTACCCAACACTGAGCCATACAGCATGGCGGGCCTCACGAGCGTTCAGTAAACTTTAACTTTTAACTGTATTGGGACCCAGTGGTCGCACAGGACTCCACGGGCAGAGTGCGATTTTAATTCACTCGATTGTTGTTGTTTGTTTGTTGGAGTTTAAGGTCCCGTCAACTACAAGGTCATTAGAGACCCGTCCACTGCACAGTTCTAATGCATAGACTGCACAGACACTACACTAATGCGACGATTATTGGGTATTAGCAGTACCCAGCTTTCCCGAGCGACCACCCATGTCAGTACTAACTGGGCTTGTATTGCTTAACTTCAGTGATCAGACGAGAACTGGTGTGTCCATCGCAACTCGCCGCTCCCTTAATTCACTCGAGATGACCCTTGATGACTTGCTATCGACAGCCAAAGCACTAAAATGTAAACTTGTTTCATGTTTAATAGTTAGGGCTGGTAGTCAGTATAATGGATAGACGCTTCTGGGATTTCTGACATTTTTACTCTTCTTCATTTGCTTTTATCTGGACAATTATACTGAGATACATGTGTGTTTTTTTTCAGTATTTTTAGTATATTAGAATTTTCTAGTTTTAAAAGCTTTTAAAAGTTGCTATGCATTTTACCTATTATTTTAGGAGTTCTATTTTTAGTTGATAATTTATTTATTTTATATTGTGGGTCACATTTTATGAATTATATGTTTGTGTCATCTTCCCCCTTCACACCCCCATTGCCCTATTCTTTTATCCGAATATTACTCCCCTCCCCAATTATATTTATTGCTCCCTCTTATTATGTGTCCAATGTATATTTGTTGTTAGTGTCCTACCCAACCATCATCCCCAACCTAAGGGCTCGCCTGTTTAGGGGATGTAAAGCATTATGCATTTACATTAATCTCAATTTCTAAAAAGTCGGAATCCATCTTCCCATTGCTCTGGAAGAATGATTCTAAGTAACGTATACCCTCACAGCGGATCTCACCCCCTTGCCCCTGGCCGCTAAAATTGAAAGCTAGGTACTTCATCTTTTTCATGTTTACTTTGAGACCCCCTCTTTCTATTGCTGTCTTAATGTCTTGTAGGTCCTTAAGTGCATCCTCTTTGGACCCCTGAAGCCTTCCCACATCATCAGCAAATACCAGGCACTGAGACACCCATTCCCTATCCCCGTCAGCAGCTCATCCATTACCAGAGTGAATAGATGTAGGCTAAGTGCTGACCCTTGATGCACACCAACCTGCACATTGAAGCATTCAGTGTTTCCCCATGATGTCCTCACCCTAGCAATGGCGCCCTCATACAAATCCTGCACTATCCTAATATGGCCTCTATCAACCCCCCTTCTTCCTTAAAACGCTCCATAGCACCTGTCTAGGGACACTATCATATGCCTTCTCCAGGTCAACGGTTTCAATGAAAACTGCTCCTCATATTCTGAACATTTCATTACACTGAACAACACCACTTTACACAGTACGTTCTTATTTATATGATATTGCAATATAAAATCTTCCACATTTCAATTTTATCATCACAATAATCTGACATTTCATTTTCAAATTCATTTGTCCCCATTGCCTCTACAATTTGCATGCCAATTGCAGTACCAATTTTAAAGTGTAGACTATACATAAAGCCTGGTACACATTAGTCAAGTAGAAAGAGCAAGTGACGTATGATATGTGACATATCACTTGACACGAAGAGGCAAGTAGAAAAACACTGTTTACCGACAAGTTCATTGTTGAGAAGCTGTCAAGTTGAGCGCATTACAACCCTATAGGCATCAAATAGCATGGCTGCCGACCAAAAAGCTCTGCAAGTCCCGCTAACTGTTTCTTATAAATATTCGTTCCAGCAGCAATCAATCGCAAGCAGTATTTTAGCAGTGAGGGATTGTGGGAAGGCGTTACTTGCCTAAAAAATTGGAAGGGATTCTAATTTTTTTACTTGCCTTTTTACTTAGTTACTTGACTAACTCAACTAGGTTCACATCTGGCAACTTGCCACTTGATGACCTACTTGCTCTTTCTACTTCACTAGTGTGTAGCATGCTTAAGTGCTGGCCAAACAGGGTGTCTGTGAACTTGGCAAGAAAAAAAACGTATTGTAGAGGGTGCCAAACTGACCATTTTTAGCATAGGAATGTAGGGGCCAAAGTGAAGCCTTAAGAAATGGGAAGCAAAATAAGGTGTTGGTAGACATAGTCAATTTTCATGTAAAGTTTTCACCGTAAATGTTCAAAGTGGTTACCATTTGTTGTTATGCATGCTGCACAACGACTATTCAGCGATTGTTGAACTCTTACAAACGTCCCTGCCATAGCCTGTACATCTCCAGCAGCAACTGCAATTCTGGCCATCAGATCCTCAGCTGAGTCGACAGCGGTTGCATAAACTTGACTTTTAATGTGTCCCCACAGAAAATAATCAATTGGTGCCAAATCAGGTGATCATGGTGGCCAAGGAACAGGTCCTCCTTTACCAATCCAGCGGTCCCCAAAGGTGGCATTAAGATGAGCTCACACATTCATGGTAAAGTGTGCTGGGGCTCCATCGTGCTGAAACCACATCTGTTGGCGAATTTCAGGTGGAATGTTTGTCATAATTTCTGGCAACTGTTCTTGTAGAAAAACGTGATTCATGTGGCCTGTTAATTGATATGGAAGCAAGTATGGCCACATCAAATACAACACCTTCTCTTGCTTGCCATTTGTTAAGGCTTGACTTTGGACCCTACAGTCCTATGCTAAAAATGCTTAGTTTGGCACCCTCTAAATTACGTTTTTTTTCTTGCCAAGTTCACGTACACCCTCTATATGAAACATACCCATCGCTAATGCGGACTACACACGAGTGTGGACTATATTTGAGATGCAGACTCTACGTGAGATATTATGGTATTTTATTCTCCCCTGACATCTTTGGCGGCTGTGTGCGACGCACACTGCTGGCACCCCAGTGCCTATTAGAGGTGGAAAGTGGTAGCTCACCCATAATGTGACAAGCAACCGCCAACCCTTTTCCTTCTCATGGTAAGGTCAGTCATTCATTGTTGTTCCTCTGGGCGACCTGTTGGACGGTATTTTTATACAGCTGGCTGCCGATGTAAGCTGCAACCCGCATGCTTACTTATCGTTGTGTCGGTCTACTGTTCGTTTGGGGCAGTCGACTGACGTCAAGGGGCGAAGTGCTACATCTCGGAATTTTTGCCTCACCTGCCCGTTGCATAGTAGAGAGCGTTCTTTTACGTGCAAGTGATGACATCGTAAACCATGCGGTAGAGCACTGACTTTGCATACCGTGCTACGAGGGGCACTCGGTGCCTCTCTCACCGGAATGAAGTCAACCCACCTCGATCCAGTATCGAATCTGGAACTACTGACGCAGAAATCGAGCACGCCTCAGAGCGGGTGCTCAGAATAATTGAACATAATTTGGGAGTGTGTAATTTCGGGTGGAGTGATAATAGCCCCCTCCCTCGATCCCCTGAGCCCTCGATTCCATCTGATGATGAATGAACAGTACTGTCACTTTTGTGAATATATCACGAATAAAGTGTTTGGAAAATTGGGGGAGGGTGAAATATTGAAAAGAAATTATTCATATTGACATATGTAGTGTTGCGCCTTGACCTACATTAGTAACTTTTATGGGTTGGAACCATGTCCCCCCCACCCCTCAGTCCAATCTTAATTGACTTTATTATTCTGTCAAAACCAGTCCTAGAACCTTGAATATTTGACTAATGACTCAATAGTTTAACATCCATTGTAATGCCAGTTATGATCGACCTCGGAACTTGAGTTTACAGTACTAAGGTTCTTTTCCGGCCCAGGTCGGACCACCCTTCCGTCGGGTGGAAAGTAAAGCCGGTGCCCAATCGTGTGGTGTGCGATTCCACCACTGCACGGGAAAGAACCCTCTCTACTATACAACGGGTAGATGAGAAAACGGAAGTTTTCCCTGTCCCGGGTGCTTCCGACCACCTACATTCCTGAAATGGACCTAACAAGCTCCTCCTCTACTCTTCTCATTATGTGTCCATACCACATCAACCTATTTTACCTCATTTTTTCGGCGATATTCACCACTCCCATACTACCTCTAATATAGCTACTCATTCCTAATTCTATCAGCTCGCTACACCCCAATCATGTACCGCGGCATTCGCATCTCAGCTACTTACATTCTGTTGACATGACTCTTCCTCACTGTCCCCATCATTGATCCATATAGCATAGCTGGCCTAACCACTGTCCTGCAGAACTTCCCTTTCAGCTTGATTGGGACACTCCTATCACACAGGACTTCACTTCCCTGTCTCCACTTCAACCATCTCCATTTATTGTATTGGTCACAGGACGGGTGCAGCACAGGATGCCTGATGTTTCAATTTGATTCAGACGATGATCAGTTGCCAACCTGGAGGGATCATTCTGTGTGGGTGCTTTGTACACAGTGGCGGATCCAGGATTTTCGCAAGGGGGGGGGGGTTGCTCTAAAGCTGGCATCTATTATGCGAATACGTTTATATGGGCATGGAGGGGGGGGGGGGGTTACAACCCCAAAAACCCCATCCTGGATCCGCGCGTGTCTGTAACGTATTTAATTGACAAGTGAATGCTTCTGAGTTGCCGACAAAGTGGGACAAACGGGGGTCCTGCCGGGACAAGAGAGGGACGGCGGGGCATGAAGTCTGTAATCGGGACGTCTAGTCACCCTATAATGTACAGTATATTTGCGATTTGAATACTTCACAATGGCGGAGAAGAGAGAGAGAGCAGGAAGTTGAATGAGAACCATGATCACGTCGGCAAGGATTTTTATTTAGACTTCCGTTCTAGGAATGAACTTAAACTGGTGAACTTGGTGACGCATGGTTTAATTTCATTCTCGGGAACTGAAAAACAACAAAAAAGTATCCTTCGTGTAACCCTTTTTTGTGCCATGTAATTGCATCTACATGTCTGAGAACTAGCCCTTGGAAACAAATTATCTGGATCACGTGATCATTCAAGCTTGAAGAATTCGGTTAATGAACGACGTCGCTCTTAGACTGCCTGGAGGTGGCTCCATTTCTCAGGAGCTTCGTCTCCATCACCACCATCATCATCTTTCAGATTTTGTTTTGTTGGTGTTTTTAGGGCCCTTCTACTACAAGGTCACCGTCCACTGGGGAGCGGCTTATTGCATTTGACACTCCAGCTTTCGTCTGATCACCGAAGCTAAACAACGCAACCCCAGCTACTACTGTCATGGAGAGCTACTTGGGGAAACTGGGTGCCGCTAATACCCACAAATCGTCGCATAAGTGTAGCGTCTGTGTAGTCTCTGCATTAGAACTACGCAGTCTACGGCGCTCTAATGACCTTGTGTTTGAAGGGCCCTAAAACACCAACGAACGAACAACAAATGGTTATTAGCGATACCCAGTTTTCCCAAGCGACCGCCCATGTTAGTACTAGCTGGGGTTGCGTTGCTTAACTTCAGTGATCAGACGAGAACTTGTGTGTCCAACGCTATAAGCCGCTCCCTACATCATTCAGAACCCTCTTGTTACGGCCTATGGCAGGTTCAGAGGAGCGAGTGTGTTGCGTTGGACACACCAGTTGTCGATTGAGCAATGAAGATAAGCAACGCAACCCCAGTCAGTACTAACGTAGGTGGCCGCTTGTGAAGACCGGGTACCGTTAATACCCAAAAATCGTCATGGCAGCGCAGTGTCTGGGCAAACTCTGAATTTGATCTATGCAGTGGACGCGACTGTAATGACCCTTGTAGCTTAAGGGCCCTAAAACAACAAATGAATCAATATGATGGCTACATTGGGTATTTTTACGTAGCCGGCGATCGACCTAATGCCATACCACCGCCTTTTTTGACTTCACTCTAGGGATGCTTGAGTCGGTGCCCTAGTACTGTAGTTAGTCTGCTCAACCTCCGTGTCCATGGTTACATGATCGCTCCAAGCCGAGGCGGGTTATTTCTGTACCCTCTAAGAAGTGTAGCCCAGACGCGCCTGGGGGTATCGCCATGACCTGTGTTGTGGTGTGTGCATCGCCACCTACTTAGCTTTACCCCGCCTATGGCAGATTCAGGTAACCATTAAGCGTGTTGGAGGAGGAAAACCTTTGGATTGTATTTTTCCGTAGCCGGCAATTGACCACCTGCTTTTTTGATTCCCTCCGGGGGATGTCTGCCGGTTAGCACAGTGGCTAGCGTGTTTCAGGCATGTCAAACTGTGGGTACTCCAAGAGCCGCATTGGTAGCATATGCGTTGTCGTGAGGGCCCTATAGTGCCCTTGGCGCACCTTTGCAACTGCGGGCTACTGCCCCCTGTCGTTGAGCCGCTGAGTGTCAGGCTGCAAGGCATCGATTGTGCTGGCCGCAACTCTAGCTTCACGGGCCTCATTGACATCCCCCTAGTGTGCTTGACTTTATGTATCCACTAAAGCAGCGTTTCCCAACCTTTTTTGGCTCGCGTACCACTTGGTAGTACATCATCATCTCACCCTTCTCCCGCCTGAGGCAGGGTCGGGTCTGCGGGTTCTAATCCTCCACTCCCGCCTGTTGCCCACCAGGTCCCTCTCCACCCCGCACACCTCCATGTCCGCCTGCACCACCTGCTCCCACGTTCGCTTTGGTCTCCCTCTACCTCTGGTGCCCCCAGCCACCTGCAGTCCTACAATGGACTTAATAAGCTCCTCCTCTTCCCTCCTCATCACATGCCCGTACCACCTCAACCGATTCTCTCTCATCTTTTCCGCAATGTCCCCCACCCCCAAGCTACCTCTAACGCAATCATTTCTGACTCGGTCGGATCTAGACACCCCACACATGTAGCGCAGCATTCGCATCTCGGCCACTTGCATTTGCCTTTCATGGTCCTTCCTAACTGCCCAGCACTCTGATCCATACATCATAGCAGGCCTAACAACGGTTTTGTAAACCTTGCCCTTCAGTTTTATTGGGATCCGACGATCACACAGGACCCACTTGCCTGTCTCCATTTCAGCCATCCTGCATTAATCCTATGGGTGACATCACAATCTATTTCCCCATTGCCCTGGAAAACTGATCCCAGATAGCGAAACTCTTGCACCACTGGAATCTCTCCCCAACAGCGAATTTCACCTCCTTGCCCCTGGCCGCTAAAATTGAAAGCTAGGTACTCAGTTTTCTTCATGTTCACCTTAAGGTCCCCTTCTTCCATTGCTGCTTTCTTCCTTGGACTCCTCAAGCCTTCCCACATCATCTGCAAATACCAGGCACTGGGGGGCCCATTCCCCTTTTCCCGTCAGTAGCTCATCCATTACTAGGGTAAATAGGTATGGGCTAAGAGCTGACCCATGATGCACACCAACCTCCACTTTGAAGCATGCAGTGTTTCCCCATGCTGTTCTCACCCTAGTGATAGAACCATCATACATATCCTGAACTACCCTAATATGGCCTTCATCCACACCTTTCTTTCTTAAAACACCCCATACTAACTGTCTGGGAACACTATCATATGCCTTCTCCAGGTCAACGAATATGTCATGAAGGTCCTTCCTTGCTGCTCTATGCTTCTCAATCATCTGTCAGAGAATGAAGATTGGTTCCATAGTGGACCTACCTGGCATAAACCCAAATTGATTTCCCCGGACACTAGTTAAGTCCCAGAGGCGACGTTCTATGACTCGCTCCCATAGCTTCATAGAATGGCTCATCAGCTTTATGCCCCTATAGTTTCCACAGTCCTGGGGGTCACCTTTGCCTTTGAACAGTGGTACTATCCAACTCTCTCGCCATGCAGAAGGCATCCTGTCCCCCTTTGCTAACTTATTGAAGAGCTTCCCTAGCCATGTAATTCCCATGGGCCCAAGGTGTGCCAAACATCCATGGGGATCTTATCAGGGCCTACTGCTTTCTGACCTTTCATCTTCTGAAGGGCTCTGACTATTTCTGCCTCACTCACCCTGTCCACAGCTTGTGGTGTGAGTGGGTTTCTGCCTGTGGCCATTGCACCAGAGTCTGCATTTAAGAGACTGTGGTAGTATTCCTCCCACCATTTGATCACCTCTGCTGGTTGAAAAAGGACCCTACCCTTGGTATCCTTTACCGTTATAGCCCTGGTAACATCCTTATTAGTCCTATCCCTGGTCCTGGCCAGTCTAAAGACTGCATTCTCACCTTCCCTTGTCCCCAACTTTTCATATAGAGCCTCATACTTCTGGTACTTGGCCAGGGCAATGGTTCTCCTGGCGTTCTTCCTTGCCTGAACATAATCTCTCTTATAAACCTGATCCCCTACCTCTCTCCACCTATGGAAAGCCTCCTTCTTTAGTTTGATGCCAGCTTCCACCTCCTCATTCCACCACCAAGTCTGCCTGCCTTGGTAAGTGCCTCCTGTTCTACCTACACCTAACAGAACCTCCCCACATCTTCTAATTTTCCTAGCGACCCTGTCCCACATGGCATTAGCTGACCCATCCCAATCCCAGTCAACCTGGTTGAGAACCTCCTGCCTGAATTCATCTGCTTTGGTAGGCAACTTCCACCACCTGATAACTGATTCTCCTTTCCATGTATGATTCCTGACTGCCCCCTTAACTAGGACTTCTGTCATGAGCAGCTTATGGCCACTTTCCTTCTGGAAATCCTCACATCTCAGTCCTGTGCTGTTCCCTAACCATAAAAAGGTCTATTTGTGACATCCCCTGTGGTGATTTGTAAGTGATTAAGTGCTTCTCCCTCTTCTTGAACCATGTATTGGCTAATACAAGGCCATGTGCTCTTGCTGTCTCTAGGACCTTCTGCCCCTCAGGATTTATCATCCCATTGCCTAATCCCCAACATCCTTTCCAACATGGGCATTAAAGTCACCACCAATAATTAAGCATTCATTTCCCATGCCCTGTGTTGTTCGCTGACTGTACTACCTCATCAAAGTCCCTCCAGAAATCTGCTTTAGTCATTTCACCCAGGCCTGCGTGGGGGGCATACACACTTATGAGGTAGAGCCCTATACCCTGCCACACAACTGTTACTAACATTATTCTACTACTAACCCTCTTGACTGAAGTGATCCCCTTGTGCAATTCCCTACTTAACATGATGCCCACCCCATTTCGCCCCTCTTCACTACCCATGTATATGAATTTGTATCCCTCCCCATTACCCTTGTCCTGGTATATATCAGTATTCGCCTTGAAAAAGGCAGTTTTTATTCATGATTATATTTCCGTGATTATATATCCTGGGATCCGGGTACCACGTGGTAGTACATCACGCTAAATTGTACCACTTCGTAAAAATGATTGTATTTCGGAAATGTTGTTATTGTGAGTGTGTTATTTTATAATTCCAATTGAATACACTGCATGCATCCCTGATAGGCCAAATTGGCAGTGGAGAGAATGACTCACATTCCTAATTTATAACCCATTGAACCCCCAAGGAACCTGAAGCATAGCATCTATTTAGCCAAATATTGCATACCAGCAATAATGGCACCTTCTTGAAGAAACTTCCTCACATTATCCTCACTGAGAGAATTCCATTGTTGAATGACCTTTGGAAGAAAAGACCAGTAATACTAGTCTGTTCGTGCCCCAACCTCCTTCAGTTTGAAGGGATGATCCTTTCTCCCCTATAGTCTACCAGAGCTAAGCTGCCCTTTGGGGTACCCTCATATCCTAATTTCAGCAGTCTGTGAAAAAGCTTAAGGCTGTCAGATACCCACTTCTGATGCACTGAGTCCCACCCTAATTCCGTGATCATGTCTGAGACACTCAACCAATGAGAGAAGCGATGCAGCACAATTCTTGCAACCCTTCGTCTCATTTCTATTTCCCAAAATAACCCCTGCCTAAAGAGAAACCAAATTGAACTACAGTACTCCACTATTGGCCATTATCATCATCGTACCCTCCTCATGCCTGTGGCAGGGTCGGGTCTGCAGGTTCTTTTCCTCCACTCCCACCTATCCCCCACCGAGTCCATCTCCACCCCGCATGTCTCTATGTCCTTCAGCACCACATACAGTAGCTCCCACGTTCTTTTTGGTCTTCCCCTACCCCTGGTGCCCCCAATCACCTGCATACCCATAATGGACCTAATAAGCTCCGTCTCCTCTCTCCTCATTGCATGCCCCTACCACCTTAACCGCTTCTCCCTCATCTTTTCCTCAGTGTTTCCCACCCGCTAAGTTACCTCTAACATAATCATTATGAACTCTGTCGGCTCGTGACACCCCAGTCATGTAGCACAGCATTCGTATCTCAGCCATTTGCATTCTCCTTTCCTGGTTTTTCCTAACTGCCCAACACCCTGAGCCATAAAGCAAAGTGGGCCTAACGACCGTTCTGTAAACTTTGCCTTTAACTTTATTGGGACCTGGCGGTCACATAGGACTCCACTTGCCTGCCTCCACTTCAGCCATCTGGCATTAATCATGGGTGACGTCAGAATCCAACTCCCCATTGTTCTGGAAAACTGATCCCACATCATCAGCGAATACCAGGCACTGAGGGGCCCATTACCCTATTCTCGCATGCAGCTCACCCATAACTGGAGTGAATAGATATGGGCTAAGTGTTGACCCTTGATGCGCACCAACCTGCACCTTGAAGCATGCAGTGTTTCCCCATGCTGTCCTCACCCTAGCATTGGAACCCTCATACATATCCTGCTCTATCCTAATATGGCCTTCATCAACCCTTTTCTTCCTTAAAACACGTCCTAGTACCTGTCTAGGGACACTCTCATATGCCTTCTCCAGGTCAAGTACCCTACTATTGGCCGTACCAGGGAAATATAGTCTAATTTTATTTGCATTATAAATTTTATAGGGTGACCATAGTTTCTAAAACTCAAAATGGGAAGTTCCACAAAAATACCCCTCCCTCATTTATAAAAAAAAACGTGTTGCTCGTCCAAAAATTTTCCCTCAAATATATTAATATCCATAAGGAAATTGCCAATCATTGACTATACATATTAACAACTTTACTGTATAATATTATTACTTAAAATAATTTTTATGAATTATAGGAAAAAACGTATCTATTATATTTTCACGATTTATTTTTTTCTTATTTTTTATGTTCGCCATTATTGATTATTTTTCGCGTACCACCAGGTTGGGAAACGCTGCACTAAAGGATTGCCCCTGCCCTTGGCGAGTGGTTTCTTTACCGGATGAGAGGGAACATAGCATCTCCAAGTGAGCCATCCGTCGGATAGGAAGCAAAACTGCGACCCCCAGTGGTGTGTACGTCGTCACCGCTGTACCGTAAAGAACACTTTCTAGAATACTTAACAACTCTTCCCGCCTATGGCATGAGCAGTTTGTTGGATGGTATACAGCCGGCTGGCTGTATCCTCCACACCTACCTCCTCATCTACCGCAAGCAGCCTCCTAAGGGTTCGACCTGTTATGGCTGCTTGGCTTACTCCCTAACCCGATAGTGTAACATTACATATTCCAACCGTCTATTTATTTATTTAATACTACGTACAATAAAATGTACAGCTTTCAAACTACACACAACACAAAACCAAAACCATACACAGGAGCTGTTTGCGACAATGAAAGCATTGCTAAAAGCATTATGCATAGTAAATTGCTATGGCATTTTCCTAAAATGCCGGCAACTAGAGAGGCATCTATATTAGACACAGGTGAACACAGAGGAACGCAAGGGATAGGGCAGAGTATTCCAGAGCTTGAATGATAGAGCAGGAAAAACCCAATCTCTGGTATCATTGAATGGCATGGTAGGCTTGAAGCGGAACTGGCGAGCACTATGAACACACATAGTGGACGGAAAGTAAATAGAGACTGTGTGCAATGGATGTGCTTTGTTCATAAGAGCACAGGCGAGGACATGCAGCTGGCTAAGAGCCTGGAACGTTAGAAAGGGAAGTATATTGAGGCTTCTCCAGCAAAAATGCAGAAAAAGGGAGCAGCAAAGGATACTAACGGAAGTATTGTTGAATGATAGATAAGTACGAGCTTGTTAGTTGGAACTATGGATCTAAGGCGCTTAAAAGGGTAACTGAGGGAGCTAAGCTTGCAAAGTAAGAAGTTTCCATACTGGACAAACTTAAGCTGGGTGTCAAAGATGACACCAAACACGCAGAGACATAAAGCAGAATACGGGAGAGTACAGTGATTCGTTAGAAACGGCATTCAGAGTAGTTGTCGTCCATGAAAGACCACAACTGCCACCCTTCGCAATGAGAGGGAGCGGCGAATTGCGTTGGGCATACCAGTTCTCGTCTGATCACTGAAGTTAAGCAACGCAAGCCCAGTTAGTACTGACATGGGTGATCACTCGGGAAAGCTGGGTACTGCTAATACCCAATAATCGTCGCATTAGTGTAGTGTCTGTGCAGTATATGCATTAGAACTATACAGTGGACGGGTCTCTAATGACCTCGTAGTTGACGGGACCTTAAACTCCAACAAACAACCAAACGCAATGAGAAGGTAGGTCAGCAGTAGCAACGTTAAATAGCATGGGCCCCATAATGGAGCCCTGAGGAACACCCCAGTCAAATAAGATGACTTCAGGGGAGGACCTCCCCCTCACAGTTCGGGACTTAAAAAGGTTTTTATAAGATTTAGGATATAGGAATTAGAGATAAGACCATTGAGACGCTGGATAAGCTGGTTATGATCGACCATTTCAAAGGCTTTTGCCAAGTCGGTCTGAAGCAAGAGGTATCCACTACCTTGGGCAAGAGCAGCAGAGACAGTTGAAAGAACTGAAAGCGGAACGAACACCTTTCTATAACAGGATCCGATACCCATTTAGGCCCGGTGCACACATGCGATTTTTGCTCGCGCGGGTGCCGCAGGGACACCGCAGCGACTCCCGCAGCAATTCAATGCACACATGCGGTGAAATGTCGCCAGTACACATTTGGCAACAGCCCAGAAGGCGTGCCCTTTTTGCCTACCAAATCTCAAAACTATGAAATCGCGCAAAGAAACCGAGTAAAAATCGCATGTGTGCACCGGGCCTAAGGCACACATGAGGTTTTTACTCTCGCGGCCTCGCAATTGCGGCATTAGATACATTAGTTGCAATGGGGGAGTGCACACATACCTGCGGCTCCGAAAACCGGAGTTGCGTCTGGAAGTGCCCGCAGTTCCCTACGAAACCGCGGCGGCGCCGCGCTCGCACATTCCGTCACGTAGTACCTCGTGGTCTATTGAGCGATGCACACATCCGCGCGGTTCCTTAGTTTTGACATTTGGTGGGCAAAAAGGGCACGCCTTCTGGACAGTTGCCAGATGTGTACTGGCGACATTTCCCCGCATGTGTGCATTGAATTGCTGTGGTGTCCCTGCGGCACCCGCGCGAGCAAACATCGCATGTGTGCTCCGGGCCTAAGAATCATGAGCTGCCAACCTAAGGCAGTAACCTATATACTTATTTATCGCTAGCCTAGAGTGCGTTGAGAGCAGCTGTATTGCGTTGGACACACCAGTTTTCGTCTGATCACTAAAGTTAAGCAACGCATCCCAACTACTGCTGGCATGAGTGACCGCCTGGGAACACTCGGTACTACTAATACCCTTACCGTTAATACCCAATAATCGTCATAGCAGCTTAGTGTCTGTGCAGACTCTGAATTAGAACCACACAGTGGACGGGGCTCTAATGACCATTGTAGTTGAAGGGCCCTAAGGCACCAATGAATCAATCTAGGGTTCGTCTGACCACTCTAAGCCACCGGCGTCAGGGAGCGAACTCCTAAGCTAGGATAAAGCCCCTCAACGAAGAATATAGGGCCGACGTTTGATGTTTGTGTTTATTTCGGCTTTTGCCTTTTGTACCGTTTTGGCTTTTGCCTTTTGTACCGTTTTGGCTTTTGCTTTCTTCATTTATTATTATTTTTATGGGTCTACGTCAATTTGGCGCATGACAATTTGGCGTGTGGCAATTTGGCGTATGACAATTTGGCGTACATACCGATCTCTTGGGTGCCCAAATTTGTTCAAAATTGCAACGGTCATAACAACATATTTCAACAGTCATTGCAAGGTAATAGAACAATGAATGCCTACCATAACTGTGTTATAGGGCCCTAATGACCTTTGAAGTTGATGGGCCCTAAAACACAGACAAACCCAACTGCGTTATACGGGACCGTTGCAATGACTGTTATGACCACGCGCGGATCTAGGATGGGGTTTTGGGTTTGCAACCCCTCCCATGCACATATAAACTTATATTTGCATAATAAGTGAAGTTTAGCTCAACCCTCCCCCCCCTGTATTAGCTAAACTCTTCCCCGACGAAAATCCTGGATCTGCCACTGGTTATGACAGTTGCAATTTTGAACACATGTGTGCACCCAAGAGATCGGTATGTACGCCAAATTGTCGTACGCCAAATTTGTATGTACGCCAAATTTTCCGTACGCCAAATTGACTACGCCAAATTGCCATACGCCAAATTGACTACGCCAAATTGCCATACGCCAAATTGTCATGCGCCAAATTGACGTGATCCCTATTTTTATTGGGCTTTTGCCCTTATTTATTGTCACCATGGTGGGATGGCACTTTACACCTCTACCATAGTATGACTGTCTTTCTGGGCCCTAAGGATCATTGTAGTGGAAGGGCCCTAAAACCCTAACAAACAGCAACAAAGACGCTTGATGGAGTAAGCGGGGGGGAGGAGGGTGCAGCGTTAGGTCGCCTAAATACTGCTAACCGTGTGTTCCGATGGGACAAATTGGAATCCGACCCTGTCATTGGCGGAAAAGGGTATGATATCTTGAACTTCGTCGCTGAATTACTAATTGAGTTCCTTTCTTTGATTAATCATTGTAGTGAACAGCACGAATGGCCATGCAGCCCATTTGACTATTGGTCTCTGGATTCTCACAGGAATTTTCACATTTATCATTGTGGAGAAGATGTTTGACAAGGCTGAAGATAAAGTATTAATTAATGAATGTTTTAATGAATTGAAACAACTGACCTTGTTGAGAGAGAGAATGATTTCAATCTGCTATTTTTCCTTTTTTCTTCTACTGTATGTGTTTGTATTTTTAGGAGGACCCTATTATTATTGACCAGTCAAAGGTGAAAGGGACTCTTACTAATGGATTCAATGGGACTGTTAAACGTTCTTCAAATGGAAATTGTTGTTACTATACAACTGAAAATTCATTCTGTGAGACTTATAGGAAAGATTATCGGTCGGACGAATATACAGGACTGAAATCTACTAATTTAAGCACTCAATCGACCTCCAACTTGCATCTAAAGAACGCTACTAATGGTTACAAAGCTGAATTGGTTGGAGAGTGTCGAAGTGTCAGTACCTCAACATCCACTTCATTATTGTCATTAATCTTCTGATACTCTGTTGTCGTGACCTACTCAAAAGTTTGTTTCTTTTCTTTCTTTTTTTAGGCAACTGGATATTTAAATTTATTAGCCAATAGTATTGACAACTTTACTCATGGTCTCGCTGTGGCCGGTAGCTTTCTTGTGAGTTTTAAGGTGAGTTGAACGTTTCCCCTTGCGAGGTTCCCGTCAATTTGGCGCAGGGGCGGATCTACATAGGGAGTAATAGGGCTTAGGCCCTGGGCCCCCAAGTTTTGTTGTCGGTGTTTTAGGGCCCTTAAACTACAAAGGTAATTAGAGCCCCGTCCCCTGCGTAGTTCTAATGCAGAGACTGCATAGACACTACGTTAATGCGACGATTTTTGGGTCTTAGCAGTACCCAGTTTTATCAACCGGACATCCATATTAGTACTAGCTGAGGTTCCTTTTCTTAGCTTCAGTGATCAGACGAGAACTAGTGTGTCCAACGCAATAAGCTGCTCCCAATCGATTGGTAGAATTTCATTTTCCTGTAACAAACCGGAAGTAGAGGTACCCTGTTATACAGTGCTTTGAAATTATCACTTTTTTTTTAAATAAGAAACATTCAACTGATAAATGTATTAGGCATTACAACTTGCAATACAATAGTATTTTTCATTTTCGATTTTATAAATGAAATATATATACAAAATATTCATAATCAATAGAAAATCGGTGTTGAAAAAGTCTGAATGCACTAAAAACGATAAATAGAAAAAGAGGTGATTAACATTTTGTAGGATATCCTTTTGAGTCAATTACAGCTTGTTAACGTCTTGACGTTTGACGTGGAATCCACCGGTTCCTTTTTTTTTTGTGAATGTCAATTTGATTTTTAAATGCTTTTTTTTGCTTCCAATGTCATGTTTTCTTTTTTGCCTCTCCAATTCATCCCACAAGTGCTCTGTTAGATTGAGGTCAGGACTTCGTGGGGATTGTATGCAAGAAATGAGGTACATTTCTAGAATGTACAATGCACTGCTGAACAATATTTGAAGTGTTCTTTCGTCATTGTCTTACTGGAAATGAAAATCTTCAATGTTCATTCTCAGTTTTTTGAACATTTTCAAGCAAATTTATCTTTGAAATATCAAGATGAACATTTCTGTCCATGAATTCATCGATAAATACAAGATTTCCAGGACCTGCGGATGACATGCATCCCCCAACTATAACCCCCTACCTCCAGGCTTCATAGTGACTTTTAAGTGCTTTGGCTCAAAGTTTTCACAAAGCTTTCTCCATGCAATTTTTGTCCATCACACCCATAAATGTTAAATTTGCTCACATCTGAAAGCACACCTTGTTCCAGAAGTGTGCTGTTTTCATCATATTCTCCCTGGAAAATGTTACTCTTTTTTTTTACAGTTAATTTTGCTGATGAACAGCATTTGTACTCCGGCCCTGTAGAGCAGTGGTTCTCAATCTTTTTGAAGTCGGGGAACACTAAACGGACATTTTACTAGCACGGAACACTTACAATTCAACATAAGCAGGTTGTACACCTTCTACACTTGGTATTTACTACATCATCATCATACCTTTATCCCGCCTGTGGCAGGATCGGGTCCGCGGGTTCTAGCCCTTCACTCTCGTCTATCTCTCCCCCAGTTCCCCGTCCATCCCACACACTGTCACATCCTTACGGACAACCTGTT
>JAAFCE010005724.1:3948620-3968966 GCA_013389805.1 Trigoniulus corallinus
CTGGACTTCGAAGAGACAAGCTGAATTACTGTATATGTTATATGTAGATATCCGTTTTCATGTTGCAAATATTATTTTCGAAGATTTCTTTAGGGTAATACTGAACGGCATCCGCGTAATTCGATTTTTGTTTCGTTAGGGGCGGGGCAATAATCATCAGTTTTGCTTAGGAACTTCCTGATGATAATATTTATTTGAAAACGAAATTATTTTAATGAATTCGTGCAGCCAAGTTGCGTTGGACACTAGTTCTCGTGAGATCACTGAAGTTAAGCAGTGCAAGCCCACGTTGGGTGCTGCAAATTTCCCCTCTCCTCTTAAGGATTCGTCCTATTATGGCTGCTTGGCTTACTCCCCAACCCATGAAATTAATCAAATCTGCACAAAATTGTTATTTAGAGGGGGTTAGTATTGATGCCATATGGACACAATTCATCGGTGAGATGTGTATGAATTAATCTACTGGCCAATCAGATGCAGGGCCGGCCTTCTTTATAAAGGGACCCGGGTGCAAAAATCCTTTTGGGGCCCCAAAATATTTTTCCAAAATTAAAAATAAGAGGATTCGGAGTAAATGAACTCCTCTTAGATGCCCTCCTATCCCATTCTGGGTTCCTTCCTAATTTTGGAAGGTATTACATTTTTGGATGATGCCATGTGTCCTAATATGTCGCCATTGCATTTATGAGTTGGTCTGAAAGCTTATGTGGACGTGCACACCTTGGAACATTTTCAGTTAAGCCTGTATCATTTTTTATTACACTTCTGATTATTAAAGGCTGTTAACCTCTAATTCTGGGTTGTCCAACCTGTGGCCCATTGAGGCTTGTAATGTGGCCCATGGTGCATCATTTCTAATTATGCATTAAAGCCTACCTGCTAAGTAACACCTAACTTTATCTTCACTCGTTTTGGTTTTCACAGCCTGTGGCTGGCAATCAGTTCATGGAGCAGCCGAGTGACCCACAACACCAGAAAGGTTGTACAACCCTGGTGTAGTTCAATGGAAAGGGTGTTAGGTTACGTTTAGGTTATGTTGCAGTGGCAGGGTCGAATGAGGGACGTTGCCCCTACACCCTGGGCCCCCTCAATCGTGGGGCCCGGGTGCAATGCACCCTCTGCACCCCCCGGATGGCCGGCCCTGATCAGATGATGCTGTTGTCTAAAAATACTTAAGAGCTAATATAAGGAATTCCAGTGCAGCCAGGCATTCCCAAGAGAAAGTTTTGACAATTATTTTTTGCCAGATGTACACCTAAATTTTCATCAACTCCAGACGCGTGGTAAATTCTTTTCACCATGTGATCTACAGTGAAGCTTCTCTTAACGGTCCACCCCTGGGGATTTGCAAAAGTGGAACCATCAGAGGGGTGGACCGATTGGGGGAACCAAAATACCAGGGAATTTTCCATTCTTTAAAAAAGTGGACCTTTGCATATGACCCTAGATAGGTAGTATGGAGCATTTTAAGATAGAAAGGGGTTAATGAAGGCCATATTAGGATAGTGCAGGGTATGTACAGTATGATGGTTCCTTGCTAGTGTGAGGACAGCATGGGGAAATACAGAATGCTTAACGTGCCAGGTTGGTTTGCATCAAGGATCAACACTTAGCCCATATCTATTCACCACTAGTATTGGATGAGCGGCTGACGGGAAGAGGGGAATGGACCCCGCAGTGCCTGGTATTTGCTGATGATGTGGGGAGGCTTGCCGAGTCCAAAAAGAAATGCACCAAATGGCCTACAAGACATTAAAATTGTAAAGGAAAGAGGGGGTCTAAAGATGAACATGAAGAAGACGGAGTACAGTTGGGTCTCGTTTTATGGGGTCAGTGTTGCCAGATCTGAAGACTAAAAATAGCATTGCTGTACACCAAAAGTAGCGGATTTGAAGCATTTGTAGCCCAAATAAAAATGAATCATATTGCTACTGTGAAATCCTGATCAAATTTTACTTTCATTTGTTCTTAGGTTAATTTTATATGGCTAGGTCTGGTTAGTTGGGTTAGCTTCTGGGGGAACTGGCGACAAAGGTGCAGGAAGTGAAGTAATTAAAATCAGTGATCCAGAGCAATGGGGAGATAGGTTCGAAAGTTACCCATACAATCAATGGGGGAGATGGTTGAAGTGGAGTTCTGTGTGATAGGAACGTCCCAATCAAGTAAAACGGAAGTTTTGCAGGGCAGTGGTTAGGGCAGCTATGTTATATGGATCAAAGTGTTGGGCAGTGAGAAAGAGCCATGTAAACAGAATGCAAGTAGCCGAGATGAGAATGCTGCAGTACATCAGTAGGATGTCGAGAGCTGAGAGAATTAGTAATGGGTATATTAGAGGTAGCCGGTGTTACACGTCAAAGTGTCCGGCTGGACACTTTGAGGTGCCTCAATGTGTCCGGCGGACACTTTGTGGTAATTAAGCACATACCTCAAAGTGTCCGCTTTTACGTCAAAGTGTCCCGGCCGTTTTCCATTTTACCCGATTAGGTTTTTTTGTTTCGTTGGTGGTTTAGGGCAAAATTGTTGCCAAAATCAAGTATTTTTATGAATAAACCATATTGTTGTAATGACAGAATTGCAACTTGAGTGTGGTGACGTTGAGGCCAGGCAGATAAAAAGCAGAATTGAGATTTTTCTGTGTCTAGAAATATGAGATTCGTACAAATGGAATATTCGTGGCTACACGAAATCATTCACCGAATCGATATTTATCTTGTTTGCGGGGAGAAGGGCGGGGGGCCGAAAATAGAGATAATTGTAATGATATATACCAAAGACAATTCATCCCCATTCCTCTTTCACCTCAATCGCTAGGTAATATTAATAACCAGGTAAAATGGAAAGCGTACACCAAAAATGGAAGAGCATTGCATTATCTACGACAGGGGTTCTCAATGCGTGTTCTGCAAAGAAATTAAATGCAGAAATAAAGGCGTTGGAAAAAAAAATCGGTACAATTTAAAATAATTTTTGGATGGGATTGTAATCAGCAAACGACATAGTTGTTGGTTTTATTGTTATATGAAGTGGTAGTAAGTACCAAGTGTAGAAAGCGTACAAACTGACTTAAAGTTTATGTTGAATTGTAAATGTTCCGTGCAAGTAAAATGTCACAGTGTAGCGTTCCCTGGCTTCAAAAGGATTGAGAACCACTGATCTACGAGATGTTAACATTTGATAGAAATTACGCCTTGATTCAAGTTGTACTGTGGTGGACTGTGGTGTTGTGGTGTGGAGTTGTACTGTGGTGGACACTTTGAGGTACTCAAACATTGCATCAAAGTGTCTGGCCGGACACTTTGAGGTAGACCCCGGACACTTTGACGCGTGACACCGGCGGGGGGGGGGGGACATCACGGAAAAATGAGATTAAAATGAGGTGGTATGGACACGTAGTGAGAAGAGGGGAGGAGGAGCTCGTTAGGTCCATTACAGGAATATGGGTGGTTGGAACCACCCGGGGCAGGGGAGATCAAAGCAGACATGAGAGCAGCTTGTCCTTAAGGATATAGTAATGTTTGGGGTGGCTGAGGACCAGGTGGTAGATTGATGGGAGTGGCCGGCAAGAACGCACAGACCCCACCCTACCGCAGACAAGATAGGGGTATTATGATGACGATTACCTTACACCTTTATATATAACTATAACAAAGTAGCGTATTTTAAATATTTAAGGCTCTCAGACAATTAAAGGTAGCCGAAAAAGTAGCGTGTCGCCCAATTTAAATTTTTGTAGCAAGTACACTTAAAAGGTAGCCCAATCTGGCAACACTGTATGGGGTTTCTTTTTATGCGATTTCAAAATTGTGCGGTTTGCATTTGATTAAAAAATTTTCGCCAAATATGCATACTGTATGCTTATTTAGGAAGTATAGTCAGTCTAAGGCCCATGACACTGATAAAATCCACCGACCATTGTATTAGCCAGTTAAAGAAGCCTTAGTCTGTCAGAAATTAGCATACACAATAGTGGGTTCTGCACTTGTACACGACACTTCACAATCATACCATTATCATCACACCCTTATCCCGACTGTGGCAGGGTCGGGTCTGCAGTTCCACTGAACATGCTCTAAAGTTAAAACTTATTTTGGAGGTGATTTGAACACTTTTAACCATGATGATATAGAACAGTGGTTGGCAAACTGCGTCTCATGAGCCGCATGTGGCTCGTTGGTCCCTTGAATGCGGCTCTTCCACAAATGACTGGGTTGGTGCGCAGGCATGCACAGATGTGTCGTTTGGGTGACGGAAGACGTGGCACAAGCAGTATATCGCCCTTCGTCCACTGCTGCAACTCAACTGCAACTTAACTGAAATGCAATGCAACTAAAATTAATTGCAATGTTACTTTCGCAATAGTTGCACTTATGATGCCGAGTAGTTCAGATGAAGAGAGCATTGTGCGAATGGTGCGAATTGCTTGACAGTTGCAATGAAACTGACATGCTCAGTTGCGACGCAACTCGTTTCCAACCAGTTGCCTTTACATTACGTTGCAGTTTCAATGGTGGGAGAAGTCCATATCGTTAACATGAGTCAGACTAGAATGCAACTAAAAAGGAACTAAAATTCGATTATTTTTCAGTCGAGTCGCAGTTGCATTGCGGCAGTGGACGAAGGGCCTTATGCACGAGTTGAGTAAGGCCCTTCGTCCACCGCCGCAACGCAGTGCAACTGCAACCCAACGCGTTTATGGCAGTTGCGTGAGAGTTGCGTTGCACATCCCTTCGTCCACCGGCGCAACTCTCTTGCAACTTTTTTTCGTAAGTCTCGTCCACAATGGCAAACGGTGCAGTTAGTTATTGTAATGTTGTTGATGCATATGGACAAGCGTGATGACAGTGTCTTTATTCAAGTCTCTTTGAAAAATGAAGCGTTCTTTGCAGTGGCGTCGCTCGGGTTGGCGTCACCCGGTGCGGAGACGCCATGGTGTCACTCCCTCTCCTGGAAAAAAGCTGCTTGTTCTGCTTTGGTGTCACCCATTTGCCTTGGTGTGAGTGGTGTCACCCGGTGCGGACCACCCCCCCCCCCCGCAGATCCCTTGTGACACCACTGATTCTTTGCAATTGGACAAATATGTGTATATTGAAATGGTGTGTATTGAAAGCGTTCTTTGCTGCGTTGCTGCGTTGCTGTTGTCGTCGGCCGTGCAACTGACATACCAGTCGTTTTGCAGTTGGTCGTTTGCCAGTCGATTGCAAATTGCGTTGCAGTCGTCTAGGTGGATGAGCAACTACACAATAGCAAGGGTCCGACAGACAGTTATTGCAAAGACAGTTATTTCTGATGATGAAAGTGATTTACAAACAGTTTGCAGATGTTGTATACCCTTACCAGATAGACAATTGAATTGAAATACAATTTTATTTAAGGTTTATATAAATCTTTTTCAGTTTCTCAAAGAAATTTATTAAGAAACCTATTTTCTTTAACATCAGCAAACTTTTTTTATGTGGTTGTACAATAATTTTAATTCGTTATTTTGGAGTTACCGTATTTATTCCAATTAACAGCGCCCTCATATAAACGGTGCCCTCCAATAGCCGGCGCACCTTCAAGGTGAAAAAATAATAAACAGCGTTAATAAACCCTGTTAGACGGACCCTGATTCTGGGACCTTGACCCTGATACTGGGACCCTGTGAGTTGGACCCTGATAGTGGGACCCTGACATAGACTATAGATCTGCAGTGCTTTGTCCTGTGGAACCCTAAAAATCCTGCTATGGAGCTCCATAGCTCCATAGTGCACCAGTTGAGAACCACTGTTCTATGCACTTGCAAGGCGGCAGAATGGCTGTTTGTTAACCCTCCACAACCCCAGCTACTTTGACAACGAATTGCTCCAAATTCACATGAGTTCAAAAAAAATTTCAATTGCAAGTTGTGACCAAATATACAACTTGAGAATACTAGGTGGTCCCATTCATTTAATCAGTCCTGCTACAGTGGGACAAAATTTTGTTTAATTTGGCGGCCAATTTGCCACCCATGTGAGCACGTGAAGGTTAGAAAAAGGTAGTGAATATGAAAATTTAGAAAAAATGTTTTAATATTCTGCAAACATTTAAAATGATAATAGCAAAATAGATTTCACACTTCATGTTTTTCACATTGAAAACAAATCCTTCCTCTGTGCTCACCACAAATTGCTTTTGAACACACATCGCGTTTCTTGGAGGAAGGCAACACTGTTGACCTAGAGAAGGCCTATGATAGTGTCCCACGACAGGTTGTATGGGATGTTCTACGAAAAAAGGGAGTGGATGAAGGGCATATTAGAATAATACAGGATACGTATGATGGTTCCACCACTAGGGTAAGGACAGCATGGGGGAAGACCAGTGGCTTCAAGGTGGAGGTAGGGCTTCATCAAGGATCAGCTCTCAGCCCATATCTATTTGCTTTGGCAATAGATGACCTGCTGACAGGAGTAGGGGAATGGGCCCGTCAGTGCTTGGTATTTGCTGATGATGTAGGAAGGTTAGAGGAGTCCCAAGAAGAGGCTCAACAGGGCTTACAGGACATTACAACAGCAATGGCAAAAGGGGGCCTGAAGGTAAACACGAAGAAAACAGAGTACTTAGCTTTCAGTTGGAGCAGCCAGGACCAAGGGGGTGTAGTTCGTTGTGGAAATGAGGTGCTACCAGCAGTGAAAGCGTTTAGGTATCTAGGATCAGTGATACAAAGCAATGGGGAAATCGACTCCGATGTCACTCACAGAATCAATGCAGGATGGCTGAAGTGGAGACAGGCAAGCGGTGTGCTGTGTGACCGCAGAGTCCCAATAAAGTTGAAAGGCAAGGTTTACAAAACTGTAGTTAGGCCCGCTATGCTATACGGATCAGAGTGCTGGCCAGTGAGGAAGAACCACGAGAGGAGAATGCAAGTGGCTGAGATGCGAATGCTGTGTTACATGAGTGGGGTGTCGCGTGCTGACAGAGTCCGCAATGAGTATGTCAGAGGCAGCTTGGAGGTGGGAGACATTGCGGAAAAGATGAGGGAAGGTAAGCTGAGGTGATATGGGCATGTGATGCAAAGGGGGGAGGAGGAGCTCATGAGGTATATTAAGGGGCAGCAGGTGGTGGGTGGCATCAGGAGCAGGGGGAGACCCAAACAGACGTGGGAGCAGGTTATACAAAGGGACATGATTGCATGTGGTGTGGATGAAAGCCTGGTTGGGGATAGATGGGAGTGGAGGATTATAACCCACAGACCCGACCCTGCCATAGGCGGGATAAGGGTGTGATGATGATGAACACACATGGCAGTAAAACTTAGTCATTTTGTGTAGTTTAGAAGGACAGAATGCACAAATTTTTCTTTTTCCTGGCTGCGGAGGTGCAGATGCTTTGTAATAATTGTTTCATCCAAAATTTCACCAAGCATTTGTTTGAGTGGTTGGGGCAAAGTTGCAATAGTCAAATGGTCTTAAGGCTGCTTCACACTGGGCTTAGTAGCAAGTAGCAACTTGCAACCTGCCACGTGTGATCAGGCTAAAAATGGCAAGTGGTGAAATAAAAACGACAAGTGAAATGAATAGATTCGCTTCCAATTTTTTGGGGCAAGTAATGCCTTCCCCCAATAATGCTATAGAATTTATTACTCTCCAAATGCAGTCTCTGTTGTAAAACCCTGTAGTCTGTTCATCTTAACAGCTACTCACTTATGAACTTGCCTGTGATCACTTTTTTGCTACTTGCCCGCTTGGTGGCAGGTAAGTCATGGGTTACTTGACTTGCTACTTCGCCCAGTGTGAAGCAGCCTTTATCCATGGTTGCATTATGGTTCAGTTGTAAAACTATAAAAATGCATACTGCAGCTAAGATACTGTAAATGCATCCATATTGCAGCTAAGAAATTTGAATAGTTAAATTATCAATTGTGATCACACCAAATAAAACGTCTGTCTTTCCTAAATGTGTAGATTGCTTATGACAACTCCAATGGAAAAAGTCACGTAGTTACTAAACATTAGTCTAGGTCAGTGCTTTTCAACCCGGGTTCTGTGAGGTCCGCCCAAGGGTTCCGCCAATGGTAAGGTAAAATGTAAAAATAACAATGAAAACACAAGAAACGATGAAATGTGTCTCTCAAACATTAGGCCACAACTTCAATGGCTTATACTAACACGGACCTGTATCAATTAATATTTTTTTCTGTCACTGTATGGGGTTCCGTGAATGGTCTAAATGTTCCAAAGGGTTCCCTGAGAAGTCTAAATGTTCCAAAGGGTTCCCCGAGAAGTCTAAATGCCCCAATGGATTCCGTTCCAATAAAAAGGTTGAAAAACACTGGTTTAGATGACTTACTCATGGTGTGATGCAAGGGTTGCAAAGAGGGCAAAGGTCAGAAACGAGGGGGAAATGATTCTGTGACTATTTTAGGAAGGTACTGAAAGATTTGTTAAAAAAATTTAATCCTTTCACCTCTAAATTGAGAAATATAAAATGAGTGTAGTCTGTGAGACAAATTTATAATAATCTAGGGTTAACCTAACCTAACCAAACTTACTCCAATCTGACCTACCCTAACCAAACCTTTTCACCTCTAAATTGAGAAATGTAAAATGAGTGACCTTCCCTAACCAAACCTAATCGAGCCTAACCTAAACCAGCCAAAAGTAATCTAGCCTACCCTACCGAACCCCAAATATGCTATTGAAAAATGAACAGTGCCTGCTGTGTTTCTTTTACCGAGCCCTATTATCAACATCATCACACCCTTATGCTTCCTTTGGCAGGTTCGGGTCTGCGGGTTTCTAAAACAGTGAAGTCTGGTTGTAACAAACCAGGACAATGTACTAAAATCGGTTCGTTATATCCGAAGTTCGTTATAACGGGGGAAAGATTTCACTGAGAAACTTTCATTGTTGAAATACAGTACGCTATAACCAAGAGTTCGTTATTAACGGCTTTGCTATAGCTGAACTCTACTTCACTCCCACTTATCCCCCACCAGGCTCTCATCAACACCCCATGCATCCGTATCCCTCTGCACAATCTGCTTCAACGTCCACTTTGGTCTCTCCCTACTCCTGATGCCAGTTTCTTTTACTGAGCCTTAACGTAACGCAATTCCTATTGGTAACAACTCTGGATTACGGGCACCTACAGGTTTCCGGTTTCTTTTGCTGGCTATCCAACCAGGCCCGCCTCGTGAGTTTCAGGCACCCTAGACAAGTAGGTCCATCGCCGTCCCCTATTAAATTTAATGCAGTTCTAAATTGTCTGAGCGTCCCTCACGTCCTTGGCATTTGCCCCACTGCCAATGCATTGCTATGACTGCAACAAAGCGCCTTGAGAAATCCAACATTTAGAAAAGGCCCCTACAATCAAAGAAGTTTGGGAACCTCAGGACTATAAACATTTTACATGACCGATACACTGCATGGCAAGGAAGTACAGTACTTCTGGAATTAGCCGCCCCTTTGCCTGCCTCATGAGCCGCCTGTGTATACAACAACATATCCTATTCAGTTCTAACAAATCTATCCGTGAAATTGGTGAAAAAAAACGAATTTCTGAAAACCATATCAACCCAATTTATACTTGAGATTAAAGTATGAAGGGATTTAGGTCCCATAGTTCCATAGAAAATGTAAAGCAGAGATCGTCCTGCTGCTATTGATTAGTAATAGAACTTCGGTTGGATTCAGAATCGCCCATCAAGGGAGTGATACTCTCTCCTCATCCTTGTTGTTATGGATACTGTTTTCTTGCAGATATTGGATGGAAATGCATCTTGAATTTTTGTTTATTACTAGTTTGGCGTAGCCGGACGTTTAAAATCCTAGTCACGACGAGATATGTGTTTGTGTGATAGTTTGATTGCACCATGTTCCCATAGGCTTATTCCTGTTGAAAATTTGTTTGAATTTTACAGATCACGTCGTCACAGAAATATGATATAATCTTTTATAATTGTAAGAAATATGATATAAACTTTTAGAATTGTAAGAATCCAGTTCAGATAAGATTTGTGGGCCCTAATAACCAAAGTTCGTGGTGGGCCCATAAACACCTACCGACTCAGATAAGTCTCCTTTATTTGTTCACTGTATTCATTTAATGTCAAATTGTAAAGAAATATATTTATTGTAAATAACGAGAGGGAGTTTCTCCCCTTCGTCATGTACTTGTTGATTTATTTTTGTTTCCTCTAGAGCTGTTTAACCTGTTATTAATAAACCAGAGTACATCGAAGAACGTAAGACTCGAAAATGTAAGCACGTGAAATCATACACGGATGATGAAGATGAAAGAAACGAAAGACAGACTGTATATGCAATTTTTATTGGTCAGTTGACGGTCAGGAGATGTCCGGGCGCGTCCCTCCGGACTGCAGTTCTGGGACCAACTATTGGTATGTCGTAATTGACTGAAATAGGATTTACAGATGTCATACGCGTTGCAACGATGGTTCAGGCCATCAGGTAACTGGTGTTCATTGTGAACACTGTGAAAGTACAGTCGACTCTCGATATAACGAATCTCAATACAGTAGAATCTCGTTATATCGAACCTCAGGGGACCGTGAAAAATACTTCGATATATCCAATTCCGGAAATTATATGTCCCGGAAAGAATGTCCCGCTATAATAATACCGTAATTATTCTAATAAACGGCGCGCCGTTTATTTTTTTTTTTTCAAAGGCCTTTTTTTGTTTCGCCGTTTATTATTTTTTTTTTCAATTCATAAATGGAAACTTTTTAGCTAGACAAGTTGATTTCATTAATTTTGATTTTTCCTGATGCCACTCTCGCATCTGAATTTAATAGCAAAATGGAATTGAGAAAAATAATTATCAGTGGTTCATTTAAAATTTAAATCCTTACTCTAGATTCAGATAACTGTAGAGGTTTAGCCACAGGACGATTACTATCATTCTCAACTGCAGAAATTGCCAACAATTTAAATGCTAAAGAATACTTTCTCTTTGAAACTTTTCTTTCAACAATATGTGCACTAAAGCTTAGTTTACACGACTGTGACTTATTAGGAAGTTCAACCTATCGTGTGAAAATACTGTGAATCGCATTGCACCAGGGTCACCCACAGAACAGAGCGGAGGAAGAAAAATTCTAGGGTACACCAGTACTTCTGTTCAGGCATGAGCCTGATTCCTTATTGCAGTATAGTTGTTATGCAATAGGTCAGACACCATGCAATATTAAAACTGACAAAGCATTAATTTACCTGCCAACAGGGCCCCCTCTAGGGGGGGGGAAACAAGCCGGGCATTTGTCCGGGGCGGCATTTTGGCCGTTTGAGAAAAATAGGGTCAGGTCTGCGGGTTCTGGCCCTCCACTCCCGTATATCTTCCACCAGGTCCCCGTCCACCCCATACACGCCTCATCCTTATGGACAACCTGCTCCCAAGCCTGGTTCGGCTCCTCTTGCCCCGGGTGCTTTCGACCACGTGAATTCTTGAAATGGACATAACAAGCTCCTCCTCCTCTCTTCTCTTTACGTGTCCATACACCTCAATTTATTCTCCCTCATTTTTTGGCGATGTTCATCACCCACGAGCTACCTCTGATGTACTAATTCCTAATACTATTAGCTCTTCAGCATTCGCATCTCAGCTACGTGCATTGCGTTGAAGTGACAAGAGCACAACGGGCCTAAACACTGCCCTGTAAAACTTCACCTTCAACTTGGTTGGGACCCTCTTATCACACAGGCTCTGCTTTCCTTCCTCCACTTCAACCACCTTCATTGATTCTATGGGTTCACATCAGAGTCTGTCTCCCCACTGCTTTGGGATGTTGATCCTAAGTACTTTTGCTCTTTCACCTTTTCCACCAGTTCCACTCTAGAAAGTATGAAACCGTTATTTTGCTGTCCTGTTGCTGTCCTTGTCAACTGAAAGCTAAATACTCTTTCTTCTTCATGTTTATCTTTAGCCCTTTCAATCGTCTAGCCTTTTCTATCGCTCCTCCAATATCGTTTAGGCTCTTTTCTACTTGTTCTCTGCAGCCACTAAGATTTGCAATATTTGTCGGCAAATGCCATGGACTGAGGGGCCCATTCTCCTACTCCTGTCAGCAGCTCATCCATAACCAGAATGAAAAGCATTCTGGTTATGGATGAGCTACTTGCTAAGTTATGGACTTAGTGCTGAACCTTGGTGCATCCCAAAACTCACTGGGAATCCCTCAGTATTTCACCAAGGTGTCCTTATCCTGGCTATTGAACCATTCATACCCTCTACTATTCGAATAAACTCTTCTTCTATCAGCCTTTTTCAGAATACCTCCCAAACAACCTGTCATGCAGCACTGTCATAAGCCTTCTCCATGTCGATAAAGGTGGCATGGAGATCTGATTTCCACTGACATAAGTTCGATCCTGGAGGCAACATTCTATTAGTGTCTCCCAGAGCTTTATGGAATGACTCATTAGCTTAATACCTCTATAGTTACCCACAATTTTGGTCCTATCTCCCATAGTTATTTTAATGAAAAGTTTTCCTAGCCACCAGATTCCTGTCATCCTTAGACTATGCCCCACTTTAATGGGGATTCTGTCTGGGTATACAGCTCTTCGACCTCTCATCATCCTAAGGGCCCGGACTACTTCCTCCTCTGTTATGCTGTCCACTGCCCCTGAAGATATAGGATGAGTGTCAATGTCATCCTCTCCCCTTGCAACATTGAAGAGGTTTTGAAAAGCTCTTACAACCTCTTCTTTACCTGAGACGGGGGAAAGAGGGCCTTACCTTGGCCTATTTAAAAACTTCTCTGTCCCCTATCCTTCGTCTCTAACTGATGATAGAGGGCTTCATACTTCTGGTGTTTGATCAGGGCAATGATTCTCCTAGGTGTGGTCTTGAAAAATATTTACACTATTATTAAAATATTAACGTAGAATTCGAAACGGCGCTGCTTGAACTTGTTTGAACGTACTGCACAGTACATACAGTATACTTCTCTGAACAGAATTGCATTAACATGCAAACACAGCACTGCTTCAATGAGTTGTCCCCCTTCGCGTTCATTATAACAAGTGCTGACTGTATCTTATGGCTGGTTTATACGCTGTGACTTAACGTACGTTTTGTCGGTCATACAAAACGGAAAATAGTGAGCTTGAGTTACACGTCGGTGTTCAACTTACACCGACGTGCACATGCCCCTATTAGGAATGTTGCATCTGCGCAGTATGGAATTCGTCTGCTTTGCGTTTACACAGCAACGTCTTTTACTCCATTTTCAATCACATTTCCAACTTGTGATTCTAGAGTTTGCAGGTAAAAGAACCCTCTCTACCAGTGGCGGATCCAGGATTTTTGTCAAAGAGGGAGGGGGGTTGAGCTAAAGCTCGCACATATTATCTGCATAGAGGGGTTGCAACCCCAAAAACCCAGCCCTGGATCCGCGAGTGCTCTCTACTATGTAATGGGTAGATGAAGGTCGCTCCTTGGCGTTGGGGAATTCCCTAATGAACAGTAGACCGGCTGCAGAAAAACACTGCCCAATATAGTTTATTTTCAAAAGTACCAGGAGGCCCAGCTCAACAGTGACATGACAATCCCTGAAATGGGATAGCCAGGTGTAGCCAGGATTTTCTGAAGGGGGGGATACGACTGTCGATAGAGTGAGCCAGGATTTTCTGAAGGGGGTACGACTGTTGATAGGGTCTATAGCACTGAACTATATTCGTTTTCAAAACGTTTTAAATTTTTCAATCAAGGCCCAAGGGGGAATTCAACCCCCCCCCCTTGGTTAGCTATCCCTTTCAACTGCAATTGGGGGCAACTGTCCCCCTCTCTGAGTAGCAGACGAGATATGTAATAATACAGTACCTGGGTGGTTGGTTGGAAACATTGGGTGCTGCTAATTGACCCTCTCCCAAATCCCCACTCCAACCTCCCCCTCACCTGCAACACAGGGTCCAGCCCATTATGGCTGCTCGGCTGACTTCCCAACCCATTGCCATAACATACTATGGACATCATATCGATTGTGATGACCACAATCTAGGCAAAGGGCTGCATGTAGCTCACGGACCACCATTTTGACGTCTCTGGTGTAGTCCAACATGGAGTGAAATGAACTGAAAAGGGACGTCTTTTGTCTACACGCTCCATTTTATTGTACAATTTCTAGAAACGGATGCCCTTTTTGTCAGTTCTCCTTTCTGACCTTCAACTTGATTCATATTCTATAAGACGTCCCTTTTGCTATCTACACGCTCCCTCTTCACTGATACAATTTGTCGTTTACAACAAAATGTACGTTAAGACGTAGCATGTAAACTGGCCTTTAGTAGAGTACCTTACTAATAATAAGTGACTCATGACAAGTGTGACCAGATGTTGGACCTTGATATCAATAGGTTTTATCCTTATCACACACAGCGAGGGGGAAGAAATCACATCCCTCTTAGGCTGCTTACAGACGAACTACTGATGACAAACTACAAATTTGTAGGCAAGTCATCACAGACTAACAACTGTTAGTCGTCGTCTATTTTGATGCACATAGAAACAGTTTGTCAGTCAGAAAATGGAACATGCCCCGTCTTTTTTGTTGTGGTTACATTTCTGTCGTTTGTCTGATTATCCCCATTGGAATACGTTGGTTGCATTTCCACCAACAATTTTGTAGGTGACGATTGTTGTTCGTCTGTCTTCAGCCTTAACTTCACAGTGAAGGACGGAGTGAGGGACAAAGTCCCTACAAACTCAATGACCTATGAACTGCAGTTGGCTGGAATCATTTCACATGCAGGTAATGCTGTACTTACCATAATTATTCTAATTAACAGCGCCCTCCAATAACCAGTGCACCTTCCAGCTGAAGAAAATAATAAACAGTGCTGTTTATTTCAAAACTGTCTGGAAGTGATCGTGCAAGTTAACTTGAATTTTTTTAATGATTAACCCTTTAAAGCTACACAGGGGTACTGGTATCATCACACGGAATCAACTTGTCTGGCTAAAAAGTTTCCATTTATAAATTGAAAAAAAAAATAATAAACAGCGCCCTCCAATAAACGTTGCAGCAAAAAAAGCCTCTGAAAAAATAAATGGCGCGCCATTTATTAGAATAAATATGGTATTCTACTTAACAGCGCCCTCCAATAACCGGCACTCTGTTTATTAAAGGCAATGAATTCATTATCAAGTGTGCTCAATGAATTCATTATCAAGTGGGTTCACTGAACATGGTCTGACTGGGGTCATCCCAGCCAGGCGTCTGAACCCACAGGAATATTGGCTGGGTTGTCTGTGGGGGGAGGTGCTTTATTAAAGGTACTGAAATATAAACAGCAAAAGCAAAGCAACTCCCATCTTGTCCCTCTGAATGGACACAAGGGTGATACATGGACAGTATTTTTTGCAGCCAGATGCAAACCAAAGCTGCAACCCCAATGTTTATTTATCGTCGGTCTAGCGTTCGCTGGGGAATGCTACAGACGTCAGAAATTTGGGAAATTTTGCCCCATCTACCCGTTGCATAGTTGAGAGGGTTCTTTTATGTACAAGTGCCATCATACACCAACACGAGACCTCGGTTTTACTTCTCACCCAAAAGAATGCACACTCGCAGCCTCTCTCTCTCTTGGCCGCAGTGGCGTCGTAGGGTTGGCGTTACCCCGTGCGGTGACACCATGATGTCAACCCCCTGTCCCAAAGAAAACCGCTTCTTCTGCTTTGGTGTCACCCCATTTCTCATGGTGCATCCCTCTAGTGACCCCACTGTTTGGCTGAAAGAGCTAAGGTGTGGTTCCACTAAACAGTAAGGCAAGGTGCAAAATGAGGCTGCAGGGTGATGCGGTGTAACGCAGCCCTGTGAAATTCTGCTAGCAGACAATCACCGTTATGTTGAAAGCCATTTTAGTTGATGCAAATTGCAAACCAGTATGTTGAAAAACTGCGATTCAATGTGGTGATTGCCTGCTAGCAGAATTTTGCAGGGCTGCGTTACACTGCTTCACCCTGCAGCCTCATTTTGTGCCTTGCCTAACTGTTATAACAGTTTGCTAACAGTAAAGCTGCATTCACACTATTCTGACGTGACGTGTTAACATGACACAACACGTGTTGTTAAAAAATTCCTTACCTTATTTTGAATGGTAATATGCACATTGCTCTGATGAGGCGTGTTAACGTGTGAAGTGCTGTAACATGCATCAGAAGAAAATCTAGATTTTTTGATTTTCGTCAGACGTGTTAAGGCATCAGATACTTTAATTGAAGGTTTTGAAAGTTTTTTTTCTGACCTGACTTGACCCTGACGCTTTACAGTGGGCATCAATGGGCTTTTTTACAGTGGGCATCAGAGCAATGTATACATGGTATATGTCATGTTGCATATGTTGTGTGATTATGCTATCTGACCTGACGTGTTAACACGTCGTGTCAGAATAGTTTGCAGGCAGCTTAACTGTTACCCTCAACAAAACATGTAAAGCAAACTGTTATGACAGTTCAGTTACAAAGATAGCTTCAACAGAAACACAACAAGCTGCTGCCTTCCTTGGGTTGTTATTAATCAACCATTTACCAAAGAAAAAGCTAAAAAAAAAAAAAAAATAGAAAAAAAATCCTTGTCACCAAGTTTGGGTGAACAGGTTTCTAATGAGGTGGGATGATTTCTGTGTAGAAAATCAAATTCTATTCTAGAAACTCCCATAGAAACATTCATAGAAACTCCCAATTTTATTCCTAGAACCTCCCAACAGGTCCCCATCCACCCCCAGCATCGCCATATCCTTACAGACAACCTGCTCCCCCTTCCCCGGGTGATATGCACCACCTGTATCCCTGGGATGGACCTAACGAGCTCCTCTTCTCCTCATGATGTGTCCATAACACCTCAGCCTATTCTCCCTCATTTTTTCGGCGATATCGACCACCCCAGGGTACCTCTAATATATTCATTTCTAATTTATTAACAATATTGTATAATAAAGTAAATTAAATAAGAGTGGACGTGTTCCATTGGACACACCAGTTCTTGTCAAATCACTGAAATTAAGCAACGCAAACCCAAGTTGGGTGACTGGTAGTGAACGTTGGTTGCTGCTACCTTTCCCTCTCCTACGTCCCCTAGACCTGCCACCTCCAAACCCACGAGTAGCCTCCTTAGGGTTTCTACCTGTTATGGCTGCTTGGCTTTCTCCCCAACCTGTTAGCTTAACATACATAGAATACATAGTGCATTCATTAATTAAAATGCATTCAAAATAAATAAAATGCATTAATGAAATAAAATAAATTCATTAATTCTATAACTGTTGATCAAATAGACTATTTCATTATTAGAAAAAACGTGATATTTTGATGATGATGATGCATGTGGAGCGTGATTTTCAGTTTCAGCCATTTTTAATTGCCCTAACTGTTAGTGAGAACTGCGAAGAGTGGAACATTTTCTACTTGGAATTCTGGGTAACAGTTGCTGTTATAACGGCTCAAATGTTATAACAATAGAGGGGTTCCACAAAGCAATTGCTGTTATAACACTTGCTGTCTAGTGGAACCACACCTTTAGACCGAAAAGCCAACCTACTGCTATTCTACAGTAGTCGGACACACTAACTACTGGATTTAGCATTGGTAAAGGGTAGTCTGATAGACCAGTGGTTCTCAATCTTTTTGAAGCTAGAGAACACTAAACTGTGACATTTTACTTCACGGAACACTTACAATTCAGCATAAACTTTAAAGCAGATTGTACCCTTTCTACACTTGGTACTTACTATAGTCGTCGCCATATAAGTTGACACATCAGTGGGAGGGAATGGACGCGTCCATTTAAAAAAATAGGGAGCTGCATAAGTAATGCAGTGAAGGCCACCTATTTTAATAGCAAGGGGACCTGTTACTTTACACCAATAATAATAAACTGATAAAAATTAAAGCAAAAGTAGATGAAACATTATTGGGCTCAATTTATCTTTTATTAACAACATTCCTAAAGAAATAAAACTTTATTTAAAAGTCATGAATTGTTCTCTTTCAGTTCTTTGAATTTAACTGCTGAATATACAGTAGGCCTAACCTGCATAATTCTAGTGTTTTTTACCTGCCAAAATTTATATTTTGGTTTTATAATGCAGTGTTGGAACAGTTAGATAGGCCGGTGTCATACCTCAAAGTGTCCTGGGGGACGTCCATAAAGGACGTCATGGGGTTGGGGGAGGTTATGACTAGAGGACGTCACATTTCTTTTATTATAGATTTTAACCTTCAGTGCAGTGTTTTGTAATATATTGGGTTGAAAAATATTTCCCTTTTTGTCAGGTTGACATCTAAGATAATGCCATTAAAAAACTGAACCTGTTTACTGAACTCAAAAAGGAGGGGCGGTGATACAAAATGTGACGTCCTAATGTAGGTGGGGGATCATCCAAGTGGCAAAAATCCTGTGGCGTCCTTTATGGATACCCCCTGGCGTCAAAGTGTCTGGCCAGACACTTAATTCCCGGCACTTAGTAATCGGGCCAGACTCGGTAATTTAACACATACCTCAAAGTGTCCCAGCCATTTTCCATTTTACCTGGTTAGGCTTTTTTGATATAATCTGCACCTTGATTCACGTTGCATATGTGCTCTGCAGAAAAGAGACAAATTCGGACATCTGCATCCCAGACCTAGATGGTGGGCACTTTGAGGTAGACCCTGGACACTTTGATGCATGACACTGACATCCCCCACAGACAACCAGTCAATATTCCTGCAGGTTCCTGATGCCTGAGTGGGGCGTTCCAACCCTGAGCACATTCAATGGACCCGCGGACCCGACCCTGCCACAGGCGGGATAAGGGTGTGATAATGATGAAGATGATGTTGCACTGTATTGAACACCAGCTGTCTTTATCATGAGCACAACAGATCATCATCATCATCATCACACCCTTATCCCCACCTATGGCATGGTCAGGTCTGTTGGTTCTAGCCCTCTACCCCATCTATCTCCCACAAGGCCCCCATCCACCCCACACAATGCCATATCCTTACAGACCACATGCTCCCACGTCTGCTTTGGCCTCCCCCTTCCCCAATGTATCTGATCACCTCGGAGGCGTAACTAGGGGGGGGCAGATGTCCCCGGGCACAGAAGGCAGGGGGCACAAAAATGCGCTTAGCGGGTGCCAGAGGGCGCAGATTTCGGTCTTTGTCCCCGGGCGCAGAATACCCTCGGCCTACCTCGGTACGCCACTGGATCACCTGCATTCCTGAAATGAACCTAACAAGTTCCTCCTCTCCTCTTCTCATTACATGTCCATACCACCTCAACCTATTTTCCCTCACCTTTTCGGCAATGTTCACCACTCCCAGGCTATAATATACTCATTCCTGATTCTCAAGGTCCTCGACATCCCACTAATGCTCCAAAGCATTCGCATCTCAGTTACTTGCATTCTGTTGACGTAGCTCTTCCTCACTGCCAAACACTGATCCATATAGCACAGCATCATGAACACAACAGATCACAAAACTAAATTAGAACATTCACAACAGGATAAACATACTGGTCACTGTGTATTGCATGAAGTTGGTGTTGAATGCTCTATAATATCTGTATACAGTGTCCAAAAGTGCAGTACAAAATTATAAAAGGGGCATAAGTCGCGCATAGTATGAAAAGCTAGGGTCCTACCATGGTGACTCAGTAACTCCGTCAGTGGTTCTAGGTTAGATACTGGACTGAGGTGGTTGGGCTTCTTTCGGAGGATAAGGATACCCCAAGTGCGCCTTCCTTCAGATGAGAAGTAAATCCGAGGTCCCGTGCGGTGTATGATGGCCTTTCCACATAAAAGAATCCTCTACTACACAAAGGGTAGATGAGGCAAAATTCGCAGGTGTAGGATCTTCCCCTGAAGTCGGTGGAATTCTCCAACGAACTGTATAGAAAAGCACAACCCTTGTGTCAATTCTGATTGGGGGCACTCCAGTCAGGCATCTGGAACACGCAGGGATATTGGCTGGGTTGTCTGTGGGGGATGTTGGTTTCACACGTCAAATTGTCCTGTACCTTAAAGTGTTCGGGGTCTACTTGAAAGTGTCCGGGGTCTACTTGAATGCGTGCGGGGTGTACTTTAAAGTGTGCGGGGTGTACTTGAAAGTGTCCGGGGGTCTACTTGGAAGTGTGCGGGGTCTACTTGAAAGTGTCCGGGGTCTACTTGAAAGTGTGTGGGGTCTACTTGAAAGTGTCCGGGGTCTATTTGAAAGTGTCCGGGGTCTACTTGAAAGTGTGCGGGGTCTACTTGAAAGTGTGCGGGGTCTAATTGAAAGTGTGCGGGGTTTACTTGAAAGTGTCCGGGGTCTACTTGAAAGTGTCCGGGGTCTACTTGAAAGTGTGCGGGGTCTACTTGAAAGTGTGCGGGG
>JAAFCE010005724.1:3968976-3986181 GCA_013389805.1 Trigoniulus corallinus
GGGGTCTACTTGAAAGTGTGCGGGGTCTACTTGAAAGTGTGCGGGGTTTACTTGAATGTGTCCGGGGTCTACTTGAAAGTGTCCAGCGGGACACTTTAAGGCAATTTTTGAGCACCTCAGAGTCCCCACCATCTAAGTCCGAATGCCCAAATTTTCTGCAGAGCAAATATGTAACGTCAATCAATGCGCAATTTCTATCAAAATACCGTAACTGGGTAATGGAAAATGGTCGAGACACTGAGGTACTGTATGTGTTAAATTACCTCAAAGTGTCCCCCCGGACACATTGAGGTACTTCAGGACACTTTGAGGTATAACACCAGCCTACCCCACTGTACTAACACCACATTATGCAACCAAAACAGATTTTGGCAGGTAAATTAATGCTTTGTCGGTTATATATTGCATGGTGCTGTTCCATTGCATAACTCTTAAAACACGTGTTACGTGCCTGTCGTACTTTAACCGTTCATGCTGGTTTAATGACAATGTAATTAGAAATTAAACTTTGTGATGATTCGACCGAATTTTTATACAATTCATGGTATCGAGAAACGCTGTTCTGCAGCTGTTTCAGAATTAGCAGCATTAACTAGAAAGTGATTTTCTAATTTACCGCAAAAAACGAAGACCATCATGAATCGATTTTACTGTGAGGGGGGGCCTGGTCTTTCTTAAATATCATTTTCACTTTCGGGATCAGCTAACGCATCTAAAGTTAGTTGAATAATATCATCGTCATTTAAGACATTATCCACCAGCAGTTCTTCTATATCATCATGGTTAAAAATGTTCAAATCACCTCCGAAAGAAGTTTTAATTCTAGAGCATGTTCAGTGGACCTTCAGACCCGACCCAGCCACAGTCGGGGTAATAGTGTGATGATGATGGTATGATTGTGAAGTGTCATGTACAAGTAGCAGATAGAATTAGGAACGTGAACATCAGAGGTAGCCTGGGGGTGGCGGGCATCGCCGAAAAGATGAGGGAGAACAGGCAGAGGTGGTACGGACATGTTATGAGTAGGGGGAAAGAGGAACTCGTTAGGAGCATCCCAGGAATGCAGGTGGTCGGCAGCATTCGGCGTAGGGGGAGACCAAAGCAGACGTGGGAGCAGGTTGTCCGGAGGGACATGGCGGTGTGCGGGGTGGATGGGGACCTGGTGGGAAACAGACGGAGTGGAGAGCTAGAACTCGCAGACCCGACCCTGCCACAGGCGGGACAAAGGTGTGATGATGATGATGATCTGGAAATACTCATCATCATTAGCCCTTATCCCGCCTGTGGCAGGGTCGGGTCTACGAGTTCTTATCCTCCACTCCCACCAGTTCCAACCCTCATCAGGCTCCCCTCCACCCGTCTCCATGTCCTGTTGTACCACCTCTAAAACCTAAGCCCTAATCCTGGCGCCAACAATCACCTACAGTCCCATAATGGATAGAATAACTTCCTCCTTCTCACTTCCCTATACCACCTCAACCTACCCTCCCTCATTTTTTTCTGTGATGTCCACCACATCCAGGCTATCCAGCATTAATATCTTGGCTCTTCCTCACTGCCCAACACTATACCATATACCATACATAGCTGTTCTAACCATTGCACTGTAAAACTTCGTTTTCAACTTCATTGGGACCCTCCTATCACACATGGCTACACTTGCCTGTCTCCATCTCAACCATCACCCATTGATTCTGGCGCTCCATGGCCACATTGCTTCAAAAATGTCCAAGTGAGGGATTCATAGCAAGGTTACACAGTTGGTAGGGACCTACCTGCATGGTAGGCATCAGCATCTTTTTTAATGCCATCAGAGAAGAATGGAGATGCTTTATGTTAATGATATAGGACTTGATATTAAATCCTTTGTTGAGAAATTTGCAGATGACAAATGCATTGCAAGAATGGTGTAAGAGGGATTATCTTCCTGTGCAGAACTGTAACAGGACATGAATATTTTTGACTTGGGTAGAAGATGGGTGTTGCCATTAAATCTGTGCAAATGTAGCTTTCTTAAGATATTTAGGTCTTGGAAGCAATATAAAGAAGAATATCCAATATTGAATAAACCCTAGAGTCCCAACATGGGGGGGGGGGGGCACCAGTGACCCTATGCATCTTAAACTGCATCACATCTTTATGATCAAGTTGACTGGTATGGTGGCACAGATGCCAGCAGTACAGGCTCTGCCCCAGGAAGTCATACCCAGACTGGTTAGACCATCCAACCACCACATACAGGTGGTTAAAAGCACCTGGGCCAGGGGGAGACCAAAGCAAATGTGGGAGCAGGGAGCATCATATTGTGAGGGGTGGACAGGGACCTGGCGGGAGATGTGTGGTAGTGGAGGGCTAGAGCCCGCACACCCAACCCTGCCACAGGCAAAATAAGGGTATGATGATGATATTTTATCATACTTTGGCATCTTTTTATATAACCAGACATTTGGCTAAATATTTGGCTGAATTGTGGGGTTGAGAAAAAAATTTTTTATTTTGGAAAAAAGGGAAATGAGAGGTCCGATATTTTTCTAAACCTTCAACAGCTTTAAACTTTCAACTTCTTCAACCCTTTAACCTCTTTAACTTTTTAACCTCTTCAACCTCTTAACCTTTTTCTAACCCCCTAATTTCAGTTTTGGACTGTCCTACCTTTTACCTCCCATGTGTCATCTTTCGTGGCGAGCACTATAGCACTTTATATAACTATAAAACGAACAACTATGTCATTTGCGTTTGCTGATTACAATCCTATCCAAAAATTATTTTAAACTGTATATTTTTTCATTTTTTTCTTTTTTTCCATCACCTTTTATTTGTGCATTTAATTTTTTTCGCGGAACACTTGAAGTGGCTTCAGGGAACACCGATGTTCCGCGGAACACGCTTTGAGAACCACTGTGATAGACTACCACCATCTAGCAAAAATCACGGATCATTGGTTTCTAATCATGCGATGTCCCTAAAATTTTCAGTACCTTCATTTTTTTCTGATTAATAACGATCCAAGCAATAATTTTCTTATAAATTAATTCCAATCTATATTTTTTTGGTAGCTGGTAGTCTCACAGACTACCTTTACCATCCACGTTTGTAAAACTTCTTGTAGCTGCGCAGCTCTGCATGACACCTGTGTAGCCCATTGCAGTATGACTATAGGGGCAGTCTAATTGTAGGAGCAACTCTGCATGACAACTGTGCGGTGCGGTGCAATATGACTAAGGAGCAGCCTAGCAATTGGTAACCATACCCGTATCCCGCCTATGGCAGGGTCAGTTCTGCAGGTTCTAGTCCTCAACTCACGCCTATCTCCTACCAGGTCCCCGTCCACCCCACACACTATCATATTTTTGCGGACTGCTTGCTCCCACGTTAAGTAAATTTCAGGAATGCAGGTGGTCAGAAGCAGCCTGGGCAGGGGAGACCAAAGCCCGCCCCCCCCACAACCAAAAGTTAAGCTATTGAGTGTACAAACACATCTGCTACATGAAATCGTCGAATTTGTTCCTTCTGCCCTTCAGAAATTTAATGCATGATGCAATATTCATGCCACTGGTGCTCCAGAGCAATCTGTGGTAATCATCGTGGGCAAATTTGTATTCAATGTGGAAATTTAAAATAAATTGCGTATTGTGCATTGCAACATATTGATTAATAAACATGCAATCGAATTTTAAAGGTATAGCACGGCATTTCAATAAAATATTGCAATGTACTTTGGTAGTCTCACAGACTACTCTTTACCTTTAATGTAACAGCAAAGGTAGCATTACCTCTCTATGGTTAAGCACAGGACCCTGTAGCCAGTGAGCTCGTCTTCTGGGAGGGGGGAGGAACCTCTTTAATCATCACCATTGTAAAAGTAATGATTGACTAGGTAATACGTAATATTTTAACCATTCCTAAATTTTCTGTGTGTATTCTTGACTGCCTGTGTAGACCTACAGGACGTCGTTTGTTTTAGAGCGGCTGTATTGTTTGACACATCAGTTTTCCTCTTATCACTGAAGTTTAGCAACGGAAACCCAACTAGCACTGGCATGGGTGACCGCTTGGTAACACTGGGTGCTGCTAATACCCAAAATCGTTTTAAAATCGCAATTGACGGGCACTAATGACCATTGTAGTTGAAGGACCCTTAACGACAAAGCAAAGTGAAGCTTCACATCGTATACCCGGGACTTCAGATATCACCAAAATGAAAAGTCCATTGGATTCACATCCAGTAACCGTGGGGCCCATTCACAGTCACACAACGGAATGATTCTCACGCGTTCCTCCTTGGAAAGCATTCGCGGCGGCATAAGCGGCCAAGTTGCGTTGGACACACCAGTTCTCGGGAGATCACTAAAGTTAAGCAACGCACACCCACGTTAGTACCAGCATGGGTGGTTGGTTGTAAAAGTTGTGTGCTGCAAATTTCCCCTCTCCTTATCCCCTACACCCACCTCCTCCTCACCCGCGAGCAGCCTCCTAAGGGTTTGGCCTGTTATGACTGCTTGGCCTACTTCTCAACCCGTTAATGTAACATAGTAACGTAGTATTTGTCTTTGGTTCCGAACTTTTTGGACACCCTATGGATTGAGGCGGTAGGAGAAGAGGGAAGCAGGAGGACCTGGTTAGCTTTTTTACGGGGTACGTGAGTCATTGGAAACACCCGGGGCAGAGGAAGACCAAATACTGCACGGTTTCGATTTTGCTGGATACAACTCTAGGCGGAAAGGACTGCATGCAGCCCATCGACCGCCATTGTTACGCCCCTGATATAAACCACCTTATATGGATAAAAATGTGGTTTTGTGGCCCCTAGGTCAAAAAGACAGAGTGGTCTCCTAAACGACAACGCACCAGACATAAAGGTTGTAATTTATATATAACAAAGGGCATTAAGATGGTATGGGCATTATGCCGATGTCAGGAGCGTATAGGATTGGTAATTTGGTATAGAAATAATGCGGAAATCCTGGGTCTAAAAATGATGGTTAACGCTGAAATTTAGGACTATACCACTTCAGGGGCCCTATTCTCTGGGTCTTACATGCCATCCACTGAGTTGTTGGCCCTGGAAACAACCGACGTCAGGATCAGTGCCACGTGATACCCTGTCCGATTTCTTTTGGCCGCTAGAAGCCCTGAAATTCAGATTATCGCTTAAACTTAAATAGTACTAGGATCTTATGAAGCCTTGGGCTCGAGCCTACTTAGAGCAGATGGCCCTTTGTTCATTGTTTTTGGAGCAGCCACGATTGGTCACCCTCTAGTGCCTGAAATATGAAGTCGTAGGATCGCCTCCATCCATTCTTTTCATGTTTGTAATGCAACCCTGTTGTATTGGGTTTCATTCGAAATTTTTTACCCTACTATTATGATTTAGGGCTGTTAATGTAACCCCCCCCTGAGCGCGGAAAAGGTTATTTTAGCCCGTTCTATTATTTTTCAATAGTCTCTTCTCTCATTTTGAAGGGGAAGGGTCATATTTCTTTCAGTTAGTCATACAATAACAAAGGTTTCATCTTCAAACAGCTTTTTATATTCGTCCCTAAAAATAATAAAAGAGTCCTTCTCCCCCCTCTCCTTAAATATGGGACCGGTTATTATCATCCGGAAGTGCTTTTATTCAGAAGTGATTTCGTAGGTAAATGGGATCAAAATGATTTTTTTCCGTTCTCATATTTTAATGTTTAGTTAAATATTACACACGGGGTGAGTGCCTCCCCCTTTCCTTTTAAGTGAGGGTCATAGGCCCACTGTAACCCCCCCCTCTCTCTCTCTCTCCCATCTCCTTCATTCTGCTCACTGCAGACGGAGGGTTGACATAATGGATCTCGATATAACAAGTCGGCCGACATCGTCTCCTTAAACCGTTTAAAAAGCATCATCACTTATGGACCTCCTGCAGGGGAAACGTACGAGGCCCTTATCCTACTCTCACAAAGTACAAAAAGCAACTACTAACCCTTTTCTCGCCTATGGCAGGGTCGGGTAGCCATCTTCGTCCTGCTGAATGGAGACATGGACGGTATTTTTACGCAACCGGCTGCCTATTTTCTTCATTGAAGCACGTTTCCACCACTGACACCAAGGGGGGGGCATGTTCCCATCTCCGGTAAATTGGACCGATCTACACATTTCATGTAGAAAGGGTTCTTTTACTGGTACGAAAGACGTACAGGGTACCATTCTGTCGCCCGAGAAAACGCCAACTCACCCCGAACCTGGAACCATTGACCCGGAAAAGGAACCCTTAATAAATGAAGGAACTCGCCCCTGGTGTCGGTAGCGTAAAAGTGCCCCAATGAACAGTAGACCGACGATAAATAAGCAAAAGGTTGCAGCATTCAGTTGGCAGCCGGGTTCGTCAAATGTGTCCCAATGGGGCAAAAATGAATATTCGACCCTGCTCTAGGTTGGAAAGGGTTAGTTGTTGTTGTACGAGAGGATTCTAGACTTAGTTTGTATGGGCATGTTATGGGAAGAGAAGGGAAGGAGTGACTGGTTAGGTCCATTACAGGGATACAGGTTATTGGAAGCACCGGGGTAGAGTAGGGCCAAACAGACATGGCAGTGTGCTGGGTGGATTGGGACATTTGTGAGATTGTAGAGCCAAAACTCGCAGACCCATCCCATTTTTGGCTGGGGCAAAGGTATGATGACGATACCAGGCTAGGGCCCTTCTGAACGTCAACCGTGACGCCTCTCACCCGAACGATTGGAACTTTGATGAGTTTGTAGGGCCAGAACATCGGCCAGCCATGGTTAGACAGGGGTAGGGAGCGGCGAATTGCGTTGGACACACCAGTTCTCGTCTGATCACTGAAGTTAAGCAGCGCAACCCCAGCTAGTACTGACATGGGTGTCCGCTTGGGAAAACTGGGTACCACTAGTATCCAAAAATCGTCGCATTAGTTTAGTGTCTGTGCAGTTTCTGCATCAGAACTTGGACGGGGCTCTAATGACCTAAGTAGTTCAAGGGCCCTAAAACACCAACAAACAAATAGACAGGGGCATGACGATGACGATTTCAGCCTGGGGCCCTTCTGAGCATTAGTGGTGGTCACCAACATCAGTGGTAGTAGGTCCTAACTGGCACCTCATGCCCGAACGAAGCTATCTCAATCAGTTAGGATCGATCCTGCAACCATCGACACAAGAAATGGAGTACCGTAACCACCGAGAGAGTCCTCAAGTAGAAAGATCAGAACCTGGAAATGATGGTGAGGGAAGGACCATATTTTTCAGACCCTTTCCTGTTATTCTTGGAAAGTAGGCCCCACCCTATTTGGGTCACTTTGTGAACGTTCGCTACTACAGGCCTTTTCTAATGGTCTAAATTGCTCTTCAGAGTTTCCATTGATGAGATGGCGTCCTCTTGAAGAACCTAAAGATAACATATCATAAGGGCCTTTTCAGCTCTTGGCACCGCCCTTTATAGTTTGGTAGAGTAATGGTGTAGTTCCCAAGCTTTTAAAGGGAGACAAGGGCACTCACTACACGTTCATGAATTTATTAGCTAGGTTTCTGGGGGGAAAAGAATTGTACTGTATTTTGTTTGAAATCTGAAAGGGCCCTTTTGAGCGGTTGCAGATGGGCATTTTGAAGTAGGTATGTTTGTTTTTCCGTTTTGAACTGGATCCTTTCAGTTCATAATTTTTATTTATAATACAAACGATTTAGTTGCGTATTTAAGATGCTCATTGTTCACCCAAAGTGTCCTTAACTTTCAAAGGCGGTTAAGGACCTAATGTTGATTTTCTTTCAGAAAAATGCTAAAAAAATCAAAAGTTTGGGTTTTCTGATTTCACAATAGCGGTTCATCATAACTGCCATTGGTAGAAAGAGCCCTTTGATTCATTCTGTCAAGTAGAAATTGTAAAGCGGAAACTTCAAGGGCCTTTTTGATTCCGAGAACCGTCGTATGCTGTTAATGCTATCCAGTAATTTTAGATGGGTGATACTGCTCATTAATAATGGCCGTGTGTTGTGAAGCCATGGCCCGAGTTCGAACCACGTCATGGGCAATCCTCCTTTGGAGGTTAACAGAAATCTTGTACGAGCCTCCGTAAAGAGATGCCGTGACCCTGCGTTACCCCTTTCTGCATTATTAGACACGTCATTATCATTCCAAATTATTTTCCGCCTATGGCAGGCCTGTTTACAGTGCCGGTGCACCGTTCTCCAATCGCCTTCTAGAACCAGAAACATACAGGTGAATGTTGGGCGGTATTTTTTTCTGCAGCCGGTGTCACGCGTCAAATTGTCCGGGGTCTACCTCAAAGTGTCCAGCCAGACACTTTGATGCAATTTTTGAGTACAGTAAAACCCCGCTTTGAACGATCTCGGGTGCAACGAATTCCTGGATGTTACGAATGGTTTCCAAGGTCCTGGCAAAAGGATAGGAGTTTGTATTGTAAAAATTTTGGATATAATGAATTGGATATAACGAATTTCCTGTTAATAACGATCAAAACTTATAAAAGTTTGGCTAATTTGTTTGGATATAACGAATGATGGACCTTATAAATATTTTTTATTTATGGATTTAACACAAACATCTACTCAATGGTCACCACGTATTGAATTGAACACCACTGGCAGGCTGATGATATTAGAAACGTTCATTTTCTCATCATCACCACCGCCACCATACTCTTATCCCGCCTGTGGCAGGGTCGGGTATGCAGGTTCTAGCCCTACACACCTGCCTATCTCCCCCATGACCCCCCCCATTCACCCCACCATTACCATATCCTCTCCCTCTGCAGGAATTAGATAGACTGGAGAAATACTTTCCCCTCTCCTTTACCTCAGAAGGATGAAACAAGACTCTACCATTTCTGTCCTTCGCTGTTATGGCTCAGGGTAAATCTTTATCGCCCTATCCCTGGTCTTGGCCAGTCTACATTCTTTCTTCATTCCATCCTTTGTCTCTATCATAGAGGACCTCATACTTCTGGTGTATGACCAGTAGCAGATTTTAGAATCATGGTCCCCTATCTCCAGCTACCTATGGAATGCAGCCTTTTATTGTTTTGTGGCCGCCTCTATTGCATTATTCCACCACTATGTCTGCCAGCCCTGGAGTGTACCTTCTAATCTAGCCTCACCTAAAATGGCTTCCCCACATTTTCTAATTTTTCTGGCGAACCTGTCCCACACTGCATCCAAGTTGCGTTGGACACACTAGTTCTCGTGAAATCACTGAAGTTAAGCAGCTCAAGCCCACGTTAGTACCAACTTGGGTGGTTGGTAGAGAACATTGGGTGCTGCAAATTTCCCCTCTCCTTCTGCCTCCCATCTTCCTCCTCATCTCCCGCGAGCAGCCTCTTAAGGATTCACCCTTTTATGGCTGCTTGGCTTAATCCCCAACCCATGAAATCAATCCAGCTGTCTCTTCCAAATCCCAGTCTACTTGCCCATCTACTTCCTGCATGAATTCCTGTTTCCAACACCTAATAACCTGCACTCCTCAAGAATTGACTGCCCTTCAATACTTAAGGGCAGTCATTACAGCAAACCAGTAGTCTGAGAGAATACCAATGCAAGAAAACTAAATAAACGGGCATTAAAATAGTAAGAAAAACATGCAGAAATGTTTCATTGGGATAAACACGAAGGTACACAAAGATTAGAAACCTAATGTTTTGCAGAACTACCAAAACCACAATTTCTTTATATTTGGGGTAATATCACAGACTAGCTAGCTAGACTGGTTAGCTATCTAGGGTTAAAAACAGCTTTCCTGGTTGTAACGAATTCCTGGCTATAACGAATGTGATTGCAATCCCCGACAACAGTGGTGGCGAGCCTGTGACCCACCCGAACGTGAATCATATCAAGTTTTTCGTATCATAGTTTGTGGGTTGAACGGGGACCCGGAGGACCTGGGGATATTCATTATTAATAATAATTTTTTATTCGTAAAAGTAAATAGTGATTGCAGCTGACCCGCGGACAACTTTTTTGCTCTTTTTTCGTGTTATTGTGACCCGTCTTCAAAAAAAGGTTCGCCACCACTGCCCTACAAATTCGTTATAGCGGGGTTTTACTGTACCCCAAAGTGTCCGCCATCTAGTTCCGAATGCAGATGCCCTAATTTGCCTCTTTTCTGCATAGCACATTTCCACTGCAGAGCAGATATGCAATGTGAATCAAGGCGAAATTTATATCAAATGTGAGACTTACCGTCTCACAGATGATACAATTCAGGGCATCGAACCGTTATTTTTTTTCGTTCCGGTTTCGGTTACGGTTCACGTCAACTAAATATATCGGTTCTGTTACGGTTTTCGTTCCATTAAAAATATCGGTTTTTCCGGTTTTCGGTTTCACTCCGAATATTAATTTAAAGAAATTAATATGTAGGCTATTAAACATAATTTTAAAATACAGTAGATTATACTTAAAATATCCATCATCATCATCTCACCCTTATCCCGCCTGAGGCAGGGTTGGGTCTGCGGGTTCTAATCCTGCACTCCCGTCTATCCCCCACAAAGTCCCCCTCCACCCCGCATGCCTCCATGTCCCTTTGCACCACCTGCTCCCACGGCCATTTTGGTCTTCCTCTACCCCTGGTGCCCCCAATCACCCGCAGTCCCGTAATGGACCTAATAAATTCCTCCCCTCCTCATCACATGCCCATTCCACCTCAACCAATTCTCTCATCATTTCTGTGATGTCTCCCACACCTAAGCTATCTCTAACTTACTAGTTTCGGATTCGGTCAGATCGTGACACCCCTCTCATGTAGCGTAGCATGCGCATCTCAGTCACTTGCATCTGCCTTTCGTGGTTCTTCCTAGCTTCCCAACATTCTGAGCCATAAAGCATAGGCGGGCCTAACGACAGTTCTGTGAACTTTGCCCTTCAACTTTATTTGCACCCGTATGTCGCACAGGACCCCCACTACCCTGTCTCCATTTTAGCCATGCTGCATTAATACTATGGGACACGTCAGAATCTATCCCCCATTTCTCCGGAAAACGGATCTTAAATACCGAAACTCTTGCACCACTCGCACCCAACCCCACAACGAATCTCACTCCCTTGCCTCTGGGCACTAAAATTAAAAGCTAGGTGCTCAGTCTTCTTCATATTCACCTTAAGCTCCACCTCCCTCCCCTCTTTCCACAGGTGTCGAACCGATAAGAGCGATATTTTTTTTCTGTTCGGTTCCGGTTTTCGTTCCGAGCAAAAATAACGGTTTTACCGGTTTTAGGTTTTCGGTTTCGTTTCGATGCCCTGGATACAATACTCTTCCATTTTTTAATATAAACCACTTTACTTGCTAACGTAATGCCCGTTTCTCATTTTCTGATGCACCAACGGGATAGGAGCCATCACTAAGATAGGCCACAATCTTATCATATTTTTTGGGATCCATATCCTTCCGTCCACAAGGTGACGATTTCTGGCACACAATACAAGGTGGGGGTCTGTTATGACCCCAAAAAGACTTTTTGATTTTGAGGCCGAAATATTCAGATTAAGGGCATTATTATGAATATTGAACTAAATACCATCCATATAAAGGTTAAGCAATGAAAATAATATGGAAACATGCTAAAGAAATTCTGTAATACCCAAGAAACCAAGACATCATCATCACCATACCCTTATCACGCCTATGACAGGGTCGGGTCTGCAGGTTATAGTCCTTTACTCCTGCCTATCTCCCACAAGGTCCCCGTCCAGACACTACCATATCCTTATGGACATCCTGCTCCCACGTCTGCTTTAGTACCCAGTGTTTCCGACCAGCCATCCCTGTCGGTACTAACTTGTGTTGCATTGCTTAACCAGAAATAAAAATATGCTAACTACTTAGGAGACCCACCAACTTCCCTACTTAGGTAAAGAAAACATGAGAGAACAGGTACTCAAAGGTTTGTTTAAGAGTGGAGAAAGTGGTACATGTGTAGACACAATTTTGTAGGTCTGGGGTCTGCCGAGACCCCACCTTGTGGACGGAAGGATATTGCATGTATTGCTAGGGAAAATGAAAACGCCAGCTGTGCTTTGCAAGTGAGTTTTGTGGGAGAGTGCTTTAGCAAACACTGAAATTGCTTTGACATTATTGGTGGGCCAAAAATCCCTAACGTAGGAGACGGTCGGGACACTTTGACGCGTGACACCGGCTGCCAACCTAATGCTGCAGCCCCTTGGGTTCTTTAACGTGAGCCACTTCTGTGTGGAAGCTACTTCGCTCCTCGACCCCGGGGGACTACCCCTTTTCCTGGCCTATACGTATATTTTACTCCATGGGGTTTTAAGTAATCTTACCTAGGTGGCGCAGTGGGTAGCACGCTCGGTAACTGTGTTAGTAGAGCACTTACCCAGGGGCCCAATTCTAATCTGTATATGCCAAGTGACCATTTAGATATTTTTCCTTTGAGTGGTACGTTCCTTTGAACGGTATTATTCGGTACGTTCCTTTGAGTGGTATTATTCCTTTGAGATATTATTCATTCCAGGTACGATACCGGATCGAGGTGCATTGGCTTCTTTCGGACGATAGAGAGGTCCCGCGTGCACCTTCCGGCGGATGAAAAGTGGAACATAGGCCCCGTGCGGTGTATGATGTTATTTGCACGTATAAGACCCCTCTTTACTACGCAAGGGCTGCCAAACCTGGCAATTAATTCCAGATTGAAAGGGTTCTTTTGTTTGCTGTGGCAACATCGTACACTCCATACAGGTTCACGGTTCTACTTCCCACGCAACGGAAGGGTGCACTAAGGACCTCTTTCACCTGATAGAAGCCACTCGCCTTGGGCGGCGTGGGCCACTCGCCTTGGGCCACTCGCCTTGGCGGGCTAACCAGTTCTGGGGTGTCTAGGTCAAAGATGTCGTCTAGCGATTAGCAACATTCCTGTTTGGATATATGTATTTTTTGACTTTTATAACGAATATTGGTGCATCATGCATGACCTAAACGAGGAACCCTATTATCATCACAGTTTCCTGACCGGGTGAACGAGACTCGCCACAGTCCTTCTGTTGTTCCAGGTTCGATACTGGATCGATAGCCTAACAGCCAAGATAGTGTACTGTATTCAATTAAGCCCAGCGCAAAATGAGACGCAGACTCCGCAGGAGACGCAAGCTCACATGATAGTATGTAGTTGCGCATGTTAAGTCGCAGGGTGACGTGACTCAGTGCCTACGCCACGTGACCCTGCGGAGCGAAGTGCCAATGCCGCAGTTTCCTGCGTGAAGTTGGCGTAACAATAACAAAAAGTGGTACGAAGCAGATAAGTTCTCTTGTTATTTGATGCAAGTATGGTGAAAAACTGTGCTTCAGTGCGCGGTGATTGCCTATTAGCAGAATTTCGCAGGGCTGCTACATCCTGCGTCTCATTTTGCGCGTTGGCTAAGAGAAGGCCGACAATAAAAAGGTGGTTCCAGCATTAGGCTGGTAGTGAGCTGCCTTTAAAATACCGTCCAACAGGCAGTGGCGTCACTAGGGGGGGGTGCGGGCCGCACCGGGTGACACCACTTACACCATGAGAAATGGGGTGACACCAAAGCAGAAGAAGCGGCTTTTTTTCGGGAGAGGGGGTGACGCCCCTGCCAACAGGCCAGGCCTCCCATCTATTCCAATAGAACAAAACTGATTGATTGATTTCTGATCAGGGATAACAACAGGAACAACACTGCTATTTCGCTTGTCGCTCTAACACCCGCCGCGGGGACGCAGGGAAAAGTTTGCTGGGTTGCTGCGTCAGTAGTTTCAGGTTCGATACTGGATAGTGGTGGGTTGGCTTCTTTCTAGGAACGACCCCGTTGGGGTGTACGGTGTCACCACTGCATGGGGTCTCTAATGACCTCGTAGTTGACGGGACCTTAAACTCCAACAAACAACAACAACCACTGCATGGAAATAAGCCCTCAGGTCGATGAGGCAACATTCCGAAATGCAGGAGGCGTCCTGTGGTGTAGTAGTTTAGGTCCTCCGCTTCATGAGTAAGAATACCGTCCCACAGATCGCCCATGTGGCCATCCAGAGGTACAAAGATGGGTACCCGAACCTGCCATAGGTGGGAATAAGGGTTAGTACAGTAGTCACATGCTTGTTGGTTGTCTCTATTGCTGCTATGATGTTGTACAGTATTCGTTGACTGGCGGTTGCTTAGTGACGAAATAGTCACGTGACAGCTCTTCTCAATGGCGGCTTTTTATTCTGCGAGTTTTGACGATGTGTGACAGTTTTTGACTTGAAATGTGATGAAAATTTATTTCCTATGTAAAAGTGGTTTAAAATTATGGACAGTTGTGAAAATAGTTCAAAAAATGAACAATATTTGGGTGTCGATACTGAAATGGAGGATACTAGTAACGATAAGTCGATTACTACACCGAATGAATCAACAGAACTGATATCCAGTGATTCTTCCATTCCGGGATACTGCCAAGTTTTAAAAATCAGAGGTAAGAAATACTATTTAAATATTACCACTGTGAAAATTTTTATTTACTCGAGAGGGCCCGGTTACGTTTCGGTTTTGCAATTGGGAGCCTACGCTAATCTCCGTTTAACCTCTTGGATGTCTAGCGAAGTTTCGGAGAGAATCATTTCTTAGACCAGAGCGCCGGGCATCTAGGGGTGTAAGTAGTTATTGCCCGTCATTATCATTCCTAACCAATTTTCTCAGAACAGCGCTGGATATCCATGTCTCGTTGGAACCGGGAACATCATCATCATACCCTTACCCTGCTTGTGGCAGGCTCGAGTCTGCGAGTTCTAGCCCTCCACTCCCGTCTATGCCAAATTAGATCCCCGTCCACCCTACAACCTACCCTGTACGGGTCCCAACATTCTACGTTCCTAATCTGATATTAGCCCCTATTGTTGATGGAACTACTCTGGCTGGGGCTACCAGCCAGGCATATGGAACCCGCGGGAATATAGTTGGAAGCGGGAACACACGGGCGAAATATTGGACGATAGTTTTATGTAGCCGGGTTCCGACCTAATGAACACGCCACAGTCCTTCTGTTGTTCCAGGTTTGATACTGGATCGATAGATTAACAGCCAAGACAGTGTATTCAATTAAGCCCAGCGCAAAATGAGACGCAGTCTCCGCAGGTGACTCAGGGTGACTCGCTATAAATTTCTGTGGCTCACATGATAGTATGTAGTTGCGCATGTTAAGTCACAGGGTGACGAGACTTAGTGCCTGCGCCACGTGACCCTGCGGAGCGCAGTGTCAATGCCGCAGTTTCCTGCGGCTGGGGTCAACCAGCCAGGCATCTGGAACCCGCAGGAATATAGTTGGAAGCGGGAACACACGGGCGAAATATTGGACGATTGTTCTATGTAGCCGGGTTCCGACCTAATGCTGCGTTCAGGGCCAAAGAGAGAGGTATACAACAAAAAAAAACCCCTATTAACCCGTTTTCCCGCTTATGGAGGGGCATGTATCCGCCTTTTGTTCCAGTGCAAGAAATGGACAATCCTTTCTTTGGTATATACTGTATATACGCACTGCCTACCTAATATGCAGCCCCTACGCGTGTTTATCGATGGCCTACTGTTCGGCGAGCTCTTACACCAGGGAATTTTGCCCATTCACACGTTGCATAGCAGAGATTGTTCTTTTCCGTGTAGAGGTAACATTGAACCGCACAGTAGGGCACAGACTTTGCTTTCTATCTGACAGGAGGTGCAGCACTGTCTCGGTGGCGCAGGAAGTAGCGTGTTCGATACGGGATCGAGGTGAGTTAATTAGTTTCTTTCCAGCAAGAGAGAACGGCCCCAAGTGCACCTTCTCAAGTTTCCCGCATCTCTTTTTCCATCCCCTTGAACCAAACATCGCTTTTTCCATCGTAGGGGTAATCAGTGCCATGCTAGTAGTGTCTGGCGCCTGTGTGCAAGACTTTGTTTGGCGCCCCTATCCCAGTCCTATTGCCTAATATAAAATCGCATAGCCAATTTGCGTTGGACACACCAATTCTCGTCAGAGAGCCGTGGCTGCCCCTAGGAACTTAGATCCCAACGTAAATAAGCATTATTCTTTATGAACAAAAAACCTGCTCTTTCCAATGGTACCATTGAAAACCAGTTTGGAAATCACGCATTCTGAGATATTTTGGCCTGAAAGTTTGCTAATTTTACATGCAAAATGTTTTTCAGTAACTTTCATGTAGAACTTCTCTTGATATATATAAATACAACAAAGTTTCAATTTCTACCCAGATTAATATATTGTGCATTGTACATACTGTAATTGCAAAATATCAAGCCATATAGATATGTTGCTGCTGAGCAACTAGTGCCCCAACGTGGATTGAAATTTGTCATGACAAAATTTGGTAGTGATTTTGGCTTGGATAGATAGCTGAATGGCCAGTAGTACTACTTTGTTGATTATGCTACTACATCCTGCGCTAAACGTTAACGTAGTATACCAAATTTCCCACATATCTGGCAACTATAACTAATTTGACAAGGGGTCAAAGTTGGTCTCTTTTGTGGCATGTGCACATTAATGACATGATAACCCATTGAAATAGACTGTAACTTCTGAACTAAAGCACATTCAGCTATAATATTTCATACAGTTTCATGTGGGGTCTAGAGTTACCTTATTACTAAATTTCATCAGATTTCAAGAGGGTCGAGTTGGAAGCCTTTGGTGTTTTGACATGGAATGACCCTAAACTTAAAAAATGAATTCCCTAAACGAAAAAATAATATCTAAATTATACAAATCTGTTTTTGTATTAATTTAAACTAATTATGAGTGCCTTCAATCATCTGCTAAAACTGGTTTGAGCATGTCATTTTTCATATTTCCTTGACCAAATGAACAGACCAAACTTTTATTTGGTTATAGGCGCATTTTGGCGATTGACCAAGTCACTTTTAGTCACATTGTTTCAGAAACAATGCGTTTTGGCGGTGCACACGCTGGTTTGGTCCATTACTTTGGTCAACTTTGGTCAGACCAAAGGATGACCAACATGACCAAAATAAAAGCATGGTCTGTGCATTTGGTAAAAGAAAAATATAAATGGTGCATGCTCCAACCAGTTGTAGCAGATGATGGAAGGTACCAATAATTAGTTAAAATTATACAAATCTGTTTTTTGTATTAATTTTGTAATTTTTTTAGTTTTGGAAATTCATTTTTTTAAGTTTATCAAATTTATTTTTTTTTAAGTTTAGTGAATTCGTTTTTTAGTTCATGAATTAGTTTAGT
>JAAFCE010005724.1:3992444-4044676 GCA_013389805.1 Trigoniulus corallinus
GGTCTCTGGTGGATCATTTGATCTCACTGGAGACAGCAGTACGTGAGGCCTTTCTCCACCGACAGCACTTCTTTGATGTGGAGAAGGCGTATGATACCACATGGCGCCATCGCATATTTGAGACCTTGCACCAGTGGGGGCTCAGGGGTAATTTGCCCCTCTTCCTCCATAGTTTTTTGTCCAACCGGACCTTCGGAGTGCGTGTGGGTAACACCTACTCCTCCGCCTTTTTGCAGGAGAATGGTGTCCCACAGGGTAGCATCCTCAGTGTGACGCTCTTTGCTGTAGCAGTGAACGGTTTTCCCTCCTCCATTCACCCCCCAGTACAACCGTCACTATTTGTGGACGACTTTTCCATCTGGTACCGGGGTGCCACAATGCATTGCATTGAGCGTCAGCTGCAACTGGCGCTCAATAGTGCCAATGAGTTCACCACATCACGTGGCTATAAATTCTCCCCTGAGAAAACAACAGTCATGCACTTCTGTCGTAAGCAAGGGCTTCATCCTGAGCCTCAGCTTACCCTGAATGGGCACCTCCTCCCAGTTGTAGAGGCAGCCCGGTTTCTTGGTCTCCGTTTTAACAGCCGTCTGACATGGGTCCCACACTTGAAGGAGCTCAGGGCTTAGTGCCTTCGCTCCCTTAATATTCTGCGGTGCCTGCAGGGAACTGGTTTTGGGGCAGATCGAATGGTGATGCTTCGATTATACCGATCACTCGTTCGATCACGACTCGACTATGGCTGTAGTGTTTATGGCCTGGCCGCTCCATCTACTCTCCGGATGCTGGACAGTGTTCATCATGCTGGCATCCGGTTGTCCATTGGGGCTTTCCGCACAAGCCCTGTGCTCAGCCTTTATGCTGAATCCGGTGAGCCGCCACTGACTGTAAGGCGGCAGTGCTTAGCAGCTGCATATATTTTGCAGCTGAAAAGTCAGCCACAGCACCCTACACACCCAGTCGTTTTTAGTCGCACTCTGCAACGACCATTCAATCGCCGGCCAGGGGTTCCACCTCCATTTGGCATGCGGTGGATGGATGGTTTCACTGGCCTGGGTGTGACCCTGCCTAGGGTGCAGCCTGTACTACCAGCCTCTGTGCCGCCCTGGACAGTACCTGAGCCGATTTTTAATTTAACACTCACTGCCTTCCCCAAAGCCAGTACTGATAGGTCAGTGTACCAGCAAGAGTTTGGACGCCTTTCTCTGACCTATCGGAGCCATGTTTTTGTTTACACAGATGGGTTGAAGGATGGCACCTCTGTGGGTTGGTCAGTCTTTACAACTGGTCATCTCATAGGGGGCCGCCTTCCAGGCATTACCAGTGTCTTAACTGCAGAGCTTACTGCTCTGCACAGGGCACTGGAACTCGTCCAATTTTTGAACCACCGACACTTTGTGGTTGCGACTGACTCCCTATCCTCCCTACAGCTATTGCACACCCTGTATAGCAGGAATACCATCGTCCAGGGTGTGCACAGTTTGCTGCTCATGATTCGTCAGCAGGGCAAGACAGTTTTGTTTATGTGGGTCCCGGGGCATGTTGGCATCATGGGAAATGAGAGGGCTGATGCCCATGCCCGTCATGTGGCCCACCTACCAGATGTTCCTGACACTACAGTCCCCTCCTCTGATGCTCTCCCGATGGTGCGGCAGGCTGTCCATGGGCAATGGTGGTCCCAGTGGTTTTTGTGGAGACCACCAACAAACTCCGCACCCTGAAGGACACCCCAGTGCACTGGGCGTCCTCATGCCACCTGTCACAGAGGGAGGAGGTTGTGCTTGCTCGTCTGCAAATCGGTCACACATTCCTCACCCACTCCTACATATTACGGGGTGAGGATGAACCATGGTGTGACTGCTGTTGGGAGCCTCTCACAGTGGCACACATCTTCAGTTACTGTGAGAGATACAGTGAACTTAAACACCAACTGGGGGTCAGTCCAGAGCTCTCTAACTCCCTTGGGGATAACCACCAGGGAGTTGAGAACTCTCTCGTATTTGTGAAAGAGGCTGGCCTCTTTCACAAAATCTAATACAAATGCTTTTGCGTTTTCCTTTTGTGTGTTTTGGCTTTTGCCTCTTTATGTTTGTATCCGTTTTGGCTTTTGCTTTTTATCTTTCTGTTTGTTTGGTTTTTGCCTGTTTTATCTTTGTCCTTTTTTGGCTTTTGCCTTCCTTGTATTTTTGTCTTTTTAGGCTTTTCCTTACTTTTTTGTGTTTGTTGTTGGCCTTTGCCCTTACTTTTTGTCCGTTATTTGTTTGGCTGTTGCCTTTTGTTTTGTTAATTTTATTGGGCTTTTGCCCTTATTTATTTTCACCATGGTGGGATGGCCACTTACACCCCACACCATGGTGATTGTCTTTCTGGGCCCTAATGACCATTGAAGTTGATGGGCCCTAAAACACGAACGAACGAACGAAATCTATACTCTTCTTCTTCTATCAAGGTGGTTTCCTGTTCCTTTTCTGACGTCAGTAGTCTCTCAAAGACTGTATCCACCATCTTTAAAACACTAGCTTTTTCTTCTAACATTGCTGCAAATACTTTCAGCATCTTCAAATCAGGTTCTTCTTTGGTTAACTCCGTTTCTATCTTGCTGCACAATCTTGAAAGTCCAGTTCTAGCTGTAGTTCTTTTCACTTTTAACATTGGCAAACTTAGTTCTTCAGTCATTTTTGTTTCTTTAGTTGTATCTTGTTTTCACTTAAGTGCTGTCTTGATTCTTACTGCACGTTTTATCTAAAGAGTCCTTGAATCCCGGGTTTTGGCACCAATGTTTTACTTGAGGGTTAGGGACACACTTTTAGTTTCATGTGGCACCAATCTTGATCTCAGAGCTGTGCTTATGTTCTTGATGATGTAGACAATGATTTAGACTATGTTTTTACCAGAAAAAAAGGGACAAAAAGACTGTCTAAATTTATTTACAGTTGAATTTTAAGAAGATTACAAATCTAAGTGACCAACAGCAAATAACACAAACTTCAATTCTGTTGGTATTGGTACAAATGGTAACAATTTATTTCACGTCCATATTTCTTTATTATTCTGCCTTCTGCCCTTGATGAGGTCAGTCTTTGTTTTTAAGAAATGGGTTTGGGACCTTTTATTTAAACAATGTAAAAGGTTCACAATGTAAAGTTATTGTCCAGTGACCAAGTAAATCAGATAAGCTTTCAAGGTTGATGTAAATGTCAAGTTGTGTTCTTCAGTCCCGTTAACTGCGAGGTCATTAGAGACCCGTCCACTGCATAGACTGCACCGACACTACACCAATGGGACGATTATTGGGTATTAGCAGTACCCAGCTTTCCCGAGGTACCACCCATGTCAGTACTAAATGGGCTTGCGTTGCTTAACTTCAGTGATCAGATGAGAACAGGTGTGTCCAACGCAACTTGCCGCTCCTCCACCCACAGAACCTCTTCCAATGTGGGGGTTCCCAAACCCCTCCTGCAGTGATCCAGTACTGGGCAGACCAGTATCACATGCCTGACGTCCTCCACTTGATCTCCACATAATCCACAGCCCTCCTCTCCACCTGTGATCTTTGCCATCCTCTGTTTCATCTCCATTGACCCAGCTCTTGCCCAAAACAGAAGTGAGCTCTCCCACATATTGTCATAGATTACATCCCTCTCCATGTTAAGCTTGTTCCCATACACCAGTGATTCTCAACCTTTTTTCGCCACGGTACACTTTTACTAATTTCAAAATTTGGCAGCACACTAGCAACGACACATTTCTAGGTACACAAACGCCAAAGAAAATATATAAGTTGTAGCCTAACCCTATGCAAAAACTTGCCTCGGTGACATTGTCAGTAGTTTTTGGTTCAATACTGGACCGAGGTGGGTTGGCTTTTTTTGGGCGAGAGAGAAGCCCTGAGTGCACCTTGTTTTGGGTGAGAAGTAAAACCAAGGTCCCGTGTGGTGTACGATGGCATTTGCACATGGAAGAGCCCTCTCTATATGGAACGGGTAGAGGACCAAAATTTCCAGGTACAGGAGCTCGTCCCCTGTCTTCAGTGGAATGTCCCAACGAACAGTAGAAAGACGATAAATAGCATAGGAATTGCAGCTTTGATTGGCAACCGGCTGTGGGAAAACACTGCCCAATATATCGCCCTTGTGTCCAGTCAGAGGGACAAGATGGGTACCTGATCTTGCGGCACACTCTCGTGAATCTCATGGCACACTAAAGTGCCATGGCACAGTGGTTGAGAATCACTGCCATACACCCTCAGCATTTTCTTTGAAGCCCTTCCCTCCATACTCTGTCGCCACTGCCCTAACCCCCATTCCTTCACGTTGTCCTGTAGGAGTCTTTGCAGTGTTATTGTCCTTTCCGTGCCCTCCATGGGGTGCAGTGTTATGTCTATCTTCTTTTACATCCTGTTTAATCTCCTCTCCCAGTTGGTAGATGCATAGGTATACCAACTTACTAATCATTTCCCTCTGTTCAAATGTAGACCACCCCTGTATTGCTTCAATTGCTGTAAACCTATTTCCCCCTAAGGCCATCCTACCTAACCTTCTCTGGGCTATTTCCATACAGTCCATTACCTTTTTACTAATGCATAGAACCTCATCTACATATGTTAGCCCTGGTACTGCTACAGCTTTCCATAGGCCCCTAACCATTTCATACCTTGAGAATGAATTGAATGCCAGTTTCCTTATTAATCCTTCTCTGGTTTTTAGTTTACAAACGATGTTTTCCTCTATTGCTTTCAGGTATCCCCTATCATTTGTAAGTTTAACCCCCACGTATGTAACCTCTGACACTACCTCTATCTCCCTTTCCCCAAGCTTGATTGGTACCTGATTACTAGACAGCACATTATCCTCTCCTATGATCATCAGCTTTGTTTTGTCCAGACCAAACTCTAACTGAAAATCCCTACTGTACAGTTCACAGATATCCAGTTCTTCCTGGAGTTCTCCCTCTGTCTTGGTCAGCAGCACTATATTCTCACATTGGAAGATGGCAGGAAGATACATGTACAGTACTATAACCAGTGCTTGATTTACCACTAGGCTAAGTAGGCTGAAACCTAGGACATCATCATTTAGTGGGATTCAGAACTTAAGAAAAGGGCCTCAGAATTGAAATGGCCTAGGGCCTCTCAATATCTAAGTCTGGCACTGTGTGTGACCATACTTGTGGGCAATGGCCACCTACCCTAATACTTTTTAATGATCTCATGCTTCTGATCCATGGAGATCACATGCTTCTTCTATTCAATGCTGTCATTTGCACACATTTGCTTGGGTCCCATGATTAAGTGGGATCCAGAACGTTCGCCCCTGACATTTCACCCATGTGTACTTTTTGCCCCTGGAACTTTTGCCCCCACACATTTTGCCCCTCAGAGGTTTTGCCCCAAACATTTTGCTCCTTGGATGTTTCACCCCTGGGAGGGCAAATGGCCGTTTTTTTTGTTATTCTGTTTTTGTTCATTAGGACCCTTTTCTAAGGGTATTAAGGAACTTGCTTTATGTTTGTGTTTTTTTTTATTTTATTTTATTAAAAATTATTATTATAGTAAACCAGCATAGGCTCACATCCCTCCACAGACAACCTTAGCCAATATTCCTGTGGGCTTCCAGACGCCTGGCTGGGATGCCCCCAGTTGGAGCATGTTAGAATTAAAGTGCTTGATCTGCTCAACCCCTTTCTTGTCCAAATAGTTTGGTCCTTGTACAGGGGGGGGGGCTAGAAATCTATGGGGTCTTTAATCAAACATAAAGGGGTATTTTTAATTGTTAAGGTGACTGGTTTTGGGCAGAGAGGATCAAAATACCATTGTAGCAATGGTCCTCAACCACTTTCTATAGGTTTCCTGTCCTTTATTCATTCAATGTTGAATCTTTTGTCTTTTATAAAATGTGACCATTGGACCATGTTGGCCTATCCCCTTTTACTTATCTTTTGTTTCAACTTGTATATATAGTGTAAATTTGTATTAAATAAAACTTCTTGTTGGATTTTTCTGCTGTTAGTGACTGGATTATTTTTGTGGTGTGATTTGTGTTGGCGTTTTCAGAACGGATGGATAATTGCTCCAGCCTATAGGACTCAATCCCACTCAAGTCAAATGAAACGTTGGGACTTGTTTGTGAACAGAGCATGTGCAGTTGACCTGCAGACGAAGATCCTGCCACAGGTGGGATAAGGGTATTATGATGAGGATATTATTTTTATAGTAAACAGAGCAAAAGAAATAAATATCCATTTGCCCTCCCAGTAGCGAAACATTCGAGGAGGGAAATGTTTGGGGTGAAACGTCTGAGGGGCTAAATGTGTAGGGGTGAAAGCTCCGGGGCCAAAAAGTACTCTGGGGGAAATGTTGGGGGCAAAATGTCAGAGGCAAAACTTCCATAAACTGATTAAACAGTAGGGGAGACTGGGGCAAGTTGACGATACTAAGAGTTTTCGAATTAATTTTTTATTTTTCTTGCGAGATAAAATGTTTTACTGTGCTGAGATACTTAGAATGTACCTTTATTTATAATTTAGTGGTTTAAAGTGAAGTTTTAATGAACGATGTAAAATTCGTCATCTTGCCCCGGGTACGGGGCAAGATGACGGTCATTGAAAAGTAAAAGAAATTAGTAAATTCTCCGAATTCTATTATTGTACCCTTATTTCTTTTATAGTAAAATAGGATTAGGCGTTATTTATTCCATTGTGAAAGGTAAATTAAATAATATATTTAATTTTTTTGTAAATAATAAAAACGCATTAACACTAAAAGTTAAAATCAAAGTAAATAGTAAATCGAATTTATTGTCAACTTAAAAGTTAATGTTTCTAGTTAAATATAATCGCAGGTAAGCTGTCCACCACAAAGAAGATGCCAGTTAACATTGAGGGTCAAGATGGCGAGTTCGTCAACTTGCCCCAGCAACAATTTTAAAATTTAAGCATTATAGCAATAAGATTAAAAAATTATTTTAATAATGAATACTGAATATGAATAGCCAGTTGTCTAAGGTAGATGAAAATGCTATTAGATATTTCTATAGCTTACCTCTATATTAATTAAATCTTATTTCCAAAATTTGGTTTCATATAGCACACAGCAGGAAAACAATGAAACACATGTAAATAATATAGTAATGGCAACAGTGCCTTAACAAAATGATTTTTTAGTGTCTAGTCATGAGGTGCACTAGTAGTATTCATATGATGCTGCTAACTATCAGGAAAATCGCTAATTAAGGCATTAGTCATCTTGCCCCGCTCGTTATCTTGCCCCGGTCTCCCCTACAGGTTGTATGTAATGCACAGCACAAAACTTGACGAAATTGGCAAGTGTTGCAAGCATTTTAATGATGACTCAAGCTCATATGTCAAATTTCTGCTCATATGTTGGAACAACTCCACAACTTGCTCATATCTTGATTTACTCTTATGTAGGTACACTCATATGTAGAGGTACTACTGTAGTACTTTTTCTGCTTCCCAGTTGTTGTTCATCCTCACTCCCTCAGTGGTACCTTTGTCTCATGTAATCTGCATCATAGAAGCATAGTGTCTTTGTGGAATGCATTGGAACTATGCATTGGATGGGGCTCTAATGACCATTGTAATTGAAGAGCCCTAGAACACCAACAAATCAATCAATTCATGTAATCTTCAAGTTTTCTTTGGATGGACTTCCTTACAGAAAAGACTAAATTTTATTTTTATTCCCCTTTTTAGATTCCAATGGACAGATGAAGGAGTTAATATTTCCAAAAGGGCTTGATTTAGATCGACCAAAAAGGGCAAGAACTACATTCACGGACATCCAAATTAAATTGCTTGAAGAAGAATTTCAAAGAAACCAGTATCTCATTGGGCATGATCGTATCAATTTGGCCCATCGCCTTGGACTTTCTGAAATACAAGTAGGGACATTAAAGACATCAGATTGGCAGCTCATATTTTTAACCTTAATAACCTCATTACACCTTGCTTCAGTGGAGCAGAGATTGCATGCTTGTCATATGTGACTTTTTACAGGTTCCAACCTGGCCATGGCAATTCGGTTCTTTCAGCTCAAAATAGGTATTCTGTTGTAGGGATGTAAGGCCGCTTCACAATAGCAACAGGAACGGGAAGAAAAGTTAAAATCCGAAATGCCAATATCAACCTCCACAATTCACAGGAACAACAAAATGTAAGCCGTTTGACCAATGGGAGCACACCTCCACCACATGGCATACCTGGCGCCCCTCCCTTCTTCAACTGACATAGCAGCGTTTTAGAGGTGCAAGGTGTTGACTTTTTTCGGTTTCTTCCATTATCCAATTTGCTTTGTTTTGTATGCCTTGCACCTGTGGGGATCTACTTATTGCTTTGTGTGCAAGTTCTTCACGAACGTGGTGGGTTGCTGCACCTCTATACCGACAGTGAAAATCTAGGGCACTTTTGCTAAATTCCTTCCCTTATATTCATTATGGGGGATATTGTTGAGCTTACTCTTATGTTGGCGTTCCCATTACTGTTGTGAAGCGGCCTCTACTGTTGTGGCAATCTGTGCTGTGCATGGTGTAACCTTTGCATATATATTGTGGCCTCTAAACCCCCCCTCCCTAGAAATGGTACTTAAAAAACCCACTGTCTAACTTGGCTCTTATTAAATAAAAAGTGTTAATGATTTGCATACACTGTAAGCTACATGTGTGTAGCTAAAATACAGCAGCATTTAACCTAGAATGGCCAACCTAACCAAAAAAATTTTTTTTCATTTTCTGTGAAAATACACCATAATTGTTTGTTTTTTTGCACGATTTCAAGGCAGAACCACATTTAAATGGAAAAGTGGGATCAATTTTCCATATGGCCAAGTGTTAGGCCATGCCTCTCTCCACTTAGAAAGCTAATATTTTACTGTTACCTACAGCCACCATTTTAAAATAATCCTTTAAAGCCAAACATTAAAAACCCATATGTCCTCTAAAAAAAACCCATCTCCAAAGTATTTCAAAATTTGAAAGAATGTGGAATAAATAGTTTGCAATAAGCCCATGCAGCAAGTTTTTCAAAACTCAACCTGGTATTTATAAAAATTGTATTTGAAAAGTTTATACTTCAAAAAAATTCTGCCAAGAAAATTCTACATTGGCCGCTTAACAAAGGTATTCTGAAAGGATGGAAATGAACCACTTCACCAGGCATCATTCAGACTTTTAGACTTTAGAGGAGATGGTTGTTTATCAGTAAGTCCAGCATCCCTATGGAATTTGTTTCTGCAGAGAACATTTTCTATGGTCCAATTCTGATGAACTTGCAATTCATATGTAATTTTTTTGCACCTAATGTGTCAAGGAGATGTTATCCATCTGGGCTAACGTTTTGGCACATGCGCATTAATGCATTTATAATAACTAGAGTCTAATGCAATTTTGATGTTGTGCAAATAAATTTTTGGTTTAAGCTCCAAGTTTTCTTGAAAACCAGTAGTAGATGTTTCAAGATTCATATCAGTTAATAAGAAATATATGTTAACTATGTTTGAAACTTTAAAAAAAACTAACTTAGAAACATGGGTTTTTTTATGACCAATGAAGAGATGAGAGTACTAATATATCTGCACAACATGTATCCATGATAAAAGAACATAAAAACTTTGGCAAATGGACACTTACAGAAAGGTATGGGGCTAAAGTGAAAAATGGGTTTTTTTAGAGGCCACGACTATAAAGGAAGTGAAGGTCATTCCTTCTTGGTGTTAGGAAGCAAAATTGCTCACAGCAAAGTTAGGGTCTTTGCATCCTCTTTTTCCCTTTTCTCATCATCCTTTTTTTCCCTTTTCTCATCATCCTTTTTTCCCTTTCTCATCATCCTTTTTTCCCTTTTCTCATCATCCTTTTTTCCCCTTCCACGTGTAGCGTTAGCTAACGTGCGACTTTGTAGCGCGCATTGAGGAAGACACAGAGGTCAATAGGTGCTTTCACATTGAAACGTGTGATTTTGGCCAACGTGCATAGCAACGCGCGATTCGAGAATTTGGCGATTTTTTAGCGGTTAGAAATACAAGGAACTAATGCCTGGTTCCGTATACCCACACGCTAACGCTATTACCATTATAACAGACGACACAGCACAAGAAATGGTGACTTCACACTGCTACTTGGGGCGCCGCAGAGCAGCTATGCGTGACGGTAGTTGAGTTGACAGGCGGTCAACGCACATAGCGTCCCGCAAGTCACGCTGCATTTTGATTGGCTGGCAATTGAGCTGTCCACTTGAAAAATGGCGGAGGGTATACTGAGACATGATGGCGGCGTGTGGTGACTCCAAATAAAGTGCTACACTTAAGGAATTGCGCTGGCGGTCCTTCATAACGCACTAGCACAAAATGTCATCAGTGTCTACGTGATTAGCATTAAAGTGTGGTGATACAGAACTAGGCATAAATTGACCTTTTCACATCAACCAGCGTTTTCACTGTAGTTTTTCATTTTTTGATAGAGGGAATAGCGTTACAGAGAAGCCACAATGAGGGCGGTCCACCTCCCAAATCGCTTGCATGTGAAAGGTTGTAATGTGGCACTAAACGAACCATTAACCGCTGAATGTGAAAGAGGCCTTACACACACTAATCTAATCCTGTTTCTCCTTTTCTGCCTTATCTCCCTCCTTTTTCTTAATCTCACCCACCGTTTGCTCATTCTCCTTCTTTTCATCCTCTTCAGCATCCTCTTTTCTCTTCATCCTTTCTCCTCTTCCTGTCTCCTTTTACTCCTCCCCTTTCTCCTTTTGTCACCCCCTCTTTCTTTCTCCTTGTCCATCATTACCTATTTTTTCTCCCCTCCTTCTCCTTTTCCACCTTTTAATCATCTTCCTTATTTTTATATTTCTTCCTCTTTTTGTCTCCTCCTCTTCTTCCTTTCTCTACTTCTGTCTCCTCCTCTTCTTCCCTTCTCTACTTCTGTCTCCTCCTCTTCCTCCTTTTGACTCCTCCTCTTCCTTTGTCCATTTCTGCAGATTACTCCTTTTCCTCTTTCTCCATTTCTACCTCTTACTCTCCTTCCCTGCTCATTTCTCATGTATTTAATGTGCTTTTCTGTTGTTGTTGTTGTCCTCTTTATATTGTGCATTTTACTTCTAAATGAAAATCTGCAACCTTGTTATATACAAAATTATATTGAATAATAGTAGTGTAGCAGTGAGTAATTTCTGCTGGTGCTTTACTTTCTTGATTCATCTATCGTGGGTTACAATGCAACGTTGTTGATTGATTTCTGGAAAGATGAGCTTTGTTGGCAAAATAACATGTAGCAGAAGATAACCATAAATGAATGTTAATTGTTCACGTTTTGTCAACTTACAAACTTTCTTTGGATTTGTAGGTCAAAGTTTGGTTTCAGAACCGAAGAACTAAGCACAAGAGAGACAAAATTCGACAAGATGTCATGGGGAGTCCTAGTCAACCAAGCATGGCCGCCTTGAATGTGCTCAAGTTGCTTCAGAGGCAAACAGCATCTTACATCAGTTCATCTTCGTTATTCTATTTACAAAGATCTTGATCAAGGTGTGACAAAATTCGTGCCGTTAAAGCAGAGGTTGAACTGTCTTGCAACATATGTCTGCCAGTTGGTCCTTGACCTAATTCCGTTACCTTCTCTCCCCGTCTTGTACTCCAGTGCTGGTTAGTTGTCCCCTTCCCGAATTATTATTTTTAATAATAAAATATTATCTTTATAACCGTTAGCCCTTAATAGTATAATGATGTTTGTGTTGTAGGTTTTTATAAAGGAATTCTTCTTGGCAGTGGCGTCACTAGGGGGTGCGGGCCGCACCGGGTGAAACCCCTCGCACCATGAGAAATGGGGTGACACAAAGCAGAAGAAGCGTCTTTTTTCGGGAGAGGGGGGGGGGGGTAACACCATGGTGACGCCAATCCTAGCGACACCACTGCTTCTTGGCCATCAAATCCTTTACACCACAGAATGGAATGGCTCTGAAAGGCCATCATCGGAATTTTAACCCCAACACTAAATTACCTTTAAAGCCAAACTTGCTCGTTGTCGTTTGAAATCCTTTCCGCACCTTTGGAAGAGTCGGGAGCCTATTTTTCCTGCTGGAACCCCGGAACACACGGGCACACTGTTGCAAGATATTTTTACACAGCCAGCTGTTGACCTGATGCTGCAGTTTGGATTGAGGTTGATTGACTTCTTTCAGGTGAGGAAGAGGCCACAAGGGCCCCTTCCATCGGATATGAAGTAAAACCATGGCTCCGTAAATGACGGCACCGGGTAAATGCAGCAAAATTCCCAGGTGTATGAGCTTGGTGAAGCACCACAACGAACAAGGTTTCTTTCGTCGGCAGCCGGCTTTGTAAAAATACCGTCAAATAGATCTCCCATGTGTCTATTACAAGGGTGGCGAACCTATTTCTGCTGGCGTGCCAAAATTTAAAGTTATATTTCTTGTAACGCAAGCCCAGTTAGTACTGACATGGGCGGTCGCTCGGGAAAGCTGTGTACTGCTAATACCCAATAATCGTCGCATTAGTGTAGTGTCTGTGCAGTATATGCATTAGAACTATACAGTGGACTGGTCTCTAATGACCTTGTAGTTGACGGGACCTTAAACTCCAACAAACAACAAAAAAATTGATGATTGTAGTCTGGCAGGGCATCGGACTCCACCTTATCAGTGCATATGCCCCCAAGCAGGCCTTGGATGATACAACAAGAGGTAGTTGGGGCTGGGTCGGACCCAGGATTTTCGTCAGGAGGGTGTCGAGCTATTGGCAGCGATTGGAAACGCAATTTTCATTTGTCACTGTCAATGTCGACCCAAAATTTGGGGAGGGGGGATGAAAGGTGCTATGATGATGATAATATTTCTTGATGTACTAATGTGCCAGATAGTTTGTTAAAGGAATACATAGTAGGGTACTCTTACTTATGATTTCTTACAGGAAATGGAAATTTAACCAATTGATTGGTTTGGCTTAATGGCCCGCCTCGGTGGCATAGTGTGTAGCATGCGCGTCAACTGCGTCAGTAGTTCTAGGTTCGATACTAGACCAATATGGGTTGGTTTCCTTCGGGCGAGAGAGAAGTCCCGAATGCGCCTTCTTTCGGAGGAGAAGTAAAACCGAGGTCCTGCGCCCTCTCTACCATGCAACGGGTAGGTGAGGCAAAAATTTCCAGGTGCAGGAGCTCGCCCTTCCACCGACGCGTCGGTGGAATGCCCCAACGAATAGTAAATCGACGATAAATAAACGTAGGGGTTGCAGCTTTGGTCCGCAACCGGCAAATTGTGTCCATTCAGAGGCACAAGATGGTTACCCGACTTTGCCATAGGCGGGAAATGGGGTTAGGAGTTGCAGATTTTTTTGGCTTCATATACTGTAGGTTGCTAGGGGCCAACAAAATTATTCTGCGTGCCATAGATTCGCCACCCCTGGTCTATTAGAAGGGACAAAAATGGGTACCCGACCCTGCCATAGGCGGGAAAAGGGTTAGTAGTTGCATTTTGCTTGGTTGAAGGGCTTATTTAGGTGCAGATGACGCACTCCAAAGGGGGCCCATAGCGGAAGTTACGCTGGCAGCTTCCCTCTCGCCGGACGGAAGCCAACCGTCTTGGCCGGCATCGTTCCTGCAACCTTGAACTTACGAACTACTAGGTAACCAGGACAGGCACTGGAATCTGACCTAGTCCACAGAATTCTTTACGGATTTCTACCCGACATTTCTAAGGCACGCTCCCTGATTGAAATAGTTACACTCTCATTACGTGGATGAAGAAATGCGCACCCTCCTGCATATAGAAAGCGGTCTACAAAATCTGACCATTCTGGCTCCGGGGAACAAGAAGGTGATGCGACTCTGCTAGTGGTGATTCATCTAACGTTGACAGGGATGGAAATATCTCTTATCATCGTCACTAACCTCTTTTCCGCCTAAAGCAGGGTCAGGTGGCAGTTTTTGTTCCATTGAGTCACATCGTACACACCACACGGGGCGACAGCTTCACTTCCTATCTGACGAAAGGCTCACTGGAGGTCTCGCCTTCTCTCACCCGAAAGAAGCAGATGCCTCGATCCAGGATCGAAATTCAATGGAGATACAGTACCTCTAAAATATGAAAATCGCGGCTTGCCTCAGTACTCAATGGCAGTGCACTTGATTAGTTAGTACAGTATATGGTTGCAGGTTCGATGCTGCCAAACGTGGGCGGTTTCGTTCTGGTCGAAAGGAAGTGCAATATGCGCCTTCCATTGGAAGGCGTCATCTACATGGCATTGAACCCTTTTTAGGCGGAATGAAACTATTCTTTTAAATCGGGTTAAAAGTTTCTTGGTTTCGAAGCTTGTCTGTTGATGACGACAAATTGGCTTCAGACTCAGGTTTGCTGATTTTCTCTTGGAATAATGTAGTCCAATATCACTACCGGACAATGACGATGGTCTGGCGGACCTGATGACCATTTATCAACGCCACGTAGCGTCCATTGCTCTTTCGTGTTCCATTCATACAATCATCTAGTGGCGTACCTAGGGTTGGTATCACCCGGTGCGGCGGAGACTTATCTCTTCTTGACCTATTTCTTGCAAACGGTAAGTCCCCGTTTTCTTTGTTTTGCCGGTGTTTTAGGGCCCTTCAGCTACAATGGTCATTTGAGCCCCGTCCATTCTGTAGTTCTAATGCAGGGTCTGCACAGACACAACGCCGTTGCACGATTAGGGCATTAGTAGTACCCAAGCGGTCTCCCAGCACTAGCAAGGGTTGCGTTGTTTAACTTCAGTGATCAGACGAGAAGTGGTGTGTCCAACGTAATACAGCCGCTCGGAAACGGTCCTGGTGTTACCCTCTTACTTGTAATTCACTTGTATCAGTGTCCCAGTGTGCAGCCAAGTTGCGTTGGGCACTCCGTTGTCGTAAGATCGCTGAAGTTAAGCAGCACAAGCCCACGTTCATGCCAACATGGGTGGTTGGTAAAGAACGTTTGGTACTGCAAATTCCCCTCTCCTACATTATATATATACCTACCTATTCCTATTCGCCTCCTAAGGGTTCGGTCTGTTATGGCTGCTTGGCTTAGTCCCCAACCCGTTTTCTAAGAAATACCCGGTGCACCCCGCACCCCGTTCGGTACACCACTGTAATTATCGTATATGGACGTAGACATGGCCTTAGCCCCAATGTAGGACGGATCAAGAGGAAGCAGGCAAGTGAGATTCATTGGGGATTGGTAAAAAGGGCAGTTTTCGGGGGTAGGGGGACATTATGGAAAAGAAAAAAGATTGAGTTTGTATAGGCATGCTACGTAAAGAGAGGGAAGAACTGGTTGGGCCCATTACAGAGATGCAGTTGTTTGGAAGCACCCGGTGGCAGAGGAAGGCCATAGCAAACATGGGGACATATTGGTCGGCAGCCGGCTGTGCCCCTCCTCTGGATACTGCTAATACCCAACAATCATTACATTGCAAAAATCTATGCATTTGAACTGTGCAGTGGACAGGGCTCCAATGATGTTGTAGTTGAAGGGGCCTCAAAGACCAATGGACAAATAATTCGTTGGGGCACTCCACCAAGCTCCTACACCTGAGAATTTTTCCTCATCTACCCGTTGTATAGTAGAGAGAGTTCTTGCATGGTAGGGCACTGGCTTTACTTCCTATCTCAAGGGCCGTTTACATATTACATCTTAATAGTGTCTTTTGTGACTCATAGGATTAATGCAGGATGGCTGAAGTGGAGACAGGCAAGTGGTGTCCTGTGTGACCGCCGGGCCCCCATAAAGTTGAAGGGCAGAGTCTACAGAACGGTCGTTAGGCCCGCTATGTTATATGGCTCAGAGTGTTGGGCAGCTAGGAAGAACCATGAAAGGCAACTGCAAGTGGCTGAGATGCGAATGCTGCGCTACATGTGTGGGGTGTCATGAGTCGATAGAATCCGAAACGATTACGTTAGAGGTAGTCTGGAGGTGGGAGACATCGCGGAAAAGATGAGAGAGAATAGGTTGAGGTGGTATGGGGATGTGATAAGGAGGAGTGAGGAGGAACTCACTAGGCGCATTATGGGACTGCGGGTAATTGGGGGCACCAGGAGTAGAGAAAGACCAAAACGGACGTGGGAGCAGGTAGTGCAAAGGGACATGGAGGCATGCGGGGTGGAGGGGGACCTGGTGGCAGATAGGCGGGAGTAGAGGATTGGAACTTGCAGACCCGACCCTGCCCAAGGCGGGATAAGGGTGTGATGATGATGATCTTAGTAGTATTGCGTATCATGGGTAAGGACGATGTTAGGGGACACAAATGATGAGACACGTTTGTAAAAAATAAAATCGGGTTTTTATTCCAGTTGTTATATGATTCGAGATTGATTGATCTTCTGATGATTCCAAATGTCTCCAGATTGTAGAAAAAGGATTGACTGTTTTTAAGACTGAATCATGAATATCAACTGTAGACTTGATGATCGTCTGATGATCGAAGAAATGAATAATCGACTCTCTGAATGCCTGACTAATTCTAGAATGTGTTTACACCCCCCAAAACATGCCCTTTTATAACCTTGCATCCTGAGGTCCTTGACCATGGTTGGGTCCATGTGACCAAAGGGTATGTTTTGCAGGGGTGTATGCTTTTGGGGGCAGAGGAGTGTAAGGGATCGTGTCCCTACAGTAGTGTCTTTGCACACAGAAACCTGTTTGTATAACCAAATGGGAAAAGAACTTGGCAGACAAGGAAACGTCATCAAGGTCAAGATATGTCCTACTTATCATCAAAATCTACCTGCCCTTTGTAAATTGCCAATTTTGAGTCCCGAATAGTGGCAGAGAGCACAGATGAACGAGTATCCTGACTTGGGACCAGAATAGAGCTCCTGTGGAAAGATAGCATTATTAGGTTGAATTAGGTTCATCCAGATCAAAACAATCAGGCCGTCAAGGGGCAAACAGCCTTAAAGCACAATCGTGCCCTTCAGGTGAACAGAGCTGTAACGGGGATATGAAGCGCCTGTGGCAAGTGTCTAACTTGCGCCTCCCCATAACCCAATAATGACAAAAACCTAAAAATTTTGCGCCCATCACGGGCGCCTTCTTCGCCACGCCCTCATTACGGCACTGGAGGTGAATACTGGAATAGAATCAGCCCAAGCCGAGACAACAAATAGTTCCAGTTGATATGATGTTAGTCTACGATTTTCTTCTTTTATATTTCATCCCCACTTAAAACCTCATCCATACTTGACCACGTTTATATTACAAATGAGCAAAAAAGTTTGGAAAGTCTGTGGAAAAAGTCGTAACTGTGTAGATGCTATAAAAATGCACAAACTTCAGCTCGCTTCGTTTGCACAAACAGAACATAGCTAAAAGTTTTTGCGTGTAAACGGGCCTTAACAGAAGGCCTCATGACCAGGGTCTCGAACCGTTATTTTTCTTCGTTCTGGTTTTGTTATGGTTCACGTCAACTAAATATATCGGTTCTGTTACGGTTTTCGTTCCAGTAAAAATATCGGTTTTTCTGGTTTATGGTTTCACTCCGAATATTAATTTAAAAAAATTAATATGTATTAAACTTAATATTAAAATACAGTAGATTATACTAAAAATATCCATCATCATCATCATCTCACCCTTATCCCACCTGAGGCAGGGTTGGGTCTGTGGGTTCTAATCCTGCACTCCCGTCTATCCCCCACAAAGTCCTCCTCCACCCCGCATTCCTCCATGTCCCTTTGCACCACCTGCTCCCACGGCCATTTTGGTCTTCCTCTACCCCTGGTGCCCCCAATCACCCGCAGTCCCGTAATGGACCTAATAAATTCCTCCCCTCCCCTCCTCATCACATGCCCATACCACCTCAACGTATTCTCTCAACATGTCTGTGATGTCTCCCACACCTAAGCTATCTCTAACTTACTAGTTTCGGATTCGGTCAGATCGTGACGCCCCTCTCATGTAGCGTAGCATGCGCATCTCAGTCAATTGCATCTGCCTTTCGTGGTTCTTCCTAGCTTCCCAACACTCTGAGCCATAAAGCATAGCGGGCCTAACGACAGTTCTGTGAACTTTGCCCTTCAACTTTATTTGCACCCGTATGTCGCACAGGACCCCACTACCCTGTCTCCATTTCAGCCATCCTGCATTAATACTATGGGTCACGTCAGAATCTATCCCCCATTTCTCCAGAAAACGGATCCTAAATACCGAAACTCTAGCACCACTCGCACCCAACCCCACAACGAATCTCACTCCCTTGCCTCTGGACACTGAAGTTAAAAGCTAGGTACTCAGTCTTCTTCATATTCACCTTAAGCTCCACCTCCCTCCCCTCTTTCCACAGGTGTCGAACCGATAAGAGCGATATTTTTTTTCGGTTCGGTTCCGGTTTTCGTTCCGAGCAAAAGTAACGGTTTCAGGTTTTCGGTTTCGTTCCGGTTCAATGCCCTGCTCGTGACACCCCGCCGGAATGAAGCCAACCCACCTCGATCCAGGATAGAACCGGGAACCATTGATGCAGAACGCTACTTCCTACGCCACCAACGAAGCGACCATGCTGCACCTATCGCATGAAATCGAACTAAAGACCGTCTGCATCTGCTGGTTAATGACAGCGCTGTTTATTTGACGATCTGTCGCTAGATGGCGATTGGCAATACTTATGTTATATATGTCAGCCACTAGGTGACCTACGGCGGGGAGTGCCACCAATTTTAAACGTCCAAATTGAAGACATTTTAAATTATTTTGTAACCATGAGAATTCCATCTTTTATTAAATGTCCAAATCACGGTAAGAACTTGGATGTGAATATCTAATTTATAAGCCTTAATGTCATGAGAACCGCTGTTTTCTGTGATAATTGTACCTCTCGCTGTTATATGCCTACTCTTTTGTTTTCTGACTCCTACGCTTATTGCTGTACTGTATTTTGTATTCATTTGTTCAGGCCAACATTGCTTTATAAAAACATCAACGTCTAAGAATTCACCATGTTTTAAACAGAGTTTTTACGTATGCAGTCAAGACAAGAATTGTAACTTCAAAGTGCCACTCGGGTATTTCTTATTATAATACCTCATCCAATTATAAGCATATGCTAATCAGACGCCCTGATTCTTGATATTATAACTGCATTTATCAAGCGTTAAAAATGGGTTATTGTTTATTATCATTGGTGTTTTTTAAATCAAGTTTAGAGCCTGTAAATTGTCCTCGTCATCCACAAGAAATTTTAGAATTGCAGGGTTATTATTGGTTTTCATCAGACAATATAAGGTTTGAAAAATTAAATTTGGTTCTAGGCCATTATGATTAATCACTCATGGTAAGTTGTTTTTTTTAGGCATTATTATCGATGTAATGCCGGGAGAAATCATAAAGAGCATAAATGGTGCGGTTACAACGTGCTGAAGGATGTTGGCAATACAACAAAGACTTCACAAGTGAGCAAAACTTTTTATAATACGTTTAATAGGTGTCTCAACATTTGGGTGAATGACAATGGGGAGAATACAACTGAATGAAAAACATGTTTTTGTTTTTTCATGATGACAAGAAACAGATATTTTTCTTTTCTAATGAGGTCAACAAACAAAAGTTGTAAATCAAGATATTTGCAATAATGACAACAATGACAATACTTGAGTATGTCTCCACCTTGGCAAACGTGTACCCATGCAGTAGATATTATTATTTATTATTATCACCGTACATACTGTACACAATAAAGTAAATTACACAAAAATTAAACTAATCGATATATGGTTGGCCTATATGGGAAACGCTTGCAAAAGCGGTGGCGTTACAAAAATAATGTGCATGCATAAAACAATAAAATAACTGTGTTTCTTGTCATCATGAAAAAACAAAACCATGTTTTTCGTCCAATTGTTGTATGCACGCAATTGTCGTATACACCCAATTATCATAGACCCCTTTTATTAGCACTCTTAATCCTACATCACAACCTAACACGTTTCTTAAAATTGTAACGTAATGCTTTTCTTGTTATTTATACCCTGAATCTCTTGTTAAACTTCTAAAACCTTCCCAGCTACTTATCTATCTCCGCGATTTAACTTCATTCTGTCATAGAGAGAGTGTTACAGGCATGATTAAAGAAATATGGTGGGACTGGGTACAATAGTATCCAAAAGTCGTCGCATTAGTGTAGTGTCTGTGCAGTGTCTGCATTAGAACTATGCTGTGGACTGGTGTCTAATCACCTTGTAGTTGAAGGGCCGTAAAACACAAACCAAACAAAAAGGGGGAGGATAACGTGGAGAACTTTCGTAAAGGAGGTACCATTATAGCAGTTAGGAAATGGATGGCTGAGTATATGCCATGCTTTAGGTTCCTTGATTTTTCAATTATTTAAAACTTCGGAATGAGTTATTTTCTTCAATTTGGACTAACGGAGCTGCTTGCAGTCAGTCTTCAAAGTTTTTAGGCCGTTTGTAGTACTTTTGTAGGGTTTGTTAGTTCATTTGACTTAATGTTTTTTAACCATGTCGGTATTTTGCAAAATGTTGAACGTTGTGTTTCAGACTTAAAAAAAATCCTACATATAAGCAACTACTGGACCATAACACCTCAATGAAGTACTCTTTGTCGTTGTAAAAATGAACCCCCATGACGGGATATTCATGTGCTGTAATTCCTAATGCCACCTGAGGGATTGTCAAAAATCATTGATGCACGTGACAATGAGAAAGTTTAAAATCCAATTTTAAATTGGATATTAAATTTATTAGCCTTCCATTCATGCTTTTTTTTCACAAGAATTTTAATAAAAGATTGTATTTAATATTGACCATTTTGAGGTGGTATGGACAGAGGGGAATGAGAAGAGGGGAGGAGGAGCTCGTTAGGTCCATTTCAGGAATGCGGGTGTGGTTGGAAGCAGCCGGGGCCGGGGCAGACCGAAGCCGACGTGGGAGCAGGTTGTCCATAAGTATATGGTAGTGTGTGGGGCGGACGGGCCGAACCGGTCCGTCCATAGGTTCAAAGTGTGCATAGAACGCGAGCGATGCTTCAGGAAAGAATCCTCCTCGGTGGCGCAATGGGGAGTGTGTCAAGTAGCTACGTCAGTGGTTCTAGGTTCGATGCTAGACCGAGGTGGGGCGGCTTCTGTCGGGCGAGAGAGATTCCCCGTGTGCGCCTGCCTTCGGATGAGAATAAAAACCGAGGTTCCGTCTGGTGTACGATGGCATTGGCACTTAAAAACTCTATGCAATAGGTAGATGAGGCAAAATTTCCATGTGTAGGTGCTCGCTGCCTGGCGTTGCACAGTGGGGGCAGGAGACCACAAAATCTGGCAAAAATTCGAAAAATGAAAGTGTCCAAGAGATAAAGTCTGGGATTGCACTGGAACCTGGATACCCTCCTGCACCATGCCCTAGCTGATTTATAGGTGTCTGCACAAGCCACATTTGAACCTTTATTATGGAGTTAAGATTACATGTTCTGATTGCGGTTTTTTGCAGTCCTAAAAGTGTCGTAATTTCCATATCTAGCTTAAAAAATCGGAAATTTTTTCTATGTAACTTTCATTTTAAGGTATGTAGCTATATCGAACTCTTGGCAATTTAATATTTCAGTGCATGGAATTTATATAATCAAGCCGGGTGAGATGAAATGTTGGATTTTAACACCTGTATTTGGAAATACATCTAGTTAATAATGTTCCCAGTGAGATCCTCCATGGATTCTTTTTTTCGTTGTAATATTCATTCCAAATTATATTTCATTTAATTTTTTCTGCTCGGTTTTGTTCCTTTTCCAAATGCAGAAGGTTATCTAAGAACAATTTACCCCTTATCTTGCGTCATCACGCCTTGCATTTTCTGAATTTTCTCTGGTGGACTCCACTACCTTCCTGCTTGTTGGCGTCCAGCCCTTTGCTGGAGAGATTTTTTATTCCATTGTGTAGGATTTTTTATATAAATCACAATTAAATTAGGTAGTGCTTAATTGCAGTGATCAGGCAAGAAATGGTGTGTCCAACGCTATACACCTGAAGTGAAAAATCCCTAGTGTGCCTTCCTTCAGATGAGAATTAAAACCATGGTCCCGTGTGGTGTACGATGACATTGGCACGTAAAAGAGCAGCACTCGGTACTATGCAACAGGTCGATAGGGTCAAATTTCCGGGAGTAGGAGCTGCCCCCCCCCCCCCGGAGTTGGTGGAGTGCCTAATGAACACTAGACTGACGATAAATAAGCAGTGGGGTTGCAGTTTTTGTTCTTGCAGTTGGATGCAATACGACATTGTGCAATATATCACCCTTGTGTACATTCAGAAGGACAAGATGGGTACTCGGGCCCCTGCCATAGGCGGGAATAGTGTTAAGAATTGCTTTCTTAGGTCTACCAAAGACCCTTAATAGAAATGGCAACCTAGAACATTCGTCACATTATATTTGAATTATTGCCAGTTTTCACGTTCTCTTGCCCCACTGTGTGTCGGTAAATGCCCCAACGAACAGTATACCGACGATAAATAAGCATAAGGGTTACATCATTGGTCGGCAACCGACTGCGGAGAAACACTGTCCAATATATCGCCCTTTTGTCCACTCAGAGGGACAAGTTGGTACCTGACTGCCATAGGCGGGAAAGGGTTAAGAGTTGCTTTTCCTTTGATGCTTCAGGAATGAAGGGAAATTCTTTCCATGTGCTGGCAAACAAGAAAATCGAAACAAAATAACGATTTCTTTACTCAATCAAAATAATTGAAAATGTCACGATTGGGGCCGCCTAGACATAATTTCACGCAGGCGACTGAACCTGTGGGACCGGCCCTGTAGACGGGAGTTTTTGGGCTAGAACCCACAGATCCGACTCTGCCACAGGCGGGATAAGGGTATAATAATGTATTTATTATTGAATATTTATCTTTGTTAGTCTGTCTGGCTAATGATTTGTGACAGTGCAAACTTTTAAAGGCTGGAATGCAAGGTTAAATGGATCCCTCGTTGTAAATTCTAATTCTTCCTTTCTTGGCAGAGTTAAAATGTGGGCCGGCTTTGTATCAACGATGTTTGAAAGCTCAAGAAATATTCATTTCATTGCATTTATGCCAAATATTTGTAGAAAGACAAAAATTCTCAAAAAGAGGCTGCCAAGTCGGATCTTAAAGAGGATGCTGTTGCTAATGTGGAAGTCAAAGCTCCTGAAGACGTTGCACCGCTGCAGAAATTCGTTGTAAAAACAAGCATTGATGAGCCGCAGCCCTTAATGCCCGTTCAAATTAATAAGCAAACAAGTCCACCTCCACTTGATGATGAAGTGAAGTCAGGTCCCAAACAGAGCTTGCGTTGCGTAGAACATCATTTAGAAATTCAAATGGTAAGTTAAACCGCTTTTGAATATCATAGGTATTAAGGTTTAATATTCTTTCAAATGGCAATGTCTAGAAATTACTGAAAACTTTGGATATGAAGTCACTTCCTGATAATGGAAAGAAGCTACGAGATAACATCGCCGAATTGGAACAACAGATACACGAAATGAAATTAACAGCGGCTAACGATGGTATGCTACTCGTGAGTTTGCATTTGGTTAGTCAAGTAATAGTGAAAAAGTGGGAGGCCCTCTGTACTATTTGTCAGATGGGAAATAAACCTGAGGGAGTGACGGTAGTCAGAAGCAAGTTACAATAGAACCTTGATCGATATACTGTCTAACCCCGATAATGAAAGCCCCCAATAATGAAGCTTTCTGGCTAAAAAGACAGTTAAGGTAGGTCCCAGCGAAAGGTATATGCCAATGCATGTAACTGTACCTCGGGTAATGAAGACTCAGGTAATGCATAACGAAGACAACTTATACTTTTTCTGCATATGTGCTACAATATTATTTCACTCTGGATAAAGAAGACAGTCTTAGTCAAATTTCAAACGGACATAGTTTAGCGAGTTTTGATGAGAGGGTGGCTAGGGATGTTTTTGGACCAGAAAGCTCTAACCTTTAAACTTACTACTGAGACATAAAGGTTTTAGTAAAGGGTATACATTACTACTTTGACCTAGGGAGCGGCGAATTGCGTTGGACACACCAGTTCTTGTCTAATCACTGAAGTTAAGCAACGCAAGCCCAGTTAGTACTGACATGGGTGGTCGCTCAGGAAAGCTGGTTACTGCTAATACCCAATAATCGTCGCATTTGTGTAGTGTCTGTGCAGTCTCTGCATCAGAACTACACTGTGGATGGGGCTCTAATGACCTTGTAGTTGAAACACCAACACCAAAAAAAAAAAAAAAAAAAAACTACTTTGACCTACCTTTGTGATTGGATATCTGGTTACATTTGCAAAACTCCAATCTTTTTTGTACAGTATATGCTTATTTTTTTCGTTAATTCATCAATTCGTTTATTGAAATTTCATTCAGAAATGTTATGTGAATTTTAACTGAAAAAAAAAATCGCTAATAACCTATTATGAGCATCAATTAGACGTAAAATTGAGCATTCTGGAAAATGCAAACACCCACTTGCAGCTTAGGTCGGCAGCCTGCTGCCTAGAAATATGGCCCAATAGCTTGCCCAAAGTGTCGTACTGGGTCAAAACGTTGTTGCCTGACTCCGACCTTGTCTTAGGCTGGAACGGGTCAGTAGTTGCTAATGGTTGCCCCCTGAAAATCAATCGATCGAGGTTCTTCCGTAATTGTTTTGTAGTTCGTGACGTTCAGTTTAAGCTGTTAGACGTAGAGAAAGTTATTGTGCTCAAGATCAGAGATCACAAGTGGAGAGGATAGTGGTAGATTGTATGGGGATCAGGTGAATGATGTCCAAGATCCTGGCATGTCCAAGGCTGGACTACTGAAAAAGGGTTGGGGAACTCCAACATTGAAAGAGGTCCGGGGGGTGATAGGTGTTGGGGTGGAGCGGCTAGAATGGATGCAAAAGGCAAAGGTGTTGGTGGAGATCCAGGCATGTGGGTCTAGCTTTGAAAATCTCACTAGCAAGGTATCCGTCGTAATGGATTAAATATTCATGACAGTAATTAGACATTCAGATATTACAAGTATTTCATCATTGTTAGACAAAAAGAATTGCGAGCAAACGCAGCCGAAAATATCATTGGCTTATACCGAGAAAGCTAAGGACGCAAGTGGAGGTAATGAACTTCAACCGCATTCGGTGGTTGCGAACTGGTTCTTAGCGGATGATTACTTAATTACAGGTTTTCCTACAAGCCAAACCTTTTATGATGGAAATACGCTGGCTTTAACGAAATCGGAGCTAATCAAAGTTTCCCAAGAAGCCATTGAGAAATTACACAAGTAGGTTTTTAGCCACTGTTTCGTTCTTAAGTCATGTTTTGACTTCATCATATCTAAATTTATGATTTGCGCCACACACGAAATTATGTCCTCTATTGTAATCGCTGGTGTGTGCCATTTATAAAGTTGGATATTCGACACATAAGCAGGTTTTTGAATAACTTATTTATTTTGTTTTTATCTTGCATCGAATGCTAGGCTTAGTGTTTTCCAAACTAAGTTCAGTCTTCCTTTTGTTGCCAGTTAAGGAATTCCACTAAATTCTGTTTTTATGTGATGCAATGTGTCAGTTCCAGGTTTGATACTGGATGGGGATGATTTTGCATTCGAACTAGAGAGAAACACTTGGGTACAGAGAGACTGTAATGGAAAGACTCCGACAGAAAGAAACAGATACCCTTCCCAACACAAAAAGAGACAGACTCCAGATACAAAGAGACAGAGACAGACTCCGGTCATAAAGAGACGGATTGCTGACACAAAGAGAAACGGACTCATTACACAAAGAGAGATACACCCCGACACAGAGACAGTGAGGGAGGTTTCCAGTGTACTTAAATGTCAGTTAGAAATTAAACCTGTGGCCCTGTGTGGTGTGTAGAATGTCAGTTCCTAGTAAAATAGCCCCTTTTACGTTCAAGGTGAAAATATGGATAATTCCCAGGCTTAGGAGCTCACCTGTTGGCGCCTGTAGTGAAGATGTGTCCCAAATGAATAGCCAGCGATAATTCTGCACAGCGATTGAAGAATTAAGTCGGCAGCCAATTTCATAATAATAATGTCAGCCAATGAATTGCTCATGTGTCACAAAAGGGCAAAAGTGGATACCCACCCCTTCACCAAAATCGTACATGTTTCAGATTATTTTTGCGAATTCTTTTTGGATCAGGACTAAGCAGTGGACTGGGCGGTCTAGATGGCGGAGAGGTAACGTACTTGACTACTGCTCCAGTGGTTCCAAGTTTGTTCCTCGACCGAGGTGGTTTGGCTTTTTGGCGAGAGATCCTTAGTGAACTTTCTTAATCCCAGTGTGATGTGTTCAGTGTCATCTACATCAAAAAGAACCCTTTCTACATGGAATTAAATAAACCGGTACGTGCTGTGTGCCCCTGGCGTTAGTCGAGGAAAAGTTCTCCAATGAAGAGAAATAGACCAATGATAAATAAATCTAGGAGCTGCAACTTTAATTTGGCAGGCAGGTGCGTAAAAGTATCGCCCAACAGATTGTCCATGTGTCCCAATGAGACAAAAATGCGTACCTTACCCCGCCATAGGGTGAAAAATGGTTACTTGTAGTAGAACTAAGCCTTTGAAATAATAAAGATATGTGATGCAATGAAACTTCTGTAATTGGTCCACCCTTGGGCATATACAAAAGTGGAATCGTCAGAGGGGTTAACCAAAATACAGTACATGTACCAGAGAATGTTCCGTTCTTTAAAAAAAGTGGAGGTGGGCCGATTACAGAGATGGACCGAAGGAGAGGTTCCACTGTATTTACATTTTATATATTAAAGTTTGTAATGGATTTTTATTAATGTGTTTAGAGCTTTAGCAACCAAGCCAAAAGAAACGGACGAAATGGACGGTCCAAGGGATCTCACTGTTAAACTTATGAGACACCAAAGGCAAGCCCTGGCTTGGTTGTTGTGGAGAGAAACCCAAAATCCACGTGGAGGAATTCTAGGTTCGATTATTTTTTAGTTTGTTGCTTTCTAACTTTTTTGATATGGCCTCCTTTAGAACCTCCTTTATCCCGCCTTGGTAGCGCAGTGAGAAGTTTCGATACTGGACCGAGGTGGGTTGACTTTTTTTGGGCAAGAGAGACCCCAAGCGCGCCTTTCTTTGGATATGAAGTAAAACCGAGGTTCTGTGTGGTGTATGATGGCATGTGCACATCAAAGAACCCTCTCTACTATGCAACGGGTAGAAGAGGCAAAATTTCCAGGTGTAGGAGCTCGCACCCCCTGGCGTCGGTGGTGTGCCCCAACCAATAGGGGACCGAGACCATAGATAACCACAGAGGGTTGCAGCTTTGGTCGGCAACCTGCTGTGGAAAAGCACTGTCCAATATATCACCCCTATGTCCAGTGGGAGGGACAAGGTGGGTACCCGGACCCTGCCATAAACGGGAAAAGGGTTAGGGGTTGCTTTTTGCTCTTAGAACCTCTCATTATAGCCCTGTCACGAACTCTGTGCAATTCTTCCTTGAGGAAACAGAAATTCAGTCGACCTTCACGTTAAAACCCTCAACTGGTGAGATCCCTTGAGGACATCAGAGAAGGGAAAGTCGTAAAATATATTAGAAACTCAGAATTTATTAAAGAACGTTTTACGTTAAAGAGGTAGAGGAGCTGAGGTTAAATGTCGGGGCAGTGCACAATTGCTAGGATATTCATGATGGCATCTAAAATGCCAGAATATAATTTCCTAACAATAACCCCACGCAATGGAAAACAGGGAAGTTCTTGTTTACCATGCCCTTGCCGTCACAAACAATGAATGTCCGGTAAAGAAAAAAGCATGTGAAAAGCAAAATATTTAATGAATTTTCCACATCGGGTCACCTGAGTGGCCCGCACAATTTATCCCCCACTCAAATGCTATAAGCCCAGTACCGTCTCCAAGGTTAAGACTGCCACAAACGTTTCCCTTTAAGTTTGAGACCAGTTTCTACGCCAGTGTTTCCCAAAGTGGTTCCTATGGCTTCCTGGGGGTCCGTAAGAAGCATTGAGGGGGGTCCGCGGCAATAAATTTAGGGGGCGTGGATAACGTCAAGGGGTCCGTGAAAGATTGAAAAAAAGTAATTGTGACCGTTCTTCATTAATATGAAAGATTTTTAGGTAAAAGTGAATTGGGAGAGGGAGGCGATTCCAGAAAAAGAAAAGAATTGGTTTCCGTGGTAAACTGTGTTTTGTGAATGGATCCATGGTCAACTGTATGATGTGTAGGGATCAATGGCCAACTCTGTGTTATGTGAAAGGATCCATGGTCAGCTGTGTTATGTGAAGGTACCCATGGCCAACTGTGTGTTATGTGAAGGGACCCATGGCCAACTGTGTGTTATGTGAAGGGACCCATGGCTAACTGTGTTATGTGAAGGGGTCCATGATCATCTTTTTGTTATGCAAAGGGGTCCGTGGGCATAAGTTTGGGGACCACTGTTCTAGGCTGTCAGTGTCAAATCTAGTGTTCCTGTAGGTCACTGTGTAGGAATTTGATTTGACAACGGGTTGGGATAGGCCAAACAACCGTAACGGACTAAAAGTCTAGTGAAAGTTGCTCGTGGGAGATTGGAGTTAGAGGGAATGTGGGGTTGGGATGGGATATATCGGGAAGTTTGTAGTATCACGTTGTCTGGTTTCCTAATTTTAAACTTCGCTTTTTGTTTTGCATTCTGTTAGCGGATGACATGGGCCTAGGAAAAACTTTGACCATATTGGCTTTGATATTAAAGGACAGGGAAATTCACAAGGAGAATAGTGAAAAAACAAGGCCTTCTGATGTTGAGCTACCGAAATCGAAAGGTTGGTTTTGAATCCTGTTGTACCTTGAGATACGAGTGCCCCAACATACGAGTTTTTTGAGATAAAAGACATTGCATGGGTTCAGTTTTTGCCCTGAGTTAACCTCGGTGACGTCACAGCCAGTCAGCATAGTGAGCCACCGCTCAGATGTGCCTACAATTAACGTGTTTACATCTGTAGTATCTCACTCGTCGTCAAGCGGAATGTTGGCGACAACCAACGTACGTCTACCTTGAGGGGCGGATCGGCCGGAAGAATGAGGCAACACGTCTTTTTCAAATTCGTTTATTTAAACATTAGGGAACCCTTCGTCCCGACCCTGCTTCGAGCCCATGACTCCGCCACACGGTCTTTTCTTGTCAGGGGAAGGAAACAATTAATACATGTGTACCATACGCAAATTGGCTTTGTCCATATCTGCTTATTTCTTTTAGTTATCTTTTTATTAGGTTTTATTTTGTTTGTATACAATACTTTTTGATTATAAATGTTTTTCTTATGTCAAAAAACATTTAACAAAAAATCATCCCGATTTTTCATCCCGATTTGGGACGAATTAATCATATTTCAATTAATTTCAATGGGGAAAATTGATTTGAGATACGAGAATTTTGACTTATGAGCTCGGTCGCAGAACGAATTACACTCGTATCTCAAGGTACCACTGTATTGGTAAGATAACACTCAATATATTTATTTGTCACTGACTTTTCGCAGCTCAAATTCATTTTTCTTGTAGTTCATCAAACTGTTAATTCAAATACAACGTTGATCGTTTGCCCAGCATCTCTTCTTCACCATTGGGAAAGTGAAATAAACTGCCGGTTTCGTTCCAGTTGCATGTCGCATGTCATTTATCATGGTCCCAAGCGTTTTAAAAATTCAAATAGGTAACATTTTATTTGTGTTTGTTTAAGGGCCCTTCAACTTCAATGTCACTAGAGACCCGTCCATTGCATAGTTCTAATGCAGATCTGCACAGATGTTAAGCTAATTCAACCATTTTTGGGTGTCTGCGGTGCCTAGTTTTTCCCAAGTGCATGTTAGTACCAGCTGGGGTTTGCGTTGCTTACCTTCAGTGATAAACGAGAACTGGTGTGTCTAACGCAATACAGCAGCTCTTCAAATAGGTAACATTTTAATGCACCCAAGTTTGTGTTTCAGCTATATAACGTCCTTTGAAAGTCGCCTTTGGGATAGCACTAGTGCCTGGGAAAGCAGTTTGGACTTGTGCTTGGTAGATCCGCAATGGATTTTGTGTCGTTGGTATTTAAGGACCCTTCTACTACAATGGTCATTAGAGCCCCATCCACTGCATACTTCTAAGGCAGAGTCTGCAGAGATACTACACTATTGGTAATATAGTGCTCGCCACGAAAGTTGGCACATTGGTGGGAGGCGAAGGATGAGTCCTCTTCGAAAAATAGGTTGTTTGTTTGTTTGTTTGTTGGTGTTTAAGGTCCCGTCAACTACAAGGACATTAGAGACCCGTCCACTGCGTAGTTCTAATGCATAGACTGTACAGACACTACACTAATGCGATGATTATTGGGTATTAGCAGTACCCAGCTTTCCCGAGCGACCGCCCATGTCAGTACTAACTGGGCTTGCGTTGCTTAACTTCAGTGATCAGACGAGAACTGGTGTGTCCAACGCAACTCGCCGCTCTCGAAAAATAGGGAAAACATTGACGTTGTACTTGCCATTACTGAATGAAGCTTGCCATTTGACCTTTTTCAAACCCCCTAATTTTTGTAGTGAACTTTTATTACCTTCTACCTCCCATGTGTCATCTTTCGTGGCGAGCATTTAACTTCAGTAATCTGACGAGAACTGGTGTGTCCAACGCAAAACAGCTGCTCCCCTCTGCAGTGGAACCTACCTTTTTATGAAGGTGATGGTAAAAGATGTCGCTGGCAGGAAAGATCTACATACCAGCTTCATTGCTTTAGAGAAAGCTTATGATAGCGTCTCACAAAAGCAAGTAATGGAGGTTCTAATGAAGAGAAGGGAATGTCCAGGTAGTTCAGGATATGTGTATGTATGATTGTTCCGTAGTGTAAGAACTACTTGATGATACACTGAAGGGTTTTCATATGAAGGTTGGGGTGGATCAAGGTTCTATACCAAATCCAAGGTCTTCATTCTGGTTGTTTATCAGTTACTACCCAGAGTAGGATATTTGTGGATATCAATCAAGATCTTGGGTGACTGCAGAGAGAAATATAGAAGGATCTAAATGAGTTTAGAACCACGAAAGTAAACATGGAGAAAATGGAGTGCTTAGCTTATTAATTGGGATGGAAATAGAATTTCTAACTCATTCAAACTCCCAAGGAACCAGAAGCATAACATCCATTCTCCCATCCTGCTATAATGCTACCCTCTTTCAGAATGTTCCTCACATTATCTTCATCCAAGAGCATTCCAGTACCAATTGACCAATATTCCTGCAGGTTCCAGATGCCTGGCTGGGGTGCTCCAGTCAGAGCACTTTCAGTGGACCCGAAGGGAGTGACGAGTTGCGTTGGACACACCAGTTCTCGTCTGATCGCTGAAGTTAAGCAACGCAAGCCCAGTTAGTACTGACATGGGTGGTCGCTCGGGAAAGCTGGGTGCTGCTAATACCCAATAATCGTCGCATTAGTGTAGTGTCTGTGCAGTATATGCATTAGAACTATGCAGTGGACGGGTCTCTAATGACCTTGTAGTTGATGGGACCTTCAACACCAACAAACAACAACAACGCAGACCCGACCCTACCACAAGTGGGATAGTGTGTTCCGCCCTAGTTCTCTGATCATGTCAGACACACCCAGTCTTAGAGAAAAGTGATGTAACACAATTCTTGCTGCCCTCCTTTGGATCATATCAATTTCCCAAGAAAAGTCCTGCATAAAGGGGAACCAAATTGGACTGCAGTACACCACAATTGGCCGTACCAGTGAAAAATAGGCTATTTCATATCCTTTTTTTTTTTATTTGTTGTTGTCCCCCAGTATCCTTACCCTAGTCCAGTGGTCGGCAAACTCATCAGTCAAAAGATCCAAATATCAACAGTACAATGATTGAGATTTCTTTTGAGAGCCAAATTTATTAAACTTAAACTATCTAGGCAGTAACACCATTTATAAACTTAATAGTGATCTTATTTATTGATAAAAATCAAATTTTTGGAAATGGCTTGTTAGAAAAATACAGGTAACATTGTTCTCCAAGGCGATACTTTTGTCACCCACGTGTGATTTGTTGACGTGACAACAACTATCCACTTTACGCAATGAGACTGCTGACTGAATGACTTAACTCGTGCCACTCATCTCAACTGTGCCTCCCCAGCGCCACATACCGCCTGTGTCACGCCTTGCTTCACCCGAACCACACTGCTCTGCATGCCTGCGCACCAACAGTCATTTGTGGAAGAGCCGCAGTTTGCCGACCACTGCCCTAGTCCCCAGGGTCCTGGTGGGTAATGTACGCGAGTTCAGGACTAGAACTCTTAGGAAGCGGTAAATTGCTTTGGAAACACCAGTTTTCGTCTGATCACCAAAGTTAGGCAACGGAACCGCAGCTAGTACTAACATGGGTGGCCGCTCGATGTGCAGTTTCTGCACTTACAAATATGCAGTGGACGGGGCTGTAATAACCTTGTAATTGAAAGGCACTAAAACACCAACAAACAGACAGCCAGAGCTCTCAAACCCAACCCTGCCTTGGGTGACACAATTGGGAGTTTTTTGTCAAATTGTTTCGAAATTCTGATTGAGGAATAATCTTTTGTAGTTTGGCTTCGTACGATATTGTTATCACAACATACGGTACTGTTGACAGTGAAATGTCGAAGCAGTCCGAAGAATCAGGTGAGGTACGTTGTGCTTGACATGGTTTTTATTTAATTTAGTGACTTGGCTCACTGAGTTGGACTGTTGATGGTGAAATCACATCTTTAATATGTGTTTATTTTATGCTGATGGGAATTAGAAACTAATGATGAAATGGGATTTATTTTTAGGAGACTAAGCGAAAAACGTCTGAGGTGACAACTTGTCTTGCGTCCATCCGTTTTCATCGTATTGTTCTTGATGAAGGACACACGATTAAAAATCCAAAGACGAGTACCACGAAGTCCGTGTGCCGATTGCAAAGTGAAAAACGTTGGATCATCACTGGTACTCCTATCCAAAATAGACTAACCGATTTGTTTTCTCTATTAAAGTAAGGACTTTAAAAGCAACGGGTTGTAATTTGTGAGGATATTAAAGTCTCTTGTCATTATGTATTTCAGGTTTTTGAACTGTTCGCCTTTCAATGACGAAAAAGTTTGGAGATACTGGGTGGACAATCGCACAGGTATACTATTGGCTAGTTTCAATTTTAAATGCTTTCATAAATTGTACATATCGACACCTTCCCTGGTAAAACATCATAAGCGCCATTTCATAAATTTTGCAGGAAATGAGATAAACGTTCTGATTTCCTCATTTATTCTTATGCCTACGATATTTTTAGACATAAAAAAAATAAAATTACTATTTAACGTAGGGTAAAACTGATTACAGTATTAATAAATGCATAATGTACAAAATTAGATTAAATTAAAAAGTAAAAATCTCAAAAAATGTCGCTTACGATGATTTACCAGGAAGGTGTCGATATGTTAGTATGTATGTTATGTTAATGGATTTGGGAGTAAGCCAAGTAGCCATAACAGGCCGAACCCTAAGGAGGCTGCTCATGGGTGAGGAGGAGGTATGTGTAGGGGATGTGGGAGAGGGGAAATTATCTGCACCAGACGTTCACTACCAACCACCCATGTTGGTAGTAACTTGGGTTTGCATTATTTAACTTCAGTAATCTGACGAGAACTTGTGTGTCCAATACAACTCAATGCCGCTCAATTTTTAACTCGCCTGTATTTTTAAACAGCGAAAGGAAAAGCTCGGTTGGCTCCTCTCGTCAATACTTTGTTGTTGAGACGCACTAAAGACCAAATTGGATTGGATGGAAAACCGTTGGTAAGCATGACAAAATTGTTAATACTGTGGAACCACGATTGTCAAAACTGATGACTAAAGGCTGTCTGAGAATGATTTGAGAACCAAAACCATTTCCCCATACGACTTAATGAAAAGTGGGTAAACCGCTTCTGAAACCCCAGATGGCCTTTACAACAGTATAACTGTTTAGCGGTTTAAGGTTTACAGAAGTTTCGTCCCCAACATTTCGCCCCTGAGTACTTTTCGCCCCCGGAGCTTTCTCCCCAAGACATTTCGCCCCTCGGACGTTTGGCCACCAACCATTTCGCCCCTGGGAGGGTAAATGGACATTTATGTCTTTTTTGTGTGTTTAACATAATAATAATTTCAATAAAAAAACATAAAGCAAGACTCATGTAGAAATCACAAACGTAATTTAAGATTGTCTGCTATGCCGAAATTTCAGGAAGTCCATTAAATTTCTATTGTTGATGTCCTCCACAATGTGTAGAATTCTTGCCAAAATTGCCGCATTTCTTATACACAAACATAAACTAAAATTCCTTGAAACACTCAGAAAAAGGTCCGAACCAAATGCCCTTACCGGCCATTTGCCCTCCCAGGGGCGAAATATTTGGGAACGAATCGTCCGAGGGGCAAAATGTGTGGGGGTCGAAAGCTCCGGGGGCGAAAATGTTGGCGACAAAACGTCGGGGGCGAACGTTGTGGATCCCAGTATGACGTCTTATGTAGTATGACATCTTTGTGGCCCAATTTGGTTTTCCTTTAGGTAGGACTTCTGTTGGAAAATTGAAATGATCCAAAGGAGCAAAGCTACTCCTAAGGCTGGGGCCATGGTGTAGTTCAGAGGAGAGAGGAGATAAAAGAGGAGCGATATGCAATGATGAAAGCAGGGAAATGCATGGCCATGAGGAAACCATTTTCTTTTGCTGGTGCCACCTAGTGAAAAGAGGTGCAACTGAATTGTGTATTGAACAATGGTCACTGTGCTGTGAAAACAAACTTTTTTTTGTTTTCATCCCTGCTTTTGTTCACCTGTTTCTTCCCCTCCTCGCTATGGCCACTTCCATTGAAATGTGACCTTTTGTTTTGATAGCGGTCCTCACTGTAATCGTGACCTCCCTCCTCTCCGCTCCACTGTGGCTGCAGCCTAACCCTTTTCCCTCTGAATGGACACAAAGGTGATATATTGGACAGTGATTTTTACAGCCGGTTGCTGACCAAAGCTGCAACCACCTATGATTATTTCTTGTCGTCCTACTGACCGTTGGGGTTAAATGAATAAGACATTAACTTTATTTTCTAAGCTTACGCACATTTTGAATAAAAGGTCACTGATATTTGTGCTGCTGCGTATTTGTTTTTTGTAATTTGGAGTCTTCTCTTATTTTTTAATAGTTGTCATTGCCTGAAAAGACTATAACTGATATTCATCTGGTTATGAAAGAAGATGAAAAACTTGTTTATGATATGATTAATGATATCGCAAGGTAAGAAATCATTATTTGAATCTTTACTTCTTTTGATCACGTGCTTGCCTACTGCATCAGTTGTTCCAGGTTTGATAGATGGTTTAGGTTTTTTATGGGTGAGAGAGAAGGGCAGGGAGACAGACACAAAGCGAGAGAGAGGGTAAAACTGTAGTCCCGTGTGGCGTTGAACCATGTCACTTGCACGTTAAACAACCCATTCTACTATACAGTGAGTAGTTCGGCAACATTTATCATTGAGCTGTTTATTGGAGCACATTGAAGTCCGAAAGACACCAATCGTCACTGTCCAAGATTAAAGCTGGAGCCACTGACGTGGATCATGTATAGTTTGGCAACATTCCCAGATGTAGGAGCTTGTCTGTTACAGTATTACGTGGCAGCCTGGTGCGTAAAATACTGTCCAGTAGAGAACCCTCCCTTAGGCGTTAAAGGGTCAAGTAGTTAAGGTTTTTAGCAAATACTCTGTTAATCATAGTTTTAACGTACTGCTACAAAAAAAGCAACTCCTAACCCTTTTCTCACCTATAGCAGGTTTGGGTACCCGTCATGTCCCTCTGAATGGGCACAAGGGTGATATATTGGACAGTGTTTTTACACAGGCGGTTGCCGACCAAAACTGCAACCCCTCTGTTTATATATCGTCGGTCTGCTGTTCGTGGGGGCTCTTCACCGAGCACCTAAAGTGACTTATTGCGTTGGACACTCCAGTTCTCGTCTGATTACTGAAGTTAAGCAGCGCACCCCAGCTAGTACTAACATGGGTGTTCGCTTGGGAGAAACTGGGTACCACTAGTACCAAAAAAATACGTCGCATTAGCGTAGTGTCTGTGCAGTCTCTGCATTACAGCTACGCAGTGGCCTTGTAGTTGATGGGCCCTAAAACACCTACAAAACAAAAGCAGAGCTCCTACACTTGAAAATTATGCATCATGTGGAAATGCCATGGTACACCACAAGGGACCTCAGTTTTACTTCTCATCCGAAGGAAGGCGCACTAGGGGCATCTCTTTCGCTCGAAAGAAGCAACCCACCTCGGTTCAGTATCGAATCTAGAAACACTGACTCAGTTACAGAGCGCGCTACCCACTGGACCACCGAAGCGGCATTTTAACATGCTGCTACATTTTCAATATTTTTTCTGCTACATTTTCAATATTTTTTCTGCTACATTTTCAATATTTTTTCTAGAAAAATTTTCAAAACATTTCTTGATAAGTTTAATGCCAATTCGAAGGAAGGGGGAACATCCAGTGCGAAAAGTGATGTTGCGTTGCCAAAAGAATTTCCAGGTAATTATGTGAATTAAATTTTTGCCTTCTCAATGATTATTAAATTTTGTTGTATTCTGAACAGGTGTTTCCTTGAAGACAAATGTCAGTGCCAATGCCAATATGGCCACACTGTTTGTGCTTCTCTTACGTTTACGACAGTGTTGCTGTCACCTCAATTTACTGGAAAATGTTGTCAAATTGGATGAGATGGACGGAGTCGATCCACTAAATGACATAGCCCAGCAGCTCGAAAACCTCACTTTAGACAAGAAAGAAGTCGTCTCAGGCGATTCCGAGACTTCCCAACCTGATGATGTCACTAAGGACATTCTACAAAGTTCAAAAGAGAAGTTGAAGTCTTCCTTTGAAAAGTCTCACTCTAGTTCAAAGGTCACTAGTGCAAATGTAGAACTGAAAGTATGGCTTAAGATCATTTCAGACAGAGACATATGTGAACAGACAGAACCTCAGTCAAATTTAGCGATTAAAACGGATATAAACAGTGCAACTGCATAAGTTGGAACAGGGTCATTTCATGAGATCTTGCAACAGGGTGTCGAGAGCTGATAGAAATAGGAACGAGTATATTAGAGGTAGCCTGGGGGTGGTGGACATCGCGGAAACAATCAGGGAGGGTAGGTTGAGGTGGTATGGACACGTAATGAGAAGAGAGGAGGAGGAGCTCGTTAAGTCCATTTAAGGAATGCAGGTGTTTGGAAGCTGGGGGAGACCGAAGCAGACGTGGGAACGAGTTGTCTATAAGGATATGGCGGTGTGTGGGGTGGAGATAGACGGGAGTGGAGGGCTAGAACTCGCAGACCCGACCTTGCCACAGGTGGGATAGGGAGCGGCGAGTTGCATTGGACACACCAGTTCTCGTCTGATCACTGAAGTTAAGCAATGCAAGCCCAGTTAGTACTGACATGGGTGGTCGCTCGGGAAAGCTGGGTACTGCTAATACCCAATAATCGTCGCATTAGTGTAGTGTCTGTGCAGACTATGCACTAGAACTATGCAGTGGACGGGTCTCTAATGACCTTGTAGTTGACGAGACCTTAAACACCAACAAACCAAACAGGTGGGATAACGGTATGATGAAGATGCTCTAGGAGGTGGAGTGGCTGTATTGCGTTGGACATACGAGTTCTCGTCTGATCTCTGCATTAAGCAACGCAAACACAATTTCTGTGTGCATGGGTGACCGCTTTGGAACACTGGGTATTGCTAATACCCAAAAGTCGTCTTAACTGCGTAGTGTCTGTGCAGACTCTGCATTCGGACTACGCAGTGGACAGGGCTCTAATGACCTTTGTAGTAGACGGGGCAGATAACAGCAACGAAACAAAATACAAAGAGGTTCAGTGTTAGGATTAGTGTTCCAGAGCAATGGGGAAATAGACTCGATTGTGGCACATGAGCTCAATAGAGGAATGGTTAAAGTGGAGACAGGCAAGTGGATTCCTGTGTGATCGAAGGGCACCAATAAAGTTGAATGGGGAATTCTATAGGGCACTAGTGAGGTGAACTATGTTGTATGGATCGGAGTGTTGGGTATTGTGATCAGAGACGTAGCAACGCATTGGCAATGGGACAAGTGCCAATGGCGCAAGGAGAAAGGGGCGTGGGGCACTCGGCGAGCCTTAAAAGCCCCCTACTACAAACTAAAACGGTTGATGTTAGGTTAGTTTCCCCTATCACTGTTATAAATAGCGTGCAGTGCAGTGTTAACTTAAGGGCGCAATAGCAGGTATTTGCCAAGGGAGCCAAAAACATTGCTACGTCTCTGGTTGTGATTAATTGTTGTTGTTTTAGAGCCCACAACTGCTTTGGTAATTAGGGCCCAAAATAGATACTAATGTTGAGTCAATACAGGTTTGCACTGTTACGAAGAATGATAATCAGCAGTACCCGGTGTTCTCAAGCGGTCGTCATACTAGAACCAATGTCCGACGCATTGCGACCGCTCTTAGGGCAGTGCGAAACAGCCATGAAGGCAGAATACAAGTGGCAGAAATGCGAATGCTGCGGTACATGAGTGGGGTGTCAAGAGAAGATAGAATTAGGAATGAGTGAGTATATTAGAGGTGGTTTGGGGTAGGGGCATCGCGGAAAATAAGGACATAGAGTACGATGAGGTGGTATGGGCATGTTATGAGAAGAAGGAAGTGGGAGTTCGTTAGGTTCATTACTGGAATGAAGGTGGTTGGAAGCACCTAGGGCACGGGAAAGACGAAAGTAGATGTGGAATCAGGTTGCACGTAACGTTATGGTAGTATGTAGGGTAGTGGAGGGCTATAACCCGCAGACGCGACCCTGCTGCAGGGTAGATAAGGGTGTGATTATGATGCTGCTGGGATGCCAACATGGGTTAAGTTACGCCTTTCACGTTCTGTCAACTGTTAAATGTTGTTCTGCAAATAACGGAATTTGTTCACGTATTTTAAGACTTGTCCTTCACTGATGTCCTCAAAGAAGCTCACTAATTGTCGATTTTAAAGTGAAGGTTCTCCCTGTTCCCTTCTCTGAACTGACCATAAGCCAGAAGAATTTTTTTATAATAGTGCACTAATAATGTTAATATTTCTAATATTAGATAACTGCTTTATTAAACACACTGAAGGAATTAAGAGCAGCTTCAGATCCCACTGCACCCATCAAGAGGTAATGGGCCTGTCAGAAGTTCTCATTAATTAATTTTTGACATCAACAGCAGCTACTAGGGACCCGAATCGGTATCACAGTGCGTAGCATGCTCGGTAACTGCGTCAATAGTTCAAGGTTCGATACTGGACTGAGGTGGGCTGGCTTCTTTCAGGCGAGATATAGACCCCAAGTGCGCCGCCTTTTGGATGAGAAGCAAAACCGAGATCCCGCGTGGTGTAACATGACATTTGCACATAAAAGAACCCTCGATACTATGCAATGGGTAGATGAGGCAAAAATTTCCAGGTTAGGAGCTCACAAACTGTCGACAGTGCAATGCTCCAAAGGAACCGTAGACCGCCGATAAATAAGCATAGGGGTTGCGGCTTTGGTCGGCAATCGGATGCAGAAAACGCTGTCCAATATATCACCCTTATGTCCTTTCAGAGGGACAAGATGGATATCCGACCCTGCCATAGGCGAAAAAAGGGTTAGGAGTTGCTTTATCAACAGCAGCTACTACCCTTTCATCCCACCTATGACAGGGTCGGATACCCATCTTTGTCTCCTTGAGAAACATGGGCGATTTGTTCGACGGTATGTTTACACAGCCGGCCTTCTTTGCTTCATTGGCATTTGCACGCAAAAGTACCCTCGCCACTATGGAACTGGTAAATGAGGCGAAATTCCTAGGTGTAGGATGTCGCCCTCCAGGTGGAATGCCTCGACGAACAGTAGACTGACAATAAATAAGCATGGGGGTTGCAGCTTTGGTCGACAGCCGTCTGCGGAAACTATCTTTCAACATATCAGCATATCAACCGTGTCCATTCAGAGGGACAAGATGGGTACTCGCATGTAGAGAGGGGTATTTCATAGTCATGTGACATGGTACACACCCCAAGGGGTTACAGCCTTAGTTACCACTCTGCGGGAGCTAGAAAGAAGCCAACCCACCTGGATTCGGTATCGAATCTGGAACTACAGACACAGTAGTAGTCGAGCGTGCTTCCTCAGCGCCACCGAAGCGGGTTGGCTAAATGATGTTTGCTGTCAAATATTTTGTGGGTCTTCAAATTACTGTTTAAATGCTGAAATTTGAATTAATTTCTTGGTATGACAGTGTCGTAGTGTCACAGTGGTCTTCTTTCTTGGATATCGTCGGAGTTCACCTGGAGAGAGAGAAAATAGCTTATTGTTCTATTCGTGGCGATGTACCAGTTCTGGAGCGCTCTAAAGCTGTTGAAGAGTTCAATTCGCCAAATTCCGGCCCACAGGTGATCAAAATTAAGGTTCTGTAGAACCTCGATCTATCGTTCCCTCGATAATCATCGTCCTGTGTTTATTTTTCACGATTTTTGTCCCGCGTGAAGTCGCATATCAGTCTACTGATCTTTTTCCGCTTATGGCAGGGTCGGATACTTCTTCCTAATCGTTCGGGACATAGGAAGGAGTGGCTGTGTAGCTTTGGGCACACCATTTCTCGTTGATTACTTCAGTTAAGCAACGCAATCCCAGCTAGTGCTAACATGGGTGGCAGCTGGGGAACACTGGGTACCGCTAACACCCAAAAATCAACGTGACAGCGTAGCGCCTGTGCCGACTCTGTATTAGAACTACGCAGTGAAATGGGCTTTTATGACTTTTGTAGTTGATGGGCCCTAAAACACGAACGAAACGATAAAAGACAATGTATACATATGTATTTTCTGCTGATATTCCTCATTGGGGGTCTGTCCCGCAACCGACTCCAGGAGACGAGCTTCAGCACCTGGGAATTTTTTCCAACCTTCACACTTCATATAGAATGGGCCCTTTTCCCGGCAGTGATGACATCATCGTGTTGTAATTGCTTATTGCGTTGGACGCACCAGTTCTTGTCTGATCACTGAAGTTAAGCAACTCAACCCCAATAATTACCAACAACTTGGGAAAACTGGGTACCGCTAATACACAAAAATGGTCCCACTAGCATACCGTATGTGCAGTCTCTGCATTAGAACGATGCAGTGGACGGGGCTCTAATGACATTATAGTGGAAGGGCCCTAAAACACCAACAAAACAAAACCAGACATCCTCGTGGAAATGATAGATTGTGCTTCCGTATGCCATCTTTGACGAATACCTTGCTGACTTCTTTGTTTTATTGCAGGTCATGTTGCTGTCGCTAAAGGCAGGAGGTGTAGGATTGAACCTCATTGGAGGCAGCAACCTGTTCTTATTGGACGTCCATTGGTTTGTTAATTTTTTGTATTTACTTTGTTAGTTGTGGTGCTTATCGAGTCGACCTCTTAATCTCATGGTTGTAGGTTCGATCTGGGTCGAGGTTTTCGTTGGTTAGGAAGTAAAACCGTGGTTCCTTGTGATATTTACAATGAACCCTTTCTTCGTGGAGTCCCATATATGTGTAGATTGGGCAAAATCTTCAGGTGTAGAAGCTCGCCACCCCTTCCCCCATCAGCAGAGAACGTTTCTCCCAACGAAGAAAACAGGCTTTGCCGTAAAATAAGTAAGAAGTCCCAGCATTGGAGAGTTGTGGGCATTGCCGTTCAACAGTTCGCCCTGTGTTCCCAGTTCCAGGGCGACAATACGTGCCCGACTCAGGCTTAGGCGGAATAAGGGGTTTGTAATGAATTTCGAATGCATTCGCCCAACTTTAACCTGTTGCCTGCCTACCTATGATATTTTCCTGCCCGCCTAATGCTTCAACCCCTGTTTGTTGGGGGGGCCCTACTGACACTAAGGGGCGAGGTCCTACTCCTGGGAATTTCCCCTAACCAGGCCAATGTTTTACTACCCGACTTCGATGGAGGAGTAGGCAGCGTGCTCTGTAACTGCCGCAGTGCTTCTAGGTTCGATGCTGGACTGATTAAAGTTGGCTTGTTGTGGGCGAGAGAGGCTCCAAGTGCGCCTTCCTTTGAATGAGAAGGGAAACCGAGGTCCCGTGTGTTGTACGATGCCATTTGCACTTAAAAGAACCCTCTCTAATAGTATACAACGGGTAGGTGAGGCAGCGGTCATAGGTGTAAGAGTTCGCCCTCTTCCCCTGCTTGGTGGAATGCCCCAACGAACAGTAGACCAACAATAATAAGCATAGGAGTTGCAGCTGACTGTAAAAAAATGTCATCCGATGTATCACCTGGGTGTCCATTCAGCGAGACAAGACGGTTACCCGACCCTTGCTATTAGGCGATGTTTTGCTTTCCATTAGTGGTGATATAGTACACACCAAACGGTTGGTACCGGCTTCGCTTTCCTACCCAGCAGGGGCCCGTAAGTAGGTTCCCGTAAGATCACTGAAGTTAAGCAGCACAAGCCCACGTCAATACCAACACGGGTGGTTGGTAAAGAACGTTGGGTGCTGCAAATCAACACTCTCCTTCGTCCTTTCGCCTACTTCCTCATTTCCCACAGGCAGCCTCCTAAGGGTTCGTCCTGTTATGGCTGCCTGGCTTGCTCCCAACCCACAAACTAGCACCCAAAAATGGTCGCATCAGCGTAGTGTCTGTGCAGTTTTTACATTAGAACTATGCAGTGGATGAGGCTCTAATGACCTTTGTAGATGAGGGGCCCCAAAACACTAACAAAATAAACGAGTTTGGTGGAGAAAGGGGAGAAGAAGAAATGCTAACAATTCGTGTATACCTGACGGTTGTTCATTGTTCTGCAGGAATCCAGCTCTGGAAAGTCAGGCCTGTGATCGTATCCATCGCGTTGGACAGAAACGGAATGTGCATATTCATAGGTAAAAATTTACTGTGAACGTTGATGTTTGCTTTACTGCCTAACTGTTTGTCGTTGTTCTTCCTGCAGGTTCATCAGCAAAGATTCTGTTGAAACACAAATTGTTGCTCTACAAGACCGGAAAAAAAATTTGGCGAAACATGTTCTTGAGGGCTCTCAAAAAGACAAGCGAACATTGTCTCTGCAAGATTTACGGATGTTATTTGGCATGTAGTGTTCGCTCTTCTTTAAATCGGTAACATTTTTTTATTTATGCTGTTCGTTTTTAATTTAACTGAAATAATAATATACAGTCGAAATCATTTATAACACTGGATATAACGTACAATCGGATTTAGCGAACAAAATAGTCAGAACCATGAAATGCCACACAAAAAAAGTGTTAAGGCTCCCTCACACCAACGGGAATAAATCGCAGTCGCCGCGGATGTCGACGCGGGCGCCGCGTCACCGCACACCAGTTCTCGTCTGATCACTGAAATTAAGCAATGCAACCCCAGTTAGTACTAGCATGGGTAGCCGCGTGGGAAAACTGGATACCACTAATCTCCAAAATCGTCGCATTAGTGTAGTGTCTGTACAGTCTCTGCATCGGAACTACGTAGTGGACGGGGCTCTAATGACCTTGTAGTTCAAAGGCCTTAAAGCACCAGCAACAAACCCGTCTATCTCCCACCAGGTCTCCGTCCACACCACACACTGCCATGTCCTTACAGACAACCTCGTCCCAAGTCTGCTTTGGTCTCCCCCTGCCCCGGGTGCTACCGACCACCTGCATTCCTGGCAAGGATCTAATGAGCTCCTCCTCCACTCTTCTCATGACGTTTACATACTACAATTTATTCTCCCTAATTTTTTGGCGATGTCCACCACCCCCTAGGCTATATCAGCTTTTGACACCCTACTCATATACTGCAGCATTCGCATCTTGGCTACTTACATTCTATTGACTGTTATGGCTTCTACCTCATCAGTGCATGACCATGTCAGCCTGCTCTGTAATTTACCTTCTATGCTAGCCTGGCCTAGAATGGTATTTTCACACTTTCTAATTTTTCTGGTGACCATGTCCCACATGGCATTAGCTGTCCCTTCCCAATCTACCTGCATGTGTACTAGAGTTGTGCATAATTCCAAATAAACGTATGCTTGAAGCTCGCTCACTCATATTGTAGTAGGGGTATCAGGAATACTCTTGCTACATCCCCAACACCTACCTTCTGCTCCCCCACAAGTAGCCTCCCAAGGGTTTGGTCTGTTATGGTTGCTTGGCCAATTCCCCAACCTGTTAGTGTAGACGTAGGCAAAAACACGTGAGGTACATTAAATGAAGCACACCATGTTGGAAATGATCTACAGAGACTACGTTGTAGTGGACTACTTAGTGACGTCATTTGTCAGTTCGGTGTTTTCGCATCGATGTATTCAGTTTGATGTGAAGGTATGAATTGCCCACACATGATCAGTATGATGTGTCATGTTCTTAAGCAGCCCACAGACAGTCAACTTGGTTGTCAACTTTGTCATCAACTTGCCATGTGGAAGACAATGTTGATCGTCTGTGGGTAGGTTGAAGGTTCAAATTTCAAGTTGAGGCAACGGTTGAAGTAAAATCAAAAACTTTAGATTTTTCGTGGGAGGAGCCTATTGTTGTCAACCATGTTGCTTCGTCTATGGAAGCATGGTCAACTTCGTTCTCAACATTAGTGCAATTAAAATTTATTGAGTGAAGTTGGTGTGGAATGCTCTACAGCAGGGGTGGCCAACCAGTCGATTGCAAAGCCAATTTTGGTCGATCACTTGACTTGACACCTTGGCGTGTTGAATTGACATCTGCCTCGGCGAGGTAGTGGCTCAGTGTTTTTAGGTCTGCGTCAGTGGTGTTAGGTTCGATTCTGGACCGAGGTGGGTCCAATATCGAAATCCCCCCTCCCCAATTGGACTACACCTATGACAACAAGTCGATCGCGACACGTTTTTAGGATAAAAAGTCGATCGCGACACGTTTTTAGGATAAAAAGTCGATCACAGCACTTTTTTAAGATAAAAAGTAGATCGCAGCACTTTTTTAAGATAAAAAGTAGATCTTATGTACACAAAAGTTGGCCACTCCTGCTCTATAGTATCAATATAGTGTCCAAAAATAAAGTCCAAGTGAGGGTCCTACTATGGTGAAAGGTCAATAATAAAAAGGTTGCAAAATAAAACACTCATGCGAATAGGAAATCACGCACAATGTGCAGTGTACCTCTTCAGGGTAAACGTTCAGAAAAAGTGATGTTGACGTCAAGGTTGTCAACTTGGTTGTTCAGTTTGTGGTGAACAAGTTGACAAGGTTGGCGACCAAGTTGACTGTCTGTGGGCCGCTTTATGTTGGTTTTTCGTTAAACTTCATGTGACGTCATTTGATTGTCCGCAACAACCAGTAATTATACCTTTAATTTTTTAAGCGGCGCTCACATTGAATACAGCGGCTGTCAATATTGAATACTGCAATATTTCATCAGTATTCGTAACGAGCCCTCAGATGATCAATATTATTGTCAGTAAAGTAGAACTCCAATTTTTCAAACTCGTACTATCCGAATCGCTTTTAGAATTTCAAAAAAAAAAAAATTAAAGAGGGAACGCACTGCGATTTGCAAAATAATACACGACTTGGCTCCCCGAAAACGGATACTGACAATCAAACAGCTTACTTTGACCGAGATGTTCAGCAACCAATGACTTTCATTTACATATGGTACACGTACATAGTGTACTAATGTACAGCCCTTTTAAGTATGCTTAATATGTAAAAGTGTTGTCTTTTCATTTAATTAATTAAAAGCTCTTTTTATTTAAAAATAGTCTTTTTCTCCCTTTTAGATCCTTTTTTCGAAAAAATCCAATTATTGGAATTTTTGATTATTCGAATGGGGCCCAGTCCCAATTGAATCTGTTAATTGCAGTTCTACTGTAGTTAGTTAGTTCAAAAATTTCGAAGTATTCATTTGGTGTCCTCTGTTTATCATTTCACAATGGATAATAGAAAAGGAATCATATATTGCTATTATTTTATGTGGAGTAACATGCAACACAAAGAATTGAAAAGTTGGATTGAAAAATGGATTTACAAACGACAGGAATACGTACTTATTTAAATTTAATAATTTACATTGAAGTTTAGAATAAGCAGTAGACCGGCGAGAAATAAGTATAGAGTTGCATTTCGTCCGGAAACGGCTGGAAAACAAACTGTCTAATATGCATATCGCCCTTGCGTTCATTCAGAGGGACAAGATGGGTACCCGACCCTTGCCTTAGGCGGAAAATTGGTTAGGAGCTCGTTGTTTTTTTTAGTCTTTCAAAAATTTAGAACTTTCAAGCTGAATTTCATGTACAGCCATATTGAAACGCAGTAGGAGACATCGGCACCATGAACTTCATCATGGCATACTTGATTTATACTGACTAAATGTTGACAATATAGCCCTCAAACGATCAATGTATGGTCAGTATTTTGGCTCCACTCACAATAGAATCAAAATACTTTCATGGTGGTGAAAGTATTTCAGTATACTGACACTACATCAGTATTTGCCCTCACACAATCAGTATTATTGTCAGCATTGTGAAGAACTGAGAGTAATACTGATCGCGTCAGGGTCACTTTACACACACACACACACACGTCAATATGGTGTGCCACATCGTTTTGAACACACCAAACTGATCATGCGTGGAGGCCTTTAGAAGTGATCATGTGTGGGGTTTGCTCACATCATTTCTTCACATTAGAGGTTCTGAGCAAGCCCAATCTTGGATAGAACGTCATCTTTAAAAAAAAATTACACAAAGGCAACTTAACCCTTAATCGACGCACTGAAAAAAAATGCACTCTCGACACACTTGGGTCCCAGTGACCCAGTATGAGATTTTATGCTGAAACTCCTTTAAAAAATAAAACAACAAAACAAACAACTTGCTGGTATTAAAGGTATACATATGCATATTAAATATTACTATACTTCAAAATTTTAGCAGTTCTTTCAAAATTTTCAGCAAAAGTTCTTAATATGAAAAGAAATTGAATTTTTAAAATGTACTGAAATTCTTGTTTGCAAGAACTTAACTTCAGAAAACGTTTCAAAACTACCTTATTAGTTATTAAATAATCATAAAATTTTGACTGACAACAGAAAAAATATACATTTATATGTGGTTAAAACTTGGTATCAAAATTTCAAAGCAGAAAAATAATTGCATCACTTGATTGCAGTGATGCAATAATGCAAGAAAATCGTTGAAACTGTCATGAGTAGCCCAATAGCAGTTAAAAAATGATAAAAATTTTTATTTCAAACAGAAAACATGCCTGCCTATACATGTAGTTAGTTTGGGATAACTTTGATGGGCAAAAATAATTGCTGAACTTGTATGTATGGCAGACATTTCCATACATACACATCAGGGTTATCATGTTCTATTCACATTACTCACAATAGTGACAGCCATTTTGCAGAAACTGGTCTTAAATGTGACCAAGCAGAGGGATTATCCACAAATTTTGGTCAGCAATCATCTAGTGATAATCTTTTGGGGATGCAATGCAGAAAGCACATTTCATAGAAATACAGCATTATTTCTCAATACACTTAGGACACAGGATAACACAACACTGTGGACATAGTGGAGAATGGCATTTAGCACAATCATGTTTTGTTTTCCTGTCCATTTTTGGGCAAAAGGGGCATCTTTTCCTTTTTGATCTTGATAGATTTTCTCTTGCTTCACTGGTGGTGGGTTGAGTTGCTACACTCCTTTCATCTTCTTTTATTTCTATTGTGTCATAAATGGCTTCCCTTACAGTCTTTCATAATTTTGGATTCTGAAGCCTATACAGCATGTTTTCCTTAGCCAGTTCTTTCCCTAACTGCATCAGGAATTTTCTTCTGCTTATTTCTTCACTGTTCTCTGTTCCACAGTATAGAACATATGCATTCACACCAGCAATGTCCAATGGCCATCAACGTGCATGTCACCCTGTGGCATAATTTTCACACTTTTGGTCAAGTGCATCAACACCACCTTTTGTGATGTTGTAATCAAGAATGATGTTTGGTTTGTTTGTATCCTCATCAATTTCTTCCTTGTGATGCATAGTTGAAATTAAATTATTTATTTTGGGCTTCTTTGGCATGAAAGACAATTGTACTGTGGTGTCAAAAAGTAACTATTTATTCAGACACATTGAATGGATAGCAGGAAGGACAACAGCATCAGGTGTGGGCTAGGCAGGCAGCATACATCAAACAAGTTGGCATCACAGTCCCTCACACAATTCACAAAAGCATCACTAGTCCCTCACACAATTCACAAAAGCATCACTAGTCCCTCACACAATTCACAAAAGCATCACTAGTCCCTCACACAATTCACAAAAGCATCACTAGTCCCTCACACAATTCACAAAAGCATCACTATAGTCGTCGCCATATAAGTTGACACATCGGTGGGAGGGAATGGACGCGTCCATTTAAAAAAATAGGGAGCTGCATAAGTAATGCAGTGAAGGCCACCTATTTTAATAGCAAGGGGACTTGTTACTTTACACCAATAATAATAAACTGATAAAAATTAAAGCAAAAGTAGATGAAACATTATTGGGCTCAATTTATCTTTTATTAACAACATTCCTAAGGAAATAAAACTTTATTTAAAAGTCATGAATTGTTCTCTTTCAGTTCTTTGAATTTAACTGCTGAATATACAGTACGCCTAACCTGCATTCTTCTAGTGTTTTTTACCTGCCAAAATTTATATTTTGGTTTTATAATGCAGTGTTGGAACAGTTGGATAGGCCGGTGTCATGCCTCAAAGTGTCCTGGGGGACGTCCATAAAGGACGTCACGCTTTATGGGGGAGGGGGTAATGGGGTTGGGGGAAGTTATGACTAGAGGACGTCACATTTCTTTTATTGTAGATTTTAACCTTCAGTGCAGTGTTTTGTAAAATATTGGGTTGAAAAATATTTCCCTTTGTGTCAGGTTGACATCTAAGATAATGCCATTAAAAAACTGAACCTGTTTACTGAACTCAGAAAGGAGGGGCGGTGATACAAAATGTGACCTCCTAATGTAGGTGGGGGATCATCCAAGTGGGACAAAATGTGACATAGGGGAGGGGGAGTAAAATTTTGGCAAAAATCCTGTGGCGTCCTTTATGGATACCCCCTGGCGTCAAAGTGTCTGGCCAGACACTTAATTCCCGGCACTTAGTAATCAGGTCAGACTCGGTAATTTGACACATACCTCAAAGTGTCCCAGCCATTTTCCCTTTTACCTGGTTAGGCTTTTTTGATATAATCTGCACCTTGATTCACGTTGCATATGTGCTCTGCAGAAAAGAGACAAATTAGGACATCTGCATCCCAGACCTAGATGGTGGGCACTTTGAGGTAGACCCTGGACACTTTGATGCATGACACTGACATCCCCCACAGACAACCAGTCAATATTCCTGCAGGTTCCTGATGCCTGAGTGGGGCGTTCCAAGCCTGAGCATGTTCAATGGACCCGCGGACCCGACCCTGCCACACGCGGGATAAGGGTGTGATAATGATGAAGATGATGTTGCACTGTATTGAACACCAGCTGTCTATCATGAGCACAACAGATCATCATCATCATCACACCCTTATCCCATCCTATGGCAAGGTCAGGTCTGTTGGTTCTAGCCCTCTACCCCATCTATCTCCCACCAGGCCCCCATCCACCCCACACAATGCCATATCCTTACAGACCACATGCTCCCACGTCTGCTTTGGCCTCCCCCTTCCCCAATGTATCTGATCACCTCAGAGGCGTAACTGGGGGGGCAGATGTCCCTGGGCACAGAAGGCAGGGGGCACAAAAATGCGCTTAGCGGGTGCCAGAGGGCACAGATTTCGGTCTTTGTCCCTGGGCGCAGAATACCCTCGGCCTGCCTCGGTACGCCACTGGATCACCTGCATTCCTGAGATGAACCTAACAAGTTCCTCCTCTCCTCTTCTCATTACATGTCCATACCACCTCAACCTATTTTCCCTCACCTTTTCGGCAATGTTCACCACTCCCAGGCTATAATATACTCATTCCTGATTCTCAAGGTCCTCGACATCCCACTAATGCTCCAAAACATTCGCATCTCAGTTACTTGCATTCTGTTGACGCAGCTCTTCCTCACTGCCAAACACTGATCCATATAGCATAGCATCATGAACACAACATATCGCAAAACTAAATTAGAAAATTCACAACAGGATAAACATACTGGTCACTGTGTATTGCATGAAGTTGGTGTTGAATGCTCTATAATATCTGTATACAGTGTCCAAAAGTGCAGTACAAAATTATAAGAGGGGCATAAGTCGTGCATAGTATGAAAAGCTAGGGTCCTACCATGGTGACTCAGTAACTCCGTCAGTGGTTCTAGGTTAGATACTGGACTAAGGTGGTTGGGCTTCTTTCAGAGGATAAGGATACCCCAAGTGCGCCTTCCTTCAGATGAGAAGTAAATCCGAGGTCCCGTGCGGTGTATGATGGCCTTTCCACATAAAAGAATCTCCTACTACACAAAGGGTAGATGAGGCAAAATTCGCAGGTGTAGGATCTTCCCCTGAAGTCGGTGGAATTCTCCAACGAACGGTATAGAAAAGCACAATCAATCAATGCGCAATTTCTATCAAAATACCGAAACTGGGTAATGGAAAATGGTCGAGACACTGAGGTACCGTATGTGTTAAATTACCTCAAAGTGTCCCCCCGGACACATTGAGGTACATCAGGGCACTTTGAGGTATAACACCAGCCTACCCCACTGTACTAACACCACATTATGCAACCAAAACAGATTTTGGCAGGTAAATTAATGCTTTGTCGGTTATATATTGCATGGTGCTGTACCATTGCATAACTCTTAAAACACGTGTTACGTGCCTGTCGTACTTTATCCGTTCTGGACAGAAGACTTTATGCTGGTTTAATGACAATGTAATTAGAAATTAAACTTTGTGATGATTCGACCGAATTTTTATACAATTCATGGTATCGAAAAACGCTGTTCTGCAGCTGTTTCAGAATTAACAGCATTAACTAGAAAGTGATTTTCTAATTTACCGCAAAAACAAAGACCATCATGAATCGATTTTACTGTGAGGGGGAGGGGGCCTGGTCTTTCTTCAATATCATTTTCACTTTCGGGATCAGCTAACGCATCTAAAGTTAGTTTAATAATATCATCGTCATTTAAGACATTATCCACCAGCAGTTCTTCTATATCATCATGGTTTTAAATGTTCAAATCACTTCCAAAATAAGTTTTAAAATTTAGAGCATGTTCAGTGTAGCCAAGCTGCATTGGAGACACCAGTTCCTGTGAGATCACTGAAGTTCAGCATAGCAAGCCCATGTCAATACCAACTTGGGTGGTTGGTAAAGTACGATGGGTGCTGCAAATTAACCCTCTCCTTCGTCCTTTCACCTACCTCCTCATCTCCCGCAGGCAGCCTCCTAAGGGTTCGTCCTGTTATGGCTACCTGGCTTACTCCCCAACCCATGAAACTAATCCAGAGAATCCAGAGATATCCAATGGACCTGCAGTGGACTACAGTTTTCCTGCTACAGTCAGGATAAAAGCACCTGGGGCAGGGGGAGACCAAAGCAAATGTGGGAGTGGAAGCAGGGAGCATGGAGGGGCTCTAATGACCTTGTATTTGAAGAGCCATAAAACACCAACAAACAACAACAACAAGGGAGCATGGTAGTGTGTGGGGTGGACAGGGACCTGGCTGGAGATGCATGGTAGTGGAGGGCTAGAGCCTGCAGACCCAACACTGCCAAAGGCGAAATAAGGGAAGAATGATGATATTTTATCATACATTTACACTTATGTTTTTACCCTTTAAAGGCTTTGCATAAAGTCAAAGAATATTTCAAAGCATGATATTTAAACAAAATAAATTCTTCTAAATATTTGGCTAAAAATTGTGGGGTTGAGAAAAAAAAAATTTATTTTGGAAAAGAAGAAGAATTAAGAAGGTCCAATACTTTCTTAAACCTTCAACATTGTCAAACCTTCAAAACTATCAAACCTTCAAAATTGTCAAACCTTCAAAACCGTCAAACCTTCAAAACCTCTTCAACCCTTCACCTTTTTCCAACCCCCTATTTTCAGTTTTGGACTGTCCTATCTTTTCCCTCCCATGTGTCATCTTTCGTGGCGAGCACTATAGTCCCTCACACAATTCACAAAAGCATCACTAGTCCCTCACACAAT